>PVKZ01001587.1:0-360698 GCA_004027375.1 Macroglossus sobrinus
AAGTGTGGTCCCTGGACCAGAAGCATTTGCCTTACCTGGGAACTTGTCAGAAATGGGCCTCACCCAAGACCCACTGAATCAGAAACACTGAAGTGGGGCCCATCAATCTGTTTTAACAAGTCCTCTGAAGCAGTGGTCTCCAATCTTTTTGGCACCAGGGACCACAGCTCCTATGAGAATCTAATGCCTGAAGATCTGAGGTGGAGCTGAGGCGGTGATGCTAGCGCTGGGGAGCGGCTGCAAATACAGATGAAGCTTTGCCGTTCACCTGCTGTGCTGCCCTGTTCCTAACAGGCTGTAGACATGGTTTGGGGACCCCTGCTCTAGGGAATTATGATGCAGGTTAAAGTTAGTTCATCAAGGGTTGTCCATTGCTGATATTTCAAGATTGACTTTAACTTAAAAGGATTTAGTCAAAATAAAGCAAGAAAAACCTCCCAAACAAAGTAAGATCATGCTTAAAAGAGGCAGCTAGAAGAGCAAACATTTTTAAGTGAGGAACTGAAAAGGTGTAAATATAGAATCAACAGTAGTTTATTGAAAAACACACATTAGAAAAACCAATGTCAGAGATACATAGAACGAATTGGTGGTTGTCAAAGGCAGGGGCAGGTGGATGGGAGAGACAGAGCAAAACACACATTAGAGAAACTTAAACACAAAGGCTTATCCTTTTTAAATATTTTAAATTCTTTAAAAGAACAAAGTAAGTTAAGAATGCTTTAGAATCCTTACAATCTCTTATCAAGATTTAGGAAGTATTTTGAAAAATGAAGAACAATAACAGCAATGTTAAGTTAACGAGCAAGTAGATGCAGAGTTTAAGGCAATGCTTTAGGCATTTTGACATTCAAAAGCTTGAATTCAGAAAGATATAACCACAGTTCATTCTGTACATGTTTTGTAGCAGTACCTCTATTTCCAAAGTACATGGTTCCTGAATAGGGTCTATCATGGAAACAATAGAGAAAGCATGGGAAGTTGGGGGACCTGGGTAAATTTGGCTCTGCTCCTTTCTGGGACTGAGTTAAAGTGCCCTGGACTCTAAAGTGAGTGTAAAACAACCACACCAGCTGGCCATAAGCTCCTCCTGAGCCGGTCCAGACAACCTGTCTAAAAGCAGAATCTAGCATTGTGAAACACCTGTGCAAAGCCCTGTGCGCATTCATTCCTCATTTAGGCAGGAAGTATTTACTAAGCCTCCCACATGCTAGGTCCTATTAGATGCATACAGTCTGCAGGCAAATAAACAAGCGATCTTAATGGTAAGGACTATTGATGAAATGAACACATTGTTTATAGGAACCAATAGGTATTCACCTGTTGAGCAAATGGACTTTTTCATGTTTATGTGAATGAATAAAAATAACCTTTCATGTGAAATTCTATAAACTTTGAATATAGGACACAGTGAAATTAGACAAGCTAACGTGAAACTCAAAGAACATTTTCCTCCTTTTCTTAAAGAAGTTCTTTACTTCCTGGATTTGGGGAATTTCCACCAAACTCTCTTTCACATTCCTGCAAATTTTCATTCCAAACCTTGTCTCTAGGCATCTAGAGGGAGGGAGTCAGTCAGCCACATGGTCTGAAGCCTGGGGTCCATCCAGCAGGTCTTGGCTAGCACACACAGTACTCTCAGTGGCCTTTCTTCTCCCCTCTAGCCCTGGGGACCTCAACCCAGATGTCTGAGAAAAGAAGATGGGAAGTTGTGGTTTTGTGGGATGCTTTGTGTAAATCTACAGTGTGCAAACCTTTTTTATTATATAGCTTCGGCTAGGACAAGGGAAAAAATACACCAAGGCTAAGTCTTCAAACTTCCAAAGCACGACACAACGTATTAAAAGTGTCATGAACAATCATGTCCTTGTCATCCACCCACTTGCTAGCAGTTTCCACAAATAACAGGCAAGCTCTAAATTTTCATAAAACGTTTTGGCAGTGCAGGATGGGCCAGCTTTCTTGGCTGTCTCTCTAAGGAAATGACTGCAAAGTTTTTTGGTGTGAATAGCCTTAAGTATTTTAAATCCTTGGTAAATAGAGTTGCCAACAGTCCCAAATATGTTTTACTATTTCTGAATTGGACATTAAGGATTACATTAGAGGGGAGTTTTTTCAACAACAATTTTCATAAATAAATTATCCTAATTTGCTTTCTTAAATGTTGATGACTTTGGAAAACTTCATAAATGAGAAACAAACTTTAGTGGTGAAATTGCAGAGGATGAGGTAAATAAAAATTTCCTAGAAAGTGTACTACAAAGACAAAATGACTCTATTGAGGCTTCCAGGAAAAATACAGACTCACAGTTTTTACTATATGAGAATGATGATTTCTAAATCAAAAGTTTGAGAAACCAGCATAATTTACTAATCTGAAATGAGTCTAAAATTCTTTCAGCAAGTTATCCTGAAAGACGTGTGTTCTAAATCTGGTTTCCAATGTGGTAGCCACTAGTCACATGTAGTTATTTGAATTTAAATTAATTGAAATGAAATAAAACTAAAAATTCAGACTTTCGGTCACATTAGCTTCATTTCAAGTGCTGTATAATTATGAACGGCTAATGACAATCAATTAGACAGTGCAGAACATTTCTATATCAAAGAAAGTTCTATTGAACAGAATTGTTCTAAATCCTTACTACTCTAAGAGTGGACCAGCAACTGCTGTAGTGTCTGAGAACTTGTTAAAAAGACAGAATCTCATGCCACACACCAAACCCTCTGAATCAGAATTTTCATTTTAACAAGATGCCTAGCTGATTTGTGTGCATATTAAGTTTGAGAAGCACTGGTCTAAATCAGTGCTTCCTAGGCTGGCTTGATCATAAGAATCATTTAGAGCACTCATTAATCATTCAGAGCCCAGGACCTTGCTCCACACCTACTAAATCAAACTCTTCAGAGCAGGTGCTTGGGAATGTGTATGTTTACCAAGCACTCAAGGTGATTATTATTACTCTGGAGCTGGGTGGGCACTGACATATTTTTAAAATTCCACAAGATTCTGATGGGCAGCCAAGGTTATGAACCATTGCTATAAATGATTTGATCTCAAAACCGCTTCTGGTCATAAAATTGAGTATTTGATTTTAAACCGAGGTAACATGAAATGGCACTGAAAGCAAATCCAAAAGTCTATGCAGTTCAGAAACACAGCTTAAGATCTTATTCTGTATTCCATGAGCTAAAACAAGAAGTATCAATGTAAAGTTTTGACTATTTTCCAATTTCGATGTTACATAATTAGACAAAATTCTATACGGTATTTTTTTTTTGGTTTTGTTACATTTTATCTACTTTTTTATGTCTTGGCTTTCTGAATAAAAAGATTAGCTCCTTGAGGATGAAAATGAAGTTTTCTAATTTTTTGGACCCTATAACTCCATAAAATATATACTTGTTGAATCAAATTAATTGACAATGAGAACCAGATAAAACAAAATCACAGTATTATAACAGCAAAGGTAGCAGGTAAGAAACCCCCAGACAAAAGACCACCCACCTATGAAGAAATAACAGTCCTATAGAGGTAAGGAATGGGTAACAAAAAGAAAAGTGGCAAAATATGCTATTAATTAAGGAAAATATAAAAAAGAACTATTCCAAATCAGAAAACAAAAAATAGGTGGTTGGTTTCCGGATATTAATTTTATTACTGTGCTTTGTAACTTACCTTTATAGCTTTAGATGCCTAGAGTAGAAAATAGGAAAGGCTTAAAATTAGTTAATTGTCCAATTTAAGAAGTTAAAGAAATAGAATAAACCCAAGGAAAGTAAAAGGTGGGAAAATAAAAACAAGTGGGAATGTCAATGAAATGAAAAGCAAAGATAGAGTAGAAACTAGAAAAGCTTAACGTTGGTTCTTGAAAAAAAAACACTTAGAAATGATTCACATACGCAATTTCCCCCAGATTAATCTGTAGGCTCAGTGCAATTCCAATAAAAATTCTAATGGCTTTTTTCCCCTAAAAATCTGGATGAACCGATTCTAAACTTCATATCAGGGTTTCTCACCCTTGACAGTGTTGACATCTGGGGCCAAATTTTTTTTTTTTGTCCTGGGGAGTTGTCCTGTATGCATTGCAGGATGTCTTGCAGTGACCCTGGCCTCTCTACATATTGTATGCCAGTAATAACCTACCCAAGTTCCCCAAGTTGTGACAATAAAAAAAAACTACAGATATTACCAATGTCCAAGAAGACATATGAAAATGACAGTTGCTCCCATATGAGAACGACAGCTTAATAGCTTTAAAAGGAAGGGACCAAAAATAGGCAGAAGAAACTCGGTCTCTAAGATCTATGCACTAATTATGAAGCTATAGTAATTAAGACAATTACATGGTACTAGAATAGACTAGCAAGCCCAGATATAGTCCTCCTCCCAAATTATAAACTGGGAGAAGACATTTGCAATACACCTAACTAGAACATATAAAGATCTCCTACAAATAAATAAGAAAAGCACAAGCAACCAAATAGAAAAATGGGCAAAAGGCATTTTTATGGATTGGATGTTTATGTGCCCCAAAATTCACATGTTGAAATCTTAATCCCCAGTATGATGGTATTAGGAAGTGGAGTCTTTGGGAGGTGATTAGATCATGAGGGTGGAGCCTTTATGAATGAGATTAGTGCCTTATAAGAGAGACCCCAGAGAGCTTTTCACCATGTGAGCACACAGTGAGAAGATAGTCATTTATGAATCAGGAAGCAGGCTCTCACCAGACATCAAATCTGCCAGTGCCTTGCTCTTGGACCTCTCAGCCTCCAGAACTATGATAAATAAATTTTTGTTGTTTATAAGCCATCCAGCCTATGGTATTCTGTTATAGCAGTCTGAACAGACTGAGACAGGTATGAACAGGCATTTCACAAAAAAGCATGTATGACCGTAGAGTACAGCATAGGGAATATAGTCAATAGTATTGTAATAGCTGTGTGTAGAGCCAGATGGGTGTAGAGTAATCGGGGGATCACTTTATAAACTATATAAATGTCAAACCAATGTACTGTATACCTGAAACTAATTTTTAAAAAGCAAAAAATAAAAATAAAACCCCACACACGATCAATGAACACGTAAAAAGATGTTAAACAACACTGATAATCAGGGAAATTCAAATCAAGACCACAAAGAGGGGTCATTTTACACCTATCAATTGGCAAAAAATTTAATGTCTGACAATACCAAATGTTGAAAAGGATATAGGTCAAAAGAATCTTTTACATACTGCTATTAGGAGTGTATATTGATATAATCATTTTAGAAAAATAGTTTGATCTTATATCATGAAGTTGAACAGTCACAAGCTCTATGATCTAGTAATTCTATTTCTAAATTTATGGTAAAAAATTCTGTATATGTACAGAAGATGTGTACATATATGGTCATAGTAACATTGTACTAGGAGATGTGTATATATATGGCCATAGTAACATTGTTCACAGTAGCGAAAATCTGAAAATAACCCAAATACCCATTGACAGAAGAGTAGATTGATCAACTGCAGTATGTTCATACAATAGAATATCATACACAGTCAAAATGAATAAACTGCAGCAACACATATCAACAAGAATGAATCTTAGCAATATAATATTAAACAAAAAGAGTAAGTCTACAAATATTCCATACAACTTGATGTCCTTTTTTAAAAGTTAAAAACTAAATTTAAAAATGGACACTTAGGTCTGAATATAGATGCGCTCAAGGAAAGCTCTAAGAGACTAACACAGGAATCAGATGGTCATCTCAGCTCAGGAGAAGCAGAGTGATGAAAATGGCTGAAGATCACACAGCTGGCTGTACATTGTTCTACAAGTGCTAGCTTTCATGTTAGGTGGTAGTTCACTGGTGCATGTTTATTTGTAAATTTAATTAGATAAATGGAAGGATAGATGATAGATAGATAGATAGATAGATAGATAGATAGATAGATAGATAGACAGACAGACAGATATAGTAGTTAGAAAGGGTCATGAATGGGCAATGATGAGAGTAGTCCTGAACAAAGGATTATAATTAATCCAAATCTGTGCTCCTAAGTTTATTAAAAACATGTTTTATCTCAAATATTTAATTATTAAAGAAAATGAAAAAAATACACACTCACTTGAGCTTGTGGATGTATTTCTTAAAAACTGTATACAAATTTTGCTTTGTCAGTGGAATGAAATCAAATTTTGAATATTCTACTAGGCCTTGTCTTTTGTTGTTATTTTTGTTTTTAAAAGAAATGCTATAACAATTTTTTTCTGTAGAATAAATAACCATTGTATCATGCATATAATTATCTCTTAATTTATGTATTTAGTAAGTTTCCACTGTCAGCCACTCCCTGAACTCTCTCTCCCTCTTATTCTCTATTATATATTATATTATATATACTAAATATACAATGGTATATATTATATATACCATTTTATTTAACAATAGATAACATCTTAATAAATATTGCATATATTATATATTATATATAAATATTACATATGTGTAAATATTACATATAATATACAAAACTCTACATATATAATATGTTATATATATATATATATATATATATAACCTCTACATAGAAAATCTTCATACAAATAGCTAGGCAGACCCCCACACACAACTCCCCTTCTCTCCTAACTTGACCAGAGTAGGGTTTCCACCCCCTCAACCCATGTTACCCTGCTCTAGTCTGGTATCTCTCTCACACTTCCCTGTTCCTGGCTTCTCATCTCATCTCACTGCCTGTGCAGGTCTTTGGGGCCAGAATTATGCTCCTTGAATCCACAGCTCCTTCTTTGTCCACAACACCCCCATTCCCTGTTTCTTCACTCCAGAGAGCCCGGCCTATTCTCTTATTCACTCAATAAATATTTACCAGCCACTTCCACTATATTCAATGCACTGAATTAGGTACAATGGGAGATACAATTAAGGTTAATCAGAAGGAGCCCTGGTCTCAGGAACGTGCAGATCAGCAGAGGAAGTTACATATATACAGCAGAAATAATTATAAGGGGAAAGGAATGTGTCAGGTCTTGCCTACATCTATAAAATTAACAGAGCCAGATCCCAGGATGCGTCTGACCTAAGGCAGGAAGCATTTAACACATTTCAGCCCCTGGAAGGCTGGATGTAAGCACCCACCTGCCCTTCTCATTTTGTTCTGACGTGGGGCCTTAATTCTCATATCTAGAATTCTGACTTTGTCATTCCACCGATTTCCTGTTTTGAAAACTTGCTTACATTTCAGTCCCCTGCTGGGGGGCTCCAGATCTTATCATTGGATTATACATTGGCCTGTGCCCTATTTATTTTGGTTCCAGTAACTTTCATAGTTTTATTATTATTATTATTATTATTATTATTATTATTATTATTATTATTATCATTACTATTACTATTATTATTGATTATTATTATTTGGCCTGGGTTCCTTGTCTGAACTGGAGAACTGCCTCTGAATTGCTGCTATAGGGTGGTGTCTTATTCGTTCTCGATGATACTCTCTGATGCCACATATTGCATTTTCAAACTTCACCTTCCTGGAATTACTGTGACTTATTGAGAATACCAGCTACTTCATCTTGGGTTCCCTCTCCTGTTTCTGTCTGTGACTCAATGATAATTTGCTCTTAGACTCCAAGCCCCTTCATATGTCCACGCTCATGGTCTTTCCAGCTCCCCCAAGCTGTTGTCCCAAACTAAGAAAGGGCCAGTTCCAGATCCCGCCTCCCAGCCAGCCAGGTATAACTGCCTCCCCCCACTGAATACTGGGCTATGATTGTAGATGCTGGAACAGGTGTAAATCAAGTGTTTATAAAATAAAGCAAAGGAGGAGATGGATTTCTTTCTAGAGAAAGGATGCACTGGGAACAACCTCGTGGGGAAGCTCCCAAAGGCTTTTTCAAGCAAAAACACAAAGGGTGAAGAAATTTGAGAGATGCATAGGGAACAGTACGTCATTCAAATTGGTTGGGGCAAAGAGCATAGAGCAGACTGATTTGGTAAAAGTGGGCTGATTCCATTTTGAGGAGGGCCTTGAAGGTCAAACAAAGTAGTTTGGACATTATTCACTAGAAAATGGGGTGCCACTATAGGTTTCTGAGGAGACTAATACAATTAGAGCTTCAATTCTCCAGGTAAAAAGCCATGTGTCTGGAGTATATGCAGAGTCTATATACTGGAGACCAGTAATGACTACCTGATTTAAGGCAGTCCCAACAGGAAGGGGAAGGGAGGGACAATTACAAGATTGTTGTAGAAAAGAACAAATTAGTATTTTGTTAGAATAGGATTAAAAGAGAGGATGCCTAACTGATGTTTCTCTCTTCTATGGCTTCAGTATTCAAAGATGACAGCTTTGTGGTTTGCAAACCAGGAGGATTGTATTTAACAGAAATAAAGAATGCAGATAATTGGGGTTCTGGCCACAAATTTCAACATGTGTGGGGAAGTTCCTGACCACACACCAACAAACAGCAGCTGGGTGTCCTACAATTTCACTCGATTCTGGTACTACCTTCCCAAAGATAACGTCGATTCCACAGCTTATGAGTTCACTGGGATGCCAATTCCAAGTTCAGGTTGTCACCTGCCCTTCTGACTGACTGGCTATAGCTTGGAGGTTCCCAGGACTCCCCATCTTGGGTTCAATTAATATGCTAATGCAGCTCGCAGAACTCAAAGAAACATTTTACTTACCAGATTACTTGTTTATTATAAAAATATATAACTCAGGAACAGCGGGATGGAAGAGATTCATTGGACCAGGTGTGAGGAAAGGGCACAGAGCTTCCATGCCTTCTCCAGGCACCACTCTCTCCATCCCCACATCGCCACTGGGAAGTTCTCCAAGCTCTGTCCTTTGGGGGTATTTATGGAAGCATCATGGCACAAACACGATTTATTAAATCACTGGCCATTGGTAACTGATTCAACCTCCAACCTCTCTCCCCTCCCTGGAGGTTTGGGGAGTGTGTAATGAAAGTTCCAACCCTCAAGGCACAGGGTTAGTGACACCTTTATGGCTGTTACCACGGGGTATTTCAAGGGTTTTAGGAGCTCTGCCAGGAATGAGAGAGAGATCAAATGTGTGGGGGTTTTTTTTTATTATAAATCACAGTATCAAAGCAGGAAAAGGAGGTGGTGGAAGAAAAGAGAGCCAGCTTATAATCGATCATTCTAAACTGTAACCTTAGGGAAAGGTACAGATGAAGATATAAATTTGAAAGTTGAGGATTTGGGGGAGATTTATAAGAGAGGGATATAGAGAAAAAAAGGAGGAGGATCAAAACAGAATCAGAGTCCAGTCAGGAAACACACCAGTGATTGGAACAGGGAAACTGAATATAAATAATTAAAATAATTAATTAGGCAAAGTATGGTTAACTACTGAAATGCAGAGAACTCAAAGATGTGGCAAAAATAAGTACTGGGGAAAGAGACTGCCACTTCCAGGGCTGTAGGAGAAGTGAATAAAGCAGGAACTTAGAAAATTCGAGGAGGTCCCCTTCCTTCCAACCCTGCAGAACTGAGATTCAGACTTCTGTAGAGCTTGCGCAACTGCTGCACAAACATATCAGCCATCGCCAGAGTGAGGAGGAAACTGGAGGCGGCACGGCAGAACTGTCCTAGCAGCCCTCTGCACGGAGAAAGCCACAGGAACCAGCTGCCCACCAAGCCAATCCCGGCAATGAGAAGAAACAAATATGCATCCAGGAAACAGAGCAGTCCTCTGGTGCCCCCTATGCGCAAAGCCTAACATCGACCCAGCTGCCAAAGGAGAAAATGTGGTTTGCAGAGACCCTCTCCAGTATTACAACGCAGGGGAGAAGGGTGGATTTAAAGCCAAGAGTCAATAAATTAATAACTGGGGCATTGATATTCATCCAAACTTAGAAAATGGGAAATGGAGAAGCTAAACAGGAAACAGGATATGCTTAGGATTGCAAGTAGGTGTTGGCCACCAATCAAAGCTCGAGAAAACTCCACTATATTCAAGTAACTAGGAGGTTATCAGAGACATCTGGGTTTTTTATTTTTACTTTTATTAGGCAAAACTATCTATTCTTCCAGCAGTTAGAACAATAGTTACCCTTGTGATACTGGCTGGGGACATGAGAGGGACTTCTGAAGTACTGAAAACATCCTATATATTGATCTGAGTCATGGTAATGCAGGTGTAGATATAGGTAAAAATTAGTCAAGTTATGCACTTAAGATTTGTGCACTTTATGGTATGTATACGATATGTTATAACTCAATTTAAAAATTAAAAAAATAACAGTTGTTTCTAAATTTGAAAGATAATTTTTGACCTTTGAGAAAATTTGGAAAATAAAGAAAAGAGGACCTATACTTTCTGCTGTTATAGATCATACAATTTGGAACAATTCTTATGAAAACAACTACAAATTTTAGATTAAATATTGCTTTTAAAACTCCATAAAAGCATCAAAAAGTTGACAAGATTGTAAGAGAATCAGGTGAAAATATAACAGAAATCAAGAAGCCAAGGCAGTAAGAAGGGTGCTTTTTGGTGCTTTTACTCCAAAGGCATTCTGAAAATCACTAAACTAAGTTGCAAAATCGGGCTTTTGTTTTGAAAGCCAAAGGTGAGGAGCCTAATGGGAGACCCTTGCCACATTAAACTGGAAAAAGAGTGAACCAGAGGTAAATCTGCCACTGCTTTTACCTCCAGGAATCTGCAGGAATGTTTGCCTTGAATCAGAAAGAACAGGAGAGGAAAAAAAAAGTAGAAAACTTGATAAAGAAGTTTCATCCATAGGCAACTCATGCGGGGAATTGTAGCCCAAACTCACATCACTGGGCTGTCCACAAAGGCCTCAAGTCATGAATATAGTAGTGCCATCAGATACTAGACTCCTAGTCCCCTTCAGCCCCAGGCAAAAGCAAATCCTCATTGGAAGTCACTTTCATCTTAGACTATCAGGGAATCCTCACAAATAAAAGTTCAGGGGAATCAATCAAGGACCAGTCAAAAGTAACCAAGCGCACGAGAAAATAAGGCACCATGAACAAAAAACAGCAGAAACAGACTTCAGATGTTGTGGTCATCTGGTGTGTGTGTGTGTGTATATATATATATACACACACACACACACACACACCTGTGTGTGTATATATATATATATATATATATATATATATATATACACACACACCTGTGTATGTATATATACACATGTGTATATATATATATATATACACACACCTGTGTATATATATATATACACATGTGTGTATATATATATATGTATACACAGGTGTATATATATATATGTATATGTATATATATATATATATACTCACTTTCTTTAAATAACAGATAAATTTGAAATTATCTCCAGAAAAAAAGGAAATTATCTAAAGAATAACATAGCAGATAATAAAATTAGCCTCTAAGAATATAAAATATAATAACTGAAATTAAAAGTTCAAATAGGACAGTAATTGGACACAGTAAAAAAAAAAACTTATTGGGTAGAACAACAATTAGCAAACTATGGCCTGTGGACAAAATCTGGCCACCCTGTCTGTTTTTGTAAATAAAGTTTTATTGTAACAAAGCCATGATCATTCTTTACTTATAGTCTATGGCTGCTTTTATACTAAAATGGTAGAGTTGAGAAGTTGTGACAGACACTGCATGGCCTATAAAGCCTAAAATATTTACTATTTGACCCTTTTCAGAAAACCTTTATCAATGTCTGAACTAGAATAAACATCAGAAGAATTTATCTGGATTTTAGTACAGAGAGACAAAAAGATGGAGAATATAGAAGAAAGTCTAAAAAAGGTGGAGGATAGAGTGAGAAGATCTAACATACATTTAATTATAGCTCTAGAAGGAAAGGAGAGAGAATGGAGTAAAGGTATTTTTTAAAGAGCTAATGGCTGAAAATCTTCCACACCTGGTAAAAAATAATAATCTACAGATTCTAAAAGCTCAGTGACTCATAAGCAGGATAATTTTTTTTAAATTCAAAATAGTCACATTATAAGAAAACAAATAAATAAACAAACAAAACAAAGACAAAGAGGAAACCTGAAAAGCAGCCAAAGAAAAGAAGATAGATTATTTCAAAAAAGTAATGGCTAGATAGACAAATGACTTTTCAACAAAGAAACAAACAAAAACCTGGGAGGCAGAGAGTTTCAACATGCTGACATAAAATAACTGCCAACCTAAAGTTCTATATCCACTGAAAATATTCCTTAAAGTCAAAGACGAACAAAAACTGAAAGAATGAGTTTCCTGAAGACCTGCATTACACAGCAATCCCTTTTCTGGGTATCTACCCAAAAAACTTGAAAACATTTATCTGTAAAGATGTTTGCATCCCGATGTTCATAGCAGCATTATTTACGGTGGCCAAGACATGGAAACAACCAAAAGATGTCCTTCAATTGATGATTGGATAAAGAACATGTGGTACACATTATACAATGGAGTATTATTCAGCCATAAGAAAAGAGGAAATACTGGCATTTGTGACAACATGGATAGATCTTGAGATTATCGTGCTAAGTGAAATAAGTCAGATGGAAAAAGTTGAGAACCATGTGATTTCACTCATATATGGAATATAAAAATGAAAGCAACAAATGAACAAGACAAAAACTCATAGACACAGACAACAGCTTAGTGGTTACCAGAGGGAAAGGAGGGAGAGGGGAAGTAGAAAAGGAGGTCAAATATATAGTGATAGAAGGAGATTTGACTTTGGATGATGAATACACAATACAATAATATACAGATGATGTAGTATAGAACTTTATGCTTGAAATCTATATAACTGTGTTAACCAATGTCACTTCCAATAAAATTAATTTTTAAAAAAGTAAAAAACGTAAAAAAATAAAATAAAATAAAAATTAGTTTTTCAGACAAAATGATCACAGAGGGAAGACTAGTGATGCAAAAAGGATTGAAGGCTAACAGATAGTAAATAGGTTGGTAAATCTAAATGAATATTGACCGCATGAAATATTATAATAATGTCTTGTAGGAGGTATATACCCATCTCAGTCAGGTTGGGCTGCCATAATAAAATAGCATAGACTGGGTGGCTTAAACTACAGATATTTATTTCTCATAGTTCTAGAGGCTGAAAGTCTGAGGTCAGGGTGCCAAGATGTTCCAGTTCTGGTTAGGACCCTCTTTCTGGCTTGCAGACAGCTGCTTTCTTGCTGTGTGGTCACATGATAGAGAAAGGAATCCTTAGTGTCTCTTTCTCTTCTTAAAAAAGTACTAATTACATATCATGGGGCTCTACCCTTATAACCTCATCTAAACCTAATCACCTCCCAAAGGTCCCATCTCCTAATACCATCACATTGGACGTTAGGGCTTCCATAGGTGAATTTTGGGAGGACACAAAACATTCAACATACATTATCTATGTAAATATGTAGAGAAATAGATAGAGACACAGAATAAAAATATATAAAACAATGACCATATTATTATATGTATGATCCTGGACAGTTTGAAAGTGAAAGGGGGAAATATTAATGGTCACACGGGGAAAACAGGCATAAACCAGGACTTTGCTGCAGAAACTGTGATATATATATATATATATATATATATATATATATATATATATATATATGGAATATAAACTGGGAGGTGAGTAAATGGAGTTAAAGTGTCCTAAGGTCTATGCACTTTCAGGAAAAAGGAAAAAGTAGGACATATTTTTGTTGGTGTTGTAAATGACATATTTACTTAAATTCCACTTTCTGCTTTTGTTTTAAAATATAAACATATTAAACAGTCATTAACCTCATTAGCAATCAGAGAAATGCAAATTAAAGCCACAGTGGGGTACCACTACAAACTCAGCAGATTACAAAAAATTAAATATGCAGTCTTTTAAAAGAATGCTAATTATACATCAATTAAAAGGTGTGAAAAATACTGACTATATCAGGTTTTGATAATAATGTAGAGCATAGGGACTTATACACCGTTGATGGGAGTATAAATTGTTATAAATGCTTTAGAAAACAGCTTGACATTTCTAATAAAGTTGAAGCCTACTGACCAACAGTTCTACTTCTATGCCTTGGAAAAACTTGTGCATGCACACTGTAAACAAGATAAACATTTAAGAATTTTCATGGCTGCATGATTTGTAATAGGATCCAAAACAACAACCCCAAGTCCATCTTTAGTAAAATGGAAATATATATTGTGGCATCTTCATTCAATGGAATGTATATTCTATAGCAAAGGCAATACACAGCTACACACTGTGATGTGGATGAAATCTCAGAAATACAATGTTAAGTAAAAGAAGAAAGAACAAGAATGAAAAAGAGAGAGAAAGAAAACTCAAACGGTATAGTTTTATTCAGATAATATTCAAATGCTTATCGAGGGGTAAAACAAAAAGAACAAAAAGGACGTGATTATCTGGAGGATTATCTGGAGAATTTATCTCTGGGGAGGAGGTTGAAGGTCATGGTAAAGGAGTCTGCATGTGGGCCACTTCTGTAAAGTTCTATTTTATTGACATGGGGGTCACACTGTATTTGTTTTCGTTTTTAGCTTTAAAATAAAAAGTACCTATGTTTAATATACATTTTTGTATGGGAGTTATATTTTATAATTTTTAAAAAATAAATATGGGAAAGCATAAAAAAGAGAAATAGTGTTGATAAGCCACCATTTGAGAATACATACAGTTTATGTTTAATGGATTTCCTTCTTGTTCTTTTTCTCTTTCCTTGGACTTAAATATCCTTTTTGTTTTGTGTATTTTTACAAAGTTGAGACTATACTGTAAAACTTATAAAACTGACATTAAAATTTTCTTTCTGTATTAATATTTTGCCGTGATCTTATTGGAATTCTTTGAAAGACCAGTGTCCTAGAGTGGTAGAGGCAGGACATTGTATGGGAGGTTGTCTGGGCGATTGGCAGGGTACTGGAGAAGGTAGTTTACTTCGTTCTTTCAAGAAGCTTAGTGTACCTAATGTCTTTTAGAATGAGTATGACCAATACATCATGTATATTGGAATAAACAAGACTTTGTGGGCAGACCTAATTGTTGATCCAACAAAATATGCTGAAACCTGGTATCTTCAGAGAACAGGGAAAAGTTCTTCGAGAGTGGAACATTGGATATGTAGGAAGTGGCAGAAATGGGGCCAGAATGTGAAGGTTTTTTCAATGTCAATAATATTCCTGTAGGTAACAACAAGAGAAAAGTGAAGTTTTTTTTTTCCTTTTTACAAAAGTTAAATAAATTGTTTTTATTTTGGAATAGTTTTAGATCTACATAAATGTTGCAAAGATAGTACAGAGAAATCCCATATACCCCACACCCAGTGTTCCCTATTGTTAACACCTTACACTAGTACAGTACATTTGTCACAACTAATAAACCAGTATCAATACATTACTACTCTTAACTAAAAACCCATGGTTTATTCAGATTTCCATAGTTTTTACCCAATGGAACAGATCTTTTTTCTGTCTTTTGTTTTTATTTTTGTTTTTAATAATCTTTACAGTTCTGAGAAAGACTGATCAGAGATTTTATAGAATGCCTCTGCACTGGAATTTTTCTTGTTATTTCTCATAACTGAACAGAGGTTATACGTTTTTGTGAAGAAAACCACAGAGGTGAAGTGCCATTATTATCATATTATATTAAGGAACCATGCTGTCAACATGGCTTATCACTGGTGATGTTGACCTTGATCACCTGGCTGAGATGGTGTTTGCCAGGTTTCTCCATTGTAGTAATTTTCTTCACCCCTGATGCCTCATAACACTCTACTATTTGGAAAGAAGTCACTAATGCAACCCACACTGTGTGTGTGTGTGTGTGTGTGTGTGTGTGTGTGTGTGTGAAGTGCCACCTCCTTGAGGATAGAGTATCTTCATAAATTATTCAGAATTCTACATGGGAGATTTGTTCCTTCTCCAGGGGAGAAGAAATTGAACTGTCAGATTTGTTTTTTGGAGGGGAACTCTTGACAGCAGTGTGAAGAATGAGCTAGTGTAGAGAAAGACAGGTGACCAAAAAATCAGATAAGACACTCTTGGAACAAACTAAGCCAGACATAAATACTTTCATAAGGTAGTAGCCCCGGGAATAGAGAAGGGAGCCTACAGGGTTTGTGGAGACAGACGGCCAGTAGTGGAAAAAATAATGAGTCTATGTTCAGCTTGATCTAGACATTAAGGGAGAAATATCAAGCAGCCTGAGAAAATTTTTAGTGAAGAATTTTGATCCCAGCTGAAGTTAATGTTGGCAGTTGTAAGCCGGCACCTAGAAGGTGAAGCCATAAGAGGGGCTGGGGTTATCCAAGGAGAACACATAGTTGAAGAAGAGAAGAGGAACAAGGGGAGAAATTCTGGGAATACCAGTTATGTGGAACAATATATGCCGAGTTCCAAATCAATAGATGAATAGTTTTGGCACATTCACACATTTGCCTGTAGCAGTTTAAGAAATGGCTAATAGTCAAGAACATTTTGGTACTGCTTTCTCTATGTAATTTTAAAAACTTTTCATGTGAATATTACAAAGGGACATAGTTCAACCAAAAATGTATGAAGCATGCCAGTGTAATTTTTGTATGTATTTTAGAGTACCAGTAAAAAGAAAAAAAATTAACATTTTTTCAGATTAAAACAAGTTTAAAGCAGGAATTAAAGAAAATAGAAAGTTAGAGATTTAAGACTAGACTTTGCTTTTTAAACTACTCTTTTAATAAATTTTAAATTGTGCAATATTTAAGCATTGAAGGATGATGAATTAGAAGTGGTAAGAATGGTCATTTTTGTCTTTTCCCTCTATTCACAAGAACATTTTTGAAGTTTCACATTAAGATGCTATTTGCTTTGAATTTGTTTTTATAGTCTAACTCAACTAAATCTCTGGAGAATAGAAGATATTGTAGGCAAAGTGTCATATTCTGGAAGAAAATAATTAGACTAGTTGCAAGAAAGCCTAGGATCCATTTCTGATTCTCTTACTAATTGGGCATTCTTAAGATAGTTGGCATTTCTGGGTGTCTATTTCCTCATTGATAAAATGGGAAGGATGGTGAATCTTCCAGCCCATTGAAAGATAGTTGAAAGTGTGAAAAGGCACAGATGAATGAAACTACTTAAGAAAATGCAAAATGCTATGAAAAACAAGGCATTAGTATTATTTTAAAATTCTGAGAGTGTATTAAGGACAAGAATAAAGACGGGAATATCAAGAAGAGAAAGATAAGAAAATTTCAACTTTTAATATTCCTTCCTTCATTCAATATATTGAACATAACTATTGTGGAATATTGAACCCAGAGTTTTGAAAGGAAGGTAAGCAAGTAAACTGATACATACAGAGGTAAGAATGGTCCACTATGAGAAAAGTGACTAATTCTGCTGGGAAAATAAAAGAAGGCTTCTCAGAAGAGATGACATTTGAACTGGATCTTGATAGATGAATTGGCGAGAAAACCAGGCAAGAGACTGCCAAAAAACAAAATTCAACCAAGTAGATTTGAAGATTTAATTGGCTCTATTAAGCAAGTCAGGAGGAACAGGGCATCTAACAACTAGAAGGGTGCACAAAGGGGTTGTAGAAAATGGAAGGGCTTTTTTTTTATAAGAAGAAGGGTGGAGCAAGGGAGCTATTAAGGAAAGAAAAGATAGTTTTGGCCAAGACAGCTTTTTGCGGGGCGGGGGGGCAGCTAGAGAAGGGAACAATGGTTTAATCATACAAACTGCTTCTTCTGCCTTTGGGGGATGGAGAGGGCCCAGGACAGATTACTGGTTCTTTACCAGAAAGTTCCCGACCGGTTGATTAAGATTACATTTCTGGTTAAGGTGGAAACTACAGTTAGATCAGGTATAAAGTTTAGGTTTGGTAGCATGGACTTCAGCACAGGTGATGCCATTTGGGGCATGTGGCTTTCTCTTCAACAAGTGGAATAAGTCACTATAGTCCCAATAAAGGACAAAGGGAAAAAGGTACGACTGTATCTAGAAGTTTTATAAGGGAGGGTAAGGTGAGTTTGGAGATTTGAGGAACATTTAATGAACATGCAAATGACTTGTCTCATTAGTATGTAAATGGTGCTTTAAAAAAACTCCTTTTGTAAAAAGACTGAAGTCTAATAGTTTCAAATTTCTGTATATGTGCTAAACTCCAGGCTTGAAGAATTCCTGATAAAGGCCATTTTTATTCATTTCTATTGTATTTTTTCACATTAAAAAATACTTATACTAGTTTAAATGATAAGGATTTTGATAAATGGTGAAAACTTTTAGTAGTCACATCTCGATCAGATGGTCATGCTATTTTTTCAAGTTCAAAGATATTATATTTTATTTGTCTAGTTTAAAAATGCATTAGTCATATTGTGATATTGTGATTTATAGTAATATATATATTTGGTCTTCGTCCCATCTCTGGCACAGAGCCCCCAACCCCTCGGAATTTCCTAAATGACAGGAGCAACTACCATGTCTCTTATTAGGTTAATGAGGTGACTTGTGAACCCCCCCCCCAAGGGCAGGAGCCCAGTTGCCAGCAGGAGCCAACTTTGTGGTTAGAGGATTAGCACTTTCAGCCCCAGCCCAGTTTCTGGGAACGAAGAGGGGCTTGAGGTTGAGTCAACCACCAATGGCCAATGCCTTAGTCCATCATGAATACATCATGAAGCCTCCGTAAAAACCCAGAAGGATGGCTTGTTGGTCCTTTCTAGGAGAGCTTCCAGGCTAGGGGACCAGAATGCTTCCGTGTGCCGCTGTGCTGGGCCCCAAGCTCCACAAGGGCAGAAGCTCCTTCGTTCAAGACCTCAGCCTTTGTATCTGTTCATCTGGCTGTTCCTTTAGTATCTTTTGCAATAAATCAGTAACCTAGTGAGAAAATGGGTTTTCCTGAGTTCTGTGAACTGCTCTAGCAAATTAATGGAATCCAAGGAGAAGGTCGTGGGAACTTCTGATTTATAACCACTTAAGCCAGAGGCACAGGCAACAATTTGGACTTGTGAATGATGTTGAAATGGAGGGCGGTCTTTGGGACTTAGCCCTTACCTATGGAATCTAATACTATCTCCAGGTAGATAGTGTCAGAATTGAGAAGAATTTTTGAATGCTCTGCTGGTGTCTGAGCATTGCTTATTGATGTGGGAAAGCCTACACACACATTGAATTGGGTCCAGAGAACCTTTCCACAAGTCATAGCAATCAGGTCACCCCTTCTCTCCCAGCTACAAAGTTAGCTTCACGTAAAGCCTTCACTCATAAAGATAACTTCTTAATGGTCTGGCGGCACTAAAAAAAATAGTTTTTTTCTAAAAGCAACCCAAAAGTTGCTTAAAAGTCAGACATTCTCCTCTGTGTTCTTTTGCTGCTGAAATTGTAACAGTGGGGAAGAGTTTGCCTGTCTGCCAGAATAAAAGCAAAGTTAACATTTCATAAAATTTGATTAAATACAAAAAGTCTGACATACCTCAGTTCCGTAGTTTAATAGAGGTACTTAATAGGTGGCTAGAGATTAGTAAAAAGTAACATGGAAAGACCGCCCCCCCTTAAATCCAGACCCAAGATCAAAAAGAAAGAAATACTATTAGAAATTCACCAGACTTCATGGAAAGGGATGCTTGATGGAAAGTGTCTAAGGATCTGCCAGCACGGTGTGATTAAAGACACATTGATACTAAGATGACAATCTGTTCTCAGCCCAAAATGTAAAGGAAAATTTCCAGTAAACCTGGGAACTGTCACATGTACATAAGATTTTGTAAAAACAAATGCAAGCAAACCAAGTGGAACTTATGGATTCTTTAACAAAAAAGGGAGGATGAGTCTCAGAATGAGAATTTAGTAATACCCAATTAGAGATAAGGCTTCACCAGCCAGCAAAATGTCCTCTAAAACAATGTAAATAAAACGGTATGGTATAAATCAATGAAACTGAATAGGGAGTTTGCAAATATACTCATACAGTATATGAGAAGTTAGTGCATGATAAATGTGGTATTTCAAATAAGTGGGCAAAGGACAGCCTGGCCAGTTAGAAGTGTTGACACAATTGGCTATCCATTAGAGAAAAAGAAAACATATTTCACATGATAAACAAAAAGGAGTTCCAAATATATTAAGGGTGCAACTGTAAAAGAAAAGAAAAATCTCTAAAAATATTAAAAGAATATGTATGGAAACGTGTTTATAAACCTGAGGCAGAGTCGGTCATCCTGAGCAAGAAGAAAGTTTATAAACCGTCAAGGTGAAATATTGACAATTTTGACTAAATATTAAAACCTTCTGTTCCATTTTAAGACACAATTTAAAGATAGGCAGTAGACTAGTAGAAAATGTTTGTAACATACATTACAGCCAAAGAATTAATATCCGTAATATATAAAGAATCATAGTTCATTAAGAAAAAAGAGAAACAGTTGCTTAAGTATAGGTGACTTATGCACAAACTTGTATCCTCAGACGAGGCCGCTCCTGGGAGTGTCAGACATCTGGATTGACCCTCCGATTGACATCACTTAGATGACTCAAAGATTCTTCCAAATCATTGGGCCCCATAGTGAATTTATAATCTTCCCACAGTTATCTGGTACTCGCCAACATTCTTTTTCCTCTGTGAAAAAAAAAATCCATCTGCCATTGGTATTTTTTAAATTGGAATTGACAGAATGAATCGGTTTTACCAGTGCTCTGGGAATCAATCCTATCGACTGACTCCCAGAAATCAATCTACCAAAAAGCTATGAGTCAACCTTGGCACATCTCTCTCTGTCATCCACCATTTCCAATCCTTCTCCAAGACCTCTCAATCACATCTCCCTAATAGCTCCTAATTCTATCCACTTCATCCCATCTCCTTCACTACCTCCCTTATCCAAGCTGCCTGGCTGAGACTACTGCTGTAGCTTCCTAACTGGTTCATCTGTATCCACTCTGTCCTCCTATATTTTGTTCTCACTGTAGCCTAAGTGATCTATTCAAAAGCCAATGTACTCCTAGTACTGTGGTCTCTATAAGTGCCAATCTCCATTAGAAGTAATCAGGGCTCCTTGGAGAAAGAGCTGACTCTGGGTCTGGGGCATGAAATGTATGAGATGACCCTTTTCCTGCCAGATAGCAAGAACGTTATCAAAGACTAATAAGTTGTGACAAAGGAGAAAGGAACCACCTTGAAGGGCCCCTATTGGCTTAAAATGGGACAATTTGGGCATACAAAATATGGCAGAATGGATTAATACACATCGACTATATAAAAATTCATGGGTTCAAGTTAGAAATATAAAAAGAGAATATCAAAAAACAGACTAATGATTGCCATTGGAAGTAGATAGGTCATCAGTACCCTATTTTAAAAATTGGTAATGATAGGGAAAGAATTAGCCTTTATTAAGCATAATCCTCTTTTAGGATAACCCTAGTTAATGGAAACAAGTTCTTTACAGAAGAATTCTAGCTAATAAGCACAAGAGAAATGATAGGATTTCACAAAATCACGGCTTTCAACACTACTAACGAAGTAATTGATATAGATCATATCAAGGATTCTAAAATCATTAGAGGAAAGGCTGCCATGGAACCAGACATTATTGGGGTGCCAAAGTATCACGCCACTGATTATTCAGTGTTTGTAAAGAAAAAACATCTTACAATGGGTTGATCAGACTGTAATCACCTGAACCCTGTGCTCAGTCTGAACGGGGAGGACAGAAATTATATACATCTCGATATGATTGGTATGAAGTGCATAGCATTGCCTATGAAATGCTGTATTCTCCAAAAATAACATTTATTGAACCTGAATCCAATGAAGCCTTTAGATCTAACATCTACTTTAGTGGAAATATGGCAGATAACAGAACAAGTTAAACACGATCATGAGGAAGCATCCAGACTAATTCAGAGAGTGGAATATTCCACAAAACAACTCATCTGGTTTCTCCCCAAAACCAATGATATGAAACAAAAAGAGGGAGAGAAGGCTGCTATAAAGTAAAAGAGATTTAAGAAAACAAATAAACATAATGTGTGGACTTTGTTTAGATCGTAATTCAAACAAATCAACTGTTAAAAAATAAGGCACTTTTGAAACTATTGTGAAATTTGAATATAGAGTGAGTATTTGATATTGCGAATGAATTATTAATTTTATTAGATGTGATAATGGTATTGTGGTTATATAAGAAACTGTTCTTATTAGATATGTACACTAAAGGTTTTAGAGGTAAAATGTCATAATGTCTGGGGTTTATTTTAAAATATTTCAATTTTAAAAAGAGAAGAAAAAAGATAAATTAAGTGTGATAAATGTTAATAGCTGTTAAAATTGGAGTGATGGGTATATGGTGACTTTTATACTTAATGTCTATCCTCTTGAGTATGTCAAATGTTTTAGCTTAAAAGTTTTTTTAATAAGAAAAAGAAACTGCATGTCTGATTCTGTCAATTCTTTACCAAGAATCCCTCCATGATGTCCCATTGTTTTTCAGATAAAGACAGAAGCCCTTACTGTGGTTTATAAGGTCCCTCATGAGGTGACCTCTTCCTTCCTTTCCAGAGTCATCTCATACCACAAGTCTTGCCTTTTAGAAACTAAGAATTCAGTTGGAGAAATGAGGGAGAGACATTTGACATCACATAATCCATTTGATTTTTCAAGACTACATATAAGAATTGGTTATATTCTCAGTGGCCCTAAGCCATTTATTTCAGCAGCTGCCATTGATAATAAGTGTGCTGTTAATAAGTATCCATTGGTTAGATCACTCCAATGTGGACAAGTGAGAAGTGTATCAAAGCCCCAAATTCTACTTATATGATTTAAAAAACTAAAATTATTGTTATTTTTTAGAAAAATTCTACAAAAGGATGTCTTGAAGATCTCTCTTTGAAAGGTTTTTGGGTCCCTTCTGTTGTCATTTGTCACTTCCCTAATCTAGGCCATCATGGTCTCATCCCTGGCCTATGGCAGCAGTCTCCCAGCTGGTCTCTCAACTTCCAGCTTCCTTCCCTGTGATCCATTTTCCACATGACAGCCAGAATAAATTTCTACAATGTAAATGTAATTATGTCACTGCTTAACTGACCGCCAGTTGCTCCTTAGAGAAATCCTGAATTCCTTAACAGGCTTGGAAAGCCTTTCAAGCCTTCTTTCTCTCTCTCTCCAACTTCCTCTCTCCTCATCTTCTCTTCTTCTTCTGCACTTTCCAACTCAGTGTCTCTAGACATACTGTACTTCTTTAAGTCCCTTGAGGAAACTTTCCCCCTTATCTCTGAGCCTTTGAACGTGCTCCTCCTCTCTCTACCTGGTTGTCTGTTCCCACCACCTCATTCATCCTTTAGTTGAGTATCTCCTGACTCATCTTTAAGTTGTCAGCTTAAATGTTGCTTTCTCTAGTTGTCCTTGCTGTGTTTTTAGAGTGTCCTCTAACATTTATTGCACCAGATTTTCATTTCTCATTTAATTACTGTAAACTTCTGGAAGGCTGGGTCAGCCTTGCTTCAGTTGTAACCTCAGTATCTGATGCAATGCCTGGGGAGTAATAACAGCTTGATAAGTATCTGTCAAATGAATGAATGCTTTACAAAAATAGTCCCCAGATAGCTTATCTGATTCCACATTCTTCTGCTGTATGTCTTGCTAGACTTATCTTTCTAAAGTGCCACTGTCATCATGGTAAAAACTTTTAATTGCTCCCATTTCTTACAGAGCAAATACAACAGTTTTCAAGGGCCTCCGTATATTTTTTCTTTGCTATCTATCCAACTTTGTATCATGAGGAAGATATATTTTTTCTCCAGAAATGATGTGTAGGTTTTAGTTTGTTTGTTTTGCAAGAAAAGAATTAAGTGTCCCAGGGCTCCCTACCAGCTTTCAAGTGTAGGGAGTACAGGAAGCAAGGTGAGCATAGAGCCCTGAGTCCTCCAGCTCTCCTAGAGCAACCCAGAGTAGCTGAAGGGTAGAGAGGAAGTCTTTGGCCACTTTGGCCTGGAAGGCCAGACAGCACAGTGTATGCAGTGAGGGAAAGTAAAGAGCTGGGGCTGCTACTAAATGATTGGATGCACAGCTACAATCTAGTTTCCATGGCTACAATGACTTCTTGACACCCACCAGGCTGACTAAACCCCAGATCTTGGGTACATAAACCCCCATGTCTTCAGCATTATACTTGCCAGCAGTGACACTTCAACAGCAAGAGGATGGTTTCCATCTTGCTTTCACCTGGGGAATGTAGGTTATAGTTTTTTAGCCCCTGTTATACAGCATACACAGGAGAAGGAAGTTGAAATGCATGCCAAGTGCCAATTGATCATACCAACCAATTGACCATACCAATGGAAAAAGTAGAAGCTTACAGTGGCAGCAGTAGCAGGAAAGTGGCAATGACCTTGAACCTTCTTTGTACTCATGAAAAAAACTGCTAAAATCTATGACGGTAACCTAATTGTCACAAGGAGATTTATATTTCCATCACTGAAGCTTTTGAGACCCAGTTTACTAACTCATTTAAAAATGAGATGGTTAGGCTAGATTTCTATTATTTTAGGAATAGTCAAACAATAATTACATTGAAATAAGAACAGCACATTCATTTAGATAACAGGAGGAATATTTTGATCTAAAGCAAATAAGGTTTTCATGCTTTCAAGAATATATAGCATCTGTAATTGGACTAATAATGCATTGCCTGGAAAACCAGTTTTAGCAAACAGATAAAAATTTTGCCATCAGCATACTGATTTAGTGCTTATATTTAGCATATCAAGTGCTTACATGTTATTCGTAAGTGGTTGCCTCTAAAAGGATCAAATACAGCCTCTCCACTCAATAGTTTTGTCTACACAATTAATTTGTTTAACAGACTTTTCATTATAGAAAATACAATGATACGCTTAAGCTCAACTACAAAGTCAATGTCACTGGTATAGTCATTAAGGAAATTTAATTGTAATTATTAGATGTGGTAGCAGCCACAATGATCATTTGAGAAAATATTATTATATCGCTATAACCAACAACCTGCCTCTTTGCATTGCCTCTGAATTTTCTAATGAGTAAGGGGTTACATGAATAAATCTGTGTCCCACCTCTCAGGCAGGCAAGATGGCATAGCAGAAGGATCTGGTTGGCTTCAGGGACTCCCCTTTCCCCTTCTACCTACCAAGTCTCTGACCTCAAGCAGTTATCTTTAAATACTGTTTTATTTTCAATTTAAAACAATCCGAACACTAACCCAAAGCAGAGTCAGCCACAAAAGATAAATAAACATGCATTTGGCCACAGATGAAAAGTCATAAAAAAAAACTTCAACGTTCATTCCAAACACTGGAAATCACGGTTTGTAATTCGATATTTAAAAGATGTCACATTCAGATCCCCTCATGCACATGAGCCTTGGCCTAGCCACCTACCACGTATGGTGTCTATGTATGGACCATATGGGCTACGGTCCTCTCTCTTTTGCCTGCTGCTGTTCTGCTAGATTTGTGCCTCTCACAACCACCTCTTTTGTCATTGTGTCACATGATAGTGACAATTTTAAAGGAGCTCAATTACTGTGAAATCAGGATTTTGAAGCTCTGAAAATTTTGACATTTGCTCCATCATTTTATCATTAGCGGGAAGCCACAAAAGGAAAGGTAAAATCTGCTTCTATTTTTGGTATCCACACACGACAGTTAAATCAGTGAGCAGCGGGAGCTCTTGTCTCTGTGACTGTGCCATCTGGGTTTTTGTCTGTATATCACTCAGGCATCTGTGCCTGGCAGTTCTAACATACTTTGCCCTGGCACCTAGGATAGGCTAGTTTGGAAGGTGGCATGGTAAGAACCAAGATATTAGAGCTACAGATCTCCTATCAATGAGGGCAACATTGGCTGGAAATAGTTAGACAATATGAATTTTAAGCACAAACTCTAATTTTCTACACCATGGAACTGCCTGCATGTACCCAGGGACACATAAGTATGAAGCATATGAAGCAATCACTACCAGACCCACCTTAGGAATATCAAGGCAAAAAGTGTAGGGGAAGGACCTCGAAGTAGGAGTTTTAATTAGATGAAACTTGTAATTAATATAAAATTGAAATGGAATCCACAAAAGAGATCGGCCCGTGGAGATTATATCCAGTGAGAATTCAAACTGGTGTAGTCAATTTTAATTACATTCCTGAAATAGAAAGCGGCAAATAGGGTTTGAATAGGTGGCTTAGATAAATCTTTGCTCACTGACAAATTTCGCTAATATTATTCTCAGTCTACCAAAATTGGAAGGCAATAGCAAAGTGGTAAAGAAGCATTCTAAAGAAGATTGTCAGAAAAGAGACCCCAAACTAGCATGTTAATATAATGTAAAGATTTTCTAAGGACAGTAGGCACAGAAGTTTATGCCATTGGTAGTGAAGAAGCATAAATACCATTTTTTAAAAATCTCTTTTTCTCTTTTTACTTTCAGGTCAAATTTTCTACCAAGTTTTTCTTATTTCTTTACCTTGCAAAGTAAACTGCATTACTGTAATATAGGCTATTTCTATATATTTTGTAGGAAAATCAGGAACAGTGAGGAAGTCTAACTAATTTCTATACCACTCCCATTTCCACATCTTGTTTTATATTGTTTGCCGTGGACTGGACAGCTACAGGGTTCTTTTTAGATAATAATACTGTGTTTATTTCCTGTGGCTGTTGTAACAAATTACTACAAATTTAGTGGCTTAAAACAACAGGAATTTATTCTCCTTTAGGTCCGGAGGCTAGAAGTTTGAAATCAGTGTCAGTGAGCAGAAATTAAGGTGTGGACAGGGCCATGCTCCCTTAGGAGACTCTAGGGAAGAATTTATTCCTTGTCTCTTCCTTTTTCTGGCCACTGCTGACACTCCTTGGCTCACAGCAGCATCATTCCAGGGTGTCTCATGAGGTAGCAGTCCAGATGCCAGGCAGTACTACAGTCATCTGAAGGCTCAATTGGAGCTGGAGGATCTGTTTCCAAGTTTACTCATGAGGCTGTTAGCAGGCCTTGGGCCCTTGCCGGCTGTTAGACAGAAGCCTTAGTTTCTCACCACATAGGCCTCTCCTCAGGCCATGCAATTAGATCTACCCCCAGGAATGCTCTTAGAGAAAGATCAAAAAGAAGCTGCTGGAACATTTATAGCCTGGAGTTAGAAGTCACATACCATCACTTCTGCCTTTTTTAAATTGGTCTCACAGATCAGTGAACAGGAGGACATTTTTTTCTTCTACCCTTTTAGGCTCTTTGGCTGCTCTAATATTCAAATTAACATAAGACAGATTAATAGGAGAAAAAACAAATTTAAATATATATATAAGGGACCCCATATATATATATATATATATATATATATATATATATATATATATATATATGAGTCAAGGACAAATCTGGCAACTGAAGCTTCAAAGCCATCCTGAGCTTAGGAGTGGAACAGGGGCCTGATGCTTCAAAGGGAAGGAGGGCAACTTATAGAATGATAAAAGCAGATGTTTGGTTATTAGATGTTTGTTCTGCCATATAGGTAGGTCATTCAAATAAAAGTCATTTCTGGTAATAGCTTTCTTTTTCAGGCCAGGCCCCCTACCTAAACTCTTTTAGGTAGTTAAGGAAGAGGAAAAAGGTTTTCTTGAATGTACTGGGTCTTGATTTATCTTTGGCTAAGAATGAACCACATGCCATGTGTTTTGCTCCTTGTCACTAACCTGATACAGTGTGTGGGAACATTACACAAGGGCATTGACACCAAAAAATGAAGATCATTGGGGACTATCTTGGAGGCAAGCTACCATAGCACTAGACTCTACTACCCCATTCCCTTGGCCACAGATTTGCTTAAGAGATAGGTATGCGACTCAGATGAGGCCTGTCAGAGTGCATGTCTGAGAACCACATTTTCCTGAGATGAGAGCCATTCTCATTTTCCTTGAATGTTAAGCTATGATGCTATAAGCTGGAAGGTTTCACGTCATGTTCCCAAGTCCATGGAGGAAGACCTTATAAAGTGGGAGAGAATGAAGCCAAACAGAGAAAGAAGCAGAGCTAAGAGTTGGAAATAAAGAATGCCTTGCTAACATCTGTGGGTCCCTGGATCGCCCCATGATTGACGTTTACCTGTGGATTTCTCAATAACACAAGCAAGTACATTTCTATTTTTTTGCTTAAGCCAGTTAACATGGATTTCTGACTCTTGCAACTGATAGGGCTTGGACCAGGCACAGCTTGAAGAAACTCCTGGCAACGAATTTATCCCACAGGAATAGAGAATCAAACCTGGTGCAGTGACAGAGCCTTAGCTATGGGAGAAGTAACCCCCAGAAAGGAACTGGTGGCTCAAATTTTTCTCACTGACTTAGGACAAGGCCTAAACCCTATAGGTAAAGGAGGAGGGTTTTTTAAAAAGTGGGAAAATGGTTTCAACATAAATTCTAGGAGTTTGGGGCAAAAGCAATCCCAACTTCTTGCCCTTGTGACAATGGGTCACATCGAGTGGAGGGAGAGGTGTATTTACAGTGCAAGCACAAAACACAGTGGGGGCTTTGCATATTGGAGAAGCCTGGCTCAAAGCCACAGTGGGAACTGTGATGAGAGGGGCTTTCTGCTTGTGCCCTGATACTGGGTGTGGCTTGTAAATGTTCCTGCTAGAGCTGATTACTTTCCATACCCTCGAGGGAGACAGATGGCCTGTCTCTGACATTTTACCTTACATGGCATTGAGAAGCTACTCTGAGTTCACTCTCCCAGTTCTGCCCTGGAGCAGCTCCTTCATGCCCCACCTGGATTTTGTACTGCTCCAGTCTCTTCCCCAGAGAGTTCTCATTACATATGAGTCCTCGCAAAGGTCCAGATACAGAGCTTTGCCCCCAGTAAGTGCTCCAAAAATGTTGATGGGGTGAAAGCCTTGAAGGGGACCAAAATATACCACCCAAAAATATGCCTCTTTGGCGTAAGAATTATTTTAAGATTGTTTATTTTAAAGAAGCAGCAGACTTGGGAAAATCTCTGAAAACTGAGAAGTTACCCTTTTATAAGAGACATTTACACTTATAAGGGAAATCTCCATTTTTAAGGTGTCTCTCTGTCCTTATCATAAAGAGAAGGATGACCAAATCTCTAGAAACTCTCATTAATGCTGAAGGCAAGGGCTTAAATCTGCCTAGCAACCTTACTAGTGTTTACTGTGCTTTCTCTGGTCACCTCCCATAACTGGATTCCCCTCTCCGCCATCTTTTTTTGTCTTTAGCTGGGGATGATATTTAAGGTGCTGTCTTGGGCCATTTCAAGGAGTTACTGTTTTCTTGGGTCTCTCCCATGGATATAGGGGGTACCCATGTTATCTGCTCTTTTTTTTTCCTGTTAATCTGCGTATTATTACAGGGAGGCCAATAACTTTTAGAAGGGTAGAAGGAAAATGACTTTTCCTCCCACAACAGCCTAATTGAATGAAAACACCAATTCTGGCACCATCAAATGAAGACATAATAAAAATCAAAATTTTAGATCCTTCAAGTGCTCAAAGAAATTCTAAAATCCTTATTTAAATGCTCCTAAAAAACTTTTAGGCTTTTAAAAATGTTTAGTTATCTAAAAATATTTATTGGTGTTAGTAAACGAAAGATAGCTAGGAAACAATCTTGGTTTCCTTCCAGGAAATAAACTGCTCTGGTAACACACAGTAACTTTCAGGCGCCTGCCACTTTCAGACAGCAGATGGCACTGTGACACAACTATAAGTGACTGCTTGCCGCATAACCAGGAAGAAGCCGAGGAAATGCAAAATCAAACACAGCGATCTTGTGCTGAATCCGGACCTATTTAAAATCTTCGCCTCCAAGGAAGGTTCTCTATAGAAGTTCCCTACCCAGGCGCGTGTGCTATTCTGGTCTATCCCCTCCTTGCTTAAATGTGGTCCTCCGAACAGCGGCTCTGACATCACAGGAGAGCTTGTTAGAAATGCAGAATTGCAGACCCAGACCCTTTGAGACAGAATCCATTCTTTAGACAATGTCTTAGCTGACCTAAAGCGTTTGAAGAGTCCTCGGTTATGCAAGAAGCGCAGATGTTCACCAGCGTTGCAAAACAAAGCAAAGCAATCCCAAATAGTGCCTGTCCCCTTTAAGAAAAAAACTGCTCTTGTAAAATTTTCGCTAAAAAAAACCTTGTGGCGCCTGCTGCTTTCAGGCAGCAGATGGCACTGTGGGACAACTCTAAAGCGAAAGTTTTTCCTGCAGCTAGGAGAAAGCCGGGGAAACGCAGAATTCAACAGAGCAATCTTCGCTAGATCTGGACCTATTTAAAATCTACATCTCTGAGGTCAGAAGATTAGGAACTCTTCTAGATGAGAAAAAATAAAATAAGTTTGTGGAGCCAGTGGAGAAAAAGAAGACAAGAACTTTCCTCCACAAGAGGAAAAAGAAGTCAGATTGCTATGTATTAAGTGTCAGAAAAGTCCTCTGAAATTGTCTCTTTAAGATCCATTGTGAGAACTCCAACCCTTTCGTTGAATTACTGTTTAAAACACAAATGCTCCTAGGAGGCAACACATTTCACCATCATTAATGCCCTTCTGAACATTGATTTGTCACCTTGCTTTGTCACTCCCTGGTAGCAAAGAAACTCTTCCACACAGGCAAGACTTGCTGGGGAGACAGGAAGAAGATTAAATATGATGCTCAGGGGTAGGGGCCTGGGTGGGACCCTAGAATGAGACTTCTGGGCACGAGGTCCCAGGGGCAGGGGACTCTGGAAGGGAAGGGTCCAAACTCCAAATATGAACTCCTGTAGGCCTCATCAGAGGCATTTGCCTCTGGATGGCTTATAAGGGGAGATGGAGTTTAGACATCCAGGGTCTGAGACAGGAGCATGCTCTTTAGCCTCCTCTGGGGACAGGCCTCATATGTTAGTCTTGCTTGACCCCACCTGAGAGCCCTAGGTCTGCTTTGTCATCACGTGGCCATGGCCTCACCCACTGTCAAGCCTTGTTAAAGGAAGATCCAATATGGGGTTACAGATGACTAAAAACTAGACTAACGGGTATCTAAAGAACATGAAACTAATTCATCATATATAATTTACAGAACCCAAAACATGTTGGAGACATTTTTTTTAGGAAGAATAATACCCACACAGAAATTCCACTGCTAGGAGTCTCCGTAGGTAGAGTTGCCAGATTTAGCAAAAACAAAAACAAAACAGGAACTCCCAGTTACATTTTATTTTCAGATAAACTGAATAATTTTTGTGTGTAAATATGTCCCATGCGTTATTTAGGACAAACCTATACTAAAAAATTATTTGACATTTTTCTGATATTCAAATTTAACCAGGCATCCTACATTTGATCTGGCCACCCAGATCAAATTGTCACATGCAGATCAGGGAGACAAGGGCAATGATGCTGGTCACAGCCTTGTTATATAATAGAGAGAAAGCAGAAACAAACTAATTAGGCCTCCTGTGAGGAGAGAAACACAGTCACCCCAAAACCACAGGCTGCTAGGGGGCTGCAGGGTTGAGAAGGGCTTTCTTATCAAACCACTCTTCCCCTGCTGTGTCTTCCATTGGCAAAGCCCATCAGAAAGCAAGAGGCCAAGGGAGCATGAAGTTTCAGCCGTTGGAGGTCAGCCTCCAGGAGTGTGCTGGGGCCCACTGGGAGCATGTCCTCTCAACTCCATGTTCAATGACGTCACATCAGAAAGTTGAAATTAGCCACGGTGGGAGTATTTACTCCATGTAAATCAGCAAATACTACAAATCGAGGTAATTTTTTTCCCCATAGTGCTTGTGCTAACCACTTACCAGAACCCCATTGTCAGTTTCCGAGGCACACAGCAAGATGGAGAAGGATTGAGAATGCATGTGGAAGGGAAAATGGAGACTACCCAGCATGACTGTTGTATTGTAGTCCATTGTATGAATAAACCTCCATTTATGTATCAGTTCTCCTAGGAAGGCAGCCACTCTTCCATTAGAAATACATTGCTTTAGAGATGTTCGCAAGAGGGAAAAAACACTGCAACGACCCTGGGAAAGTTTCACAGAAGAGAGGGATGGAATGGGGTCTTGGCGCTGGCTGGGATCTATACAGTGAGTGGGAAAAGGATTAGCATTCCAGACAGTGAAAACTGAATGTTGTGAAGCACGGTGGCCACAGAACAGGGTATCTTGGGTGGCCAGCGGAGTGTTGGGTGGGTCGGAGGCTCTGGTCCAGAAAGGTGAAGCTGGTTGGAGCAGGACTCTGTTAAGCCCAAAGCTTCTCTTCATATGGATTATTCTGCTCATGCCTCCACCTGCCAGGCAAAGAGCAGCCTGTAAAAGGCCTCCAAAGTCCTTTGAGGAGCCTGGATCTTTCTTTATAGAGCGTGGGCAGTCATAGCTTTTCTTAGCTAAGCAGTGACAGGATCCAAGCTGTGAATTTAGGCAGATTGGCTTGGCAACTCCACATATTGTGGACTGAAAGGGAGAGATAGCCAAAGGCAGAAGAAACTGATCAGAGGTCAAAGCCATTGTTGAATGACATGTGGAGGCAATGACCTGAAGTAGAACCATGACCCTAGGAGTAAAAATAGGGAAGAAATGGAAAAAAAAACCAGCAAATCATTGACAGAACTCAGTAAATATTGCATTCAGAAGACTAGGGAGAAATTGGAGAGGGCTCCAAGGGTTGGGAGAAGAGTGATGTCCTTAAGGACAGTGAGTGAGTGCCACTAGGAGGGATAGGCAGCTCTGGGAAGGTTAAAAGTTCCCTTGTATAAATTTTGAGCCTGAACCAACACCTCAGTGGCCAGTCTTTTAAGCAGGAGATTTGAGACTGAGCGCTGCTGATTCAGACGTGGGCGCTGTCTTAGAAGCCATGGGATTGTACATGCTTTTCGAGATGAATAAGAAAAAAAGGTTCGCCAAAGGCCTTTTCTCAGAGAATAAAGATTAGGAAGATAGATGGAACCAGGGAATGAGAAAGAAGGAGACCTGCATCAAAGGGAGAAGCAGACTGTGGAGAGTGTGGTCTCTGAGCAGCACAAGAAGAGAGTCAAGTTTCCACGGGCCTTGCCAATCGCTTGCCTACCCCACACCCTGTGGGCAGGACAGAACCTAGTCCAGATGAGTGTCTTGTGGTCTCTAGCTTTCTCTCAACTCTGACCAGTCACAGAGCCCGGGATCTGGAATCTTGACCAAACTTTAACTGTCTCAGGAAGCTGTCATGTTACCAGTTCTTTCATTTCTCATCTATCTTGAAACGACATTAATAATTAAGATTGTCTTCCTCTGCAACCCCGCAGCACATTTCTTGCTCCTCCATTGGCCATCAAATAAATCCCTCTAAAAGAGATTCTGGAGTCATGTGCCTGGGTTTAAATCTGGGCTCCACCGTTTACTGTCTGTGACCTTCAGCAAATTACTGAACCTGCCATGTTGGATTCAGTTTATATCCCAGGGGCCTAACACAGTGACTAATGCAGTTAGTAGTTATTGAGTTTGATCAGATTTTGCAAAACCCCTGGCTCCACATGTCACTCTTGCTTTGTCTTCATATTTTCATTTTGTCTACACTGTGATATCTTCAGCAGAAAAGCAGGGAATGTTGACCACATGTTCAAGAAGTAGAACAGTGAAAAACTGAGAGAAATGGGATAGTAACTATAGGCAGTGAAAGGCTTTTCCAGGACTGGAAAGACCTGCATGTAATTGGAGGAATGAGGAAAGAATAGGTGTAGGTTTGAGAGCTGCAAATGGGAGGAATCTTGAAGGGTTGATAATTGAAAAGAGGGCAGGAAGGATTTAAATCATGAGCTCTTTGGGAAGGAGCTTACCTTTCTTTTATTAAAAATATATTTATTTCTTTGGAGTAGAAATATTCCATTGTAGCGACTCTGACTAGATTTGTCCCTCTGACTCTCCATAACCCACAAGCTCCAAAGAGGGACCTGAGCCAGGTCCCAGGTTTGAAACCTACTTGCTCTTCTTTTCACCTAGCCTCCCAAGGCTCCACCCTTTACTGCCCACCACTGTCCAGCTAAAGTCCCAGTTGGGGTGCCCAAGTGCATAGCAGCTCAGGGATCAGACCCTTGCCCTGCAACGACACTCTCTGATGTCTGATAAAGGAAAGATTTGGAGATCTGGGAACTTGGCATCCAGGCAGACATAGTCTTCGGCTGAGGCTGGAAGATGAAGGTAAGAAGTGAGAAAATAATTAGGCTTAGAAGGCAGGTTAACTGGCCCACAAAGAAGTGGAAGCCTATCAGGAATCATATTACTGGCTCAGGGATGGTGGGAGTGGGATTGGCTGAGTGAAGTCAAGTCAGGAAGGAAAGCAGAAGTGGTGACAACAGGTGGGAAAAGCCAGGTGGGAATACTTCATTCCCAAGAAAAGTAATAGGCGATCTGGGGAGGCCTCAGCCTAGTGCAGTGCTGCTTGGGTGTGAGAAGGAACTGGTAGTTGTTGTGTAGTCGACTCTGTTGGAGCCTCCTTGTCTCCCAAATAGAGGTTGTAACTCGTGGGAGGCATGGTCTCTTTGAAAATATGATGAAAGATATGGACCGTCTCCTAAAAAAGGCATACAGGTGCACACAGCCGATCCACATTTTGCAAGTAATTTCGAGGAGCCATAGACTACCCTCCCCCAGAAATAAATCCATGGATCTCAGAGTCAAAATTTCTTCTCTGAAAATTTTTTTTAAATAAGGAATCAACAGCGGGTTTTAAACATGTAAGTGGAGAGATCTGATTTATATTCATATATTTTTAAATTTAAATCTAATCTTTAAAAAGTGAAGTATAATTAACATTACATTATATGAGTTTCAGATGTACAAAATCAGGATTCGATATTTGCATATACTGTCACAAAATGGCCATCACAATGAGTCCACAGAACTTTTAACTTCGCCCCCTTTCATCATGGAAATCGAAGTACTTTATTTCCATAAATTAGAGAATTTTTGAATTAATGGTGTTATCAGCAACCTAGTGCTTCCCAGCCCCTCCATATCACAACTGAGAAAGCTGAGATATGGCGACAATATGTTCGCAAACCCTCTTCAATAATGGCATGAACTTTCTACCATGGTGTTTCCTTTCATTTCCGCTCTTATTTTCAACTTCCATGCAGAAGTAGAGGAGGAGCAGAGGAGATTAACATGCTCTGGGAACCTTCAGGTAAACTTTAGCATAAGACAGGTGTTATGAATTAAATTGTGCCCCCCCACTCCCAAATCCGTATGTTGAAGTCTAAGCCCCGGGGACCTCAGAACGTGACCTTATTTGAAAATAAGCTCCTTGCAGATGTAATCAATTAAGATGAGGTCATGCTGAAGTAAGGTGAACTCCTAGTCCAATGGGACTGGTGTCTTTATAACAAGGAGAAATTTGGACATGGAGACATGCACACAGAAAGAACGCCATCTGAAGATGAAGGCAGATTAGGGTGATGCATCTACAATCCATGGAATGCCAAAGGTTGCCAGCAAACCCCCAGAAGCTGGGCAAAAGGCTTGGAACACACACCCCGTCACAGCCCTCGGAAGGAACCGACTCTGCTGACACCTTGATCTTGGGCCACTGGTTTCCAGAACTGCAAGACAATGCATTTCTATTGTTTAAGCAGCCAGGTTGGTGGTACCTTTCCAGCAGCCCTAGCGAGCGTATCCAGTGGGGGAGGTATCTACCTCTCCTATTTGAGCACAGTGCCGTAAGTACATGTGCTGACTCCTGAGTCTTATGGGAAATGGCATGAGCATTTCTTTGAAAAGTGGAGGCAGGAGGGAAGGGACATGAAGTATGCCGAGGCCCCGTCACAGAGGCCAGTTGGTCAAAAGGAGGCAGGTTTGCTTGGTGAGGATCGAGCAGACCTCAGAGCTGGGAAATGATGAGAAACTGGGTCACAGAGTGGAGCAGGAAGCTCAAATAGTTCAAAGTAAATGAGATGGGGTTTACATGGATTTGGTCACGAGGCCTTTGTTTGCAGGGGATGGGGGGCTTGAATGCCATAAATAATCTCTTCAGCCCTCATCTTCATGAAAGCTACCTTAAATAAATACACAGTCTAAATAAAAACAGTGTGTTGACATAAACATATAGTCTTTAGGGGAGGTCGCCAAACCAATTTGTCATCCTAAGCCCTTTGAATGAATTTGCTAGGGCTGCCAAAATAACGTACCACAGATTCGGTGGCTTAATCAACAAAAATTTGTTTTCTCATAGTTCTGGAACCTCCAAGATCAAGGTGTCAACAAGGTCTCAGTCCTCCTGAGGCCTCTCTCCTTAGCTTGCAGATAGCCACCTTTTCCCTTGTCCTCACCTGGCCTTTACTTTGCATGTGGACATCCCTGGAGCCTCTTCCTCTTATCAAGTCATCCTGGATTAGAACCAACACTAAAGGGTCTCATTTAACCTTACTTACCTCTTTAAAGGTCCTATCTGCAAATGCAGTTACATTGGGGGTCTGGGCTCCAACTTCTGAATTTGGGGGCAACACAATTCCTTTCGTGATACCCCTTCTGTGAAACATGCCGAGGCTCTCTTGTAACAAAAAAAAATAGATGGAGAATTGCAGAGTGTATGACTGATATAATATCACTTTGCAAAGGAGAGCAGAGCTGCTAGCAGAGAAAAGGGGAGTTTGAACTAGGGGAGCCAGTCAACAAGGGAGACATCATGTAAGTTAGCTGCGGTAAAAAAGGTTTTTTTTTTTAATTGTAAGTGGAGAATGAGGGATTGAGAAATTCATGGCACTTATATGATGGGAGAGATATTGTAAATGAGAGGAAGGGGAAAACTGCATTACAAGTATTGTGGGAATTGCCAACTGGGCCAGCCCTGGTGATCTCTCAAGGACCCCAGTGAAGTTCAGTTACCTGTGGAGGCGGGTCTGTGCTACCATGAGTGCCAATCAGGATGCAGACTGGATCATGTGGGTGCTGAGTTTGATGTGAGTTATACAAGAAGCCAAGAGTACAAATCAGGAAAGAGAGTGCGATCAAGTGTTTGCTTATGATTTGTACATTTTTGACTCAGGTGCCTGAGTAACAGACACCACTACAACTGGATGCTTTAAACAGGACAAAATGCAAAGCAAAAAAAGAAAAAGATGAGTAGATGAAACATTAAATATAGACAGAGGATTTCCCAGATGGTGTCAATTTGGCACCATTGCTCTCTCTCTCAAATTGTTTAACGATGACTAATTCTTTTCCCTAATTTGACATTTTGAAAGAAACCTTTTGGAACCGTTTTAAATCTGAAATAGAGGCAAAGAAACCTTTGGGTTGCTGAGTAAATATAGGCCTGGTTGCAGTTGTTTTGTTCATTTCACCTAATGGTAATAAAATGTGATACTTTTTGAGCTTTAACTAATCTAAGGAAGGTACAATTACGAGGACACCAGGAGTTAAAGAGGGGCAGTTACTTGTCTAGGCACACCTCTCCCCGTGAGCAGCAGGGCTCACTGCAAGCCGAGGGGATGCTAGGGAATGCGAGGGGATGCGTGTGTAATATAAGTGTGATGCTGCAGGGTGGGCCTGCACCCACGTCTTATCTGTTCTGTCTGTCTGTAGAAATACGCCACAATTTAATGGATGAAGGAACTCAATGCATATTTTTATTTTATTTTATTTTATTTTATTTTATTTTATTTTATTTTATTTTATTTTATTTTATTTTATTTTATTTTATTTTATTTTATTTTATTTTATTCTATTCTATTCTATTCTATTCTATTCTATTTTATTTAGGCAAGGCAACCCTTGGTTGACCTCACAGATTGCAAGGACCTTATCAGCTTACAATTTCTTATTTTTTAAATTTTTTACACCTACAGCACCTGGTCTTTTAGGTGGTCTCCCATCCAAGTACTAACCAGGCCCAACCCTGCTTAGCTTCTGAGATCAGACGAGATTGGGCTTGTTCAGGGTGGCATGGCCATAGCCTAGAACTCAATGCATATTATCTGAAACTCATCTATTTATAAAAGTGTAAGCGTTATCACCTTTGATTAATGCTTGACATATATATCTATATGTATGTGTACAGGAGAAGGAGAGGGAGAAGCAAAGGAGGAGGAAGAGGAGGAGGTAGAGGAGGAGAGACTTCGACTTACAAAGAAGTTTTGCTCCAAAAGTTTACTTTTAAGTCGATGGCATTTTCTCTCAGAAACAGGGTTATAGTTAGAGGTTAGTTAAGGGCCCAGGTCAGGCTGCAAAAGCACATTTAACCAAAGTCCCAGAAGCACAGTAGTATCATAGAGCCGGAACACCATTATATGACAGTGTTTCTGCGGAAAATGTGTCGAAGATTCTGACTTAAAATGCCAGGGATCTCCCTCTGGCCCCTTCTCTTCCTTCCCCACCTGCAGGTCACTTCCTCAACACCAGGTGCAGGTAGAAGCTGCGCTCAGGAGCAGAGGCATGCGATATGGTAAGTGGTCAGAGTTGGGCTGATAGATGGGGCTGAGAGCAGGCCTGGCCTCTTGGGGGACAGTGGGGAGTTGTGACAGAGGACTTTTATGGGGCTTGGGATGCTCCACTAGCCTCTTTTTGTTTCTTCAGCTGGTCCCAGCGATGGCTACCTGTTTCCCTTTCTACTGCTGCTCACCTATGCTTCCAATAACTTTCTCTTTTCCTGGTCTGTTCTGGAAAAGTACATGGCCTCCATATTTCTTTGTTACATTCCTGTCCCTGAAGGAAGCATTTCACATTGTCAAAATTTAGTCTAGAAGAATGGTCAGACTTTGGCTGTCCTCACACTTTATCTTAAGAGCTATAAGGATTCTTTCTGTGACAAGTTGGATAAAGCCTTAGAGCCACTGGGTAGGCAAATGGTTGAAAAATGGGAGCATCACTGTGACCAGTACATGTTTCCCAAGAAAAAAGATTTGAGTGGCATAGAAGGGCCATTAGCCCCAAAATATTCACATTAGATGACCTTTTCTAGGAAAGGTGCAGGTTAGGAAGACTTTTCCATTTGCAAATTGCTCTGAGAGTCGTGATACTTTGGACATTATCTTAGCCAGAGCTGTCTAGAGATAATGGAGCTTTTCAGCTTAATGGAAAAGCTAGCTATCTGTATTGATATCTAGCTAAATTATAAAATGCCCTTTCATTTCTCATTTCCTACTGTAATATTCCACTTTCTTTATTGAATATGAGATGAATTTTTAGTGAAAATATAAAATAGGAATTGAGACGTGTCACTTGAGGTTTGATTACCCAGGAAGCAAACTCTCAGACGAACACAGGATGTTTATTAGGAAGTGCCCTCAGGGTCAACTCCTGTGAAAAGGAGGGGCGGGAAGCAGGACTGGGCAGACTGAGAAGTCCATCTGTCATGCTGGCCCAACCATAGCCTTGAGATGTTCCGGAGCTTTGTTCTAGGTTGGGCCAAATTGGCCAGGCCTTTATAACCTTGCATCCATCCATCAGTCATTGGATACAGGCCACCTGTGCCAGGTGGCTCTGCAGCTGAGGCACCTCCTTAAGTGGCCAATGGCTCCAGGCTGCCAGCTGACAGTATTCCCAGCTGCTAGGACTATAAGCTCTTCATTGAAGGGGCTCAGTTGGTGTACCAAGGTGTCTACAGCAATACTCAAAATAGAAATAGATGATAACTAGGAATTTATAATATAGAATCAAAAAGCACACCTGCTTAAATTGCCATTTCCATTTGTATGGATTCATTCAGCAGGTGGAGCAACAGACTGCAATTCATGGGCCAGCAGGTTCATGCACCTGTGGCTGAGCACAGACGCTGGGCTGAGACCAAGACATTTCGCTTTCTACCATGGCAACCTCCTACAGACTTGCCACAGCAATCAGGAAAAAGAAAAGCCTCTTTTTAGCATTTATTTTTAAGATGAAAGGTGAATTTAATCACTTATTAACCCCGACTATAAAAGCAACGTATTTTTACTGTAAAAAATATGTATAGTGTAAAAAAGTATAAGAATGGGGGAAAAAGTCACCTATAAGCCCACCCACTAGAAGTAATCAGAGAATCAATCATTGTTAACCTTTTCATGTATTTTAACTAATCTTCTCTGATATATATGTGTGTATATATATATATATATATATATATATATATTTCCCCTCCCCCAATAGTTGAGCTCATGTTGGACTTATGGGAGGCAGAAGTGTGTCGCGATTAAGAATGAACTCTGAAGGCGGAAAGAACTGGTTTGAATTCTGTCTCTGCCATTTATTCTTCACGAAACTTTCATTCATTTATTCATTCATTCAAAAAATAACTATTATGTAGCACTGGGGATATGAGGATGAAAAGAGTTAAAGCCTTTCCTTCATGAACTCACGTGATAATGGAAACTTAACCTTTCTTAAAATCTCCACCTCTAAAGTGGAGATAATGATACCCACCCCTTAGGGTTTCCATGAGAATTATTATCTTGTTAAATGAGATAATGTATGTAAAATGCCTGCCTGCAGTAATCATTCAAAAAATGGCAGTTATTATCATTGCATAAGTTGCTTTCTTTCACCAAACATTATGTCATAGTTTTCTCATGTCATTAAAAAACACATTTATTGGGGTCACCGTGAGGTTCCTGCAGCATCAGTGGAAATACTGGCGCTTGGCTCCCCACAAGGAGTGCAGCCTTCAGAAGTCCAGCAACCCCACAGGACAGCCCTCGTCGGTTAAGGAGAAGCTCATTCACCCTTTTGCTTTCCAGCCGAGGAGAGGCTTCTGAATCTCTGATAACCTCATCTTTCCCCGTCTACCTCTTCAGCCCTTCCAACCCTTTGTAAGCAGTTCCTGCCAGTGAGTTCTTTCTGTTTGGTGTATCTAGAGTGGGTTCTGTTTTTCTGCTTGGAGCTAATAGAGACACACATTACATTTCATTTTGGCTGCCCATTTTAAAAGCAACTCTAAGAAATAAAGGTCAATCGGATAGTTGTAAAAAGAATTTAAGACTTGAAAAATGGGGCAGGTGAGGAAAAGTTGCACAAGGGAACAGGCAAAAGGCTGAAGGTCATCAATAAATAAAGGATTTAGGTATCTGAAATGTTGTTCTAAGAATCTGACCATTTATTTGTCATCTCTACCGAGAAAAGAACCAGAGGAAATGTTCTCAAAGCCAGGGAATTAGACTCTTTTTAAGGAAAAGCTTTCTTATAAAATGGAGATGGGTAGGGAGCAACTATTTTTTGTCTCAGAGGATATTGGTAATGGCTGCCTCCGTAATGGCATTTTTGGTTGTCACAACTATAGGGTGTGGTGCGACTGGCATCTAATGGGTGGAGGCCAGGGGTGCTACTCAACACCCTACAGTGCACATGACAGGCTCACAACAAAGACTGATTCAGCCCAAAACATCAATGGTGCTGGTATAAATGAATTAAGTGGAATTTCTAGGCACTGCAAAGTACTATTATCAGCTCTACAAAATGCCTCTACTGCGTGTCTGGCTGACTTTTTAAAATAACGACCTTATTGAAATATACAGCAATTCATATACCACAGCATTCACCCTTTTAAATCATATGATTCAGTGGTTTTTAGTATATTCACAAAGTTGTGCATTGATCACCACTATCTAATTCCAGAACTTTTTCATTGTCCTCAACAGAAGCACCATACTCATTAATAGTCATACTCTATTCCACATCCCCAAAGTTCTATAGTGCCATCGGGATTTTGAAAGCAGCAGGCACTTGTGAATTACTTTACCATGTACTTCATAACAGCAATTCTTTTTCTTGAAGGAAACCATAATCATTTCCTTGCTTTGCTTTGCTTTGCTTTGCTTTGTAACATAACCGAGGACTTTTCAAACACTTTAGTTCAGCTAAGAAGACATTGCCCAAGGAATGGAATCTGTCTCAGGGAGTCTAGATCTGAAATTCTGCATTTCTAACAAGTTCTCAGGTGATGCCAGTGTTGCTGGTTCAAAGACCACTTTTGAGTAGAGGAGATAGACAAGAGCAGCAAACAAGGAACTTTTATAGTGTGACCTGCAGTCTATTCTCCCAGAGTCATCTTTATTTTATTTATTAAAATTATTGGGGTGACATTGGTTAATAAAGTCAAATAGGTTTCAAGTGTACAGTTCAATAATACGTCATATTTATATTGCATTGTGTTTTCACCACCCAAAGTCAGATTCCCTTCCATCACCAATTATTTGAACCCCTTAACCTCCATCTACCTCCCCCCTTCCCTGTGGTAACCAGTAATCCACTATCCATGTCCATGAGTCTCTGTTCATTTGTCATGTTTGTTTATTGCTTTCAGTTTTATATCCCACATATGAGTGAAATCATATGATTTTCAACTTTTTCTATCTGACTTATTTCACTTAGCATAATCTCAGGATCCTTCCATGTTGTCTCAAATGACAGTATTTCATCTTTTCTTATGGCTAAGTAATATTCCATTGTATATATGTGCCACAGCTTCTTTATCCAGTTATCTAACGTAAGACATTTCAGTTGCTTCCATGTCCTGGCCACTGTGAATAATGCTGATATGGACATCGGGGTGCATGTATCTTTGCAGATAAATGTTTTCAAGATTTTATGGGTAATACAGGGATTGCTGGGTCATATGGTAATTCTATTTTTAGTTTTTTGAGGAATCTCCATACTGTTTTCCATAGTGCCTGTACCAATTTATATTCTCACCAGCAGTGTATGAGAGTTTCTTTTTCCCCACAACCTCTCCAACACTTGTTATTACTTGTCCCGTTGATGATACTCATTCTAACAGGTGTGAAGTGGTCTCTCATTGTGGCTTTGATTTGCATTTCTCTGATAACTAGTGAAGTTGAGCAACTTTTCATATGTCTGTGGGTCATTTGTATGTCTTCTTTGGAGAAGTGTCTGTTCAGGTCCTCTGCCCATTTTTTAATTGCATTTTTTTATTGTGAGTTGTATGAGTTCTTTGTATATTTTGGATATTAAGCCCTTATCTAAGGCATTGGTTGCAAATATATTCTCCCATTTGGATGGCTGCCTCTTTGTCTTATTGAGGGTTTCTTTGGCTGTGCAGAAGCTTTTTGGTTTGATACAGTCCCATTCATTTATTTTTGCTTTTACTTCCCTTGCCTTTGAGGTCAAATTCATAAAATCCTCTAAAACCAAAACCTATGAGTTTAGTACCTGTGTGTTCTTCTACGCAATTTATTGTTTCAGATCTTATATTAAGGTCCTTGATCCATTCTGAGGTAATTTTGGTGTATGGTGATAGATAGCAGTCTAGTTTCTTTTTTTTGCATGTGGCTTTCCTGGACCTGTTTTTAAAATAACAATGTTATTGAACTATAATTCACAACCCATATATTCCCCCATTTAAAGTGTACAATTCAATAGTTTTTAGTATATTGACAGAGCTTTGTGACCATCACCACAACTAATTTTTAAACATTTTCATCACCCCCAAAAGCAATCCCATATTCATTAGCAGTCACTCCTCATTTCCCTCTAGTTCCCCACCTCTCACCTCAGCCCCAGGCGACCACCATCTACTTTCTGTCTCTATGGATTTGCCTATTCTGGACATTTCATATAAATGAAATCACATAACCTGTTACCTTTTGTGTCTGGCTTCTTAGCATCATGTTTTCAATGTAGTATGGATCGGGGCTTTGTTCCTTTTTATTGCCAAACAATATTTCATTTTATGGATATGCTGTATTTTGTTTACCCATTCATCAGCTAATGAATATTTGGGTTGTTTCTACTTTTTGTCTTAGAGCAATACTCGTAGTCTCACTGAACTTGGAATTTTATGAGAAATTTTGTTTCCGTGTTATTTACTGATTACTTCATTGTTAAAATGCAAACTGTGGGGAAAGATGACACATAACATATTAACAACCATTTATAGGCTGGTTTCAATGAATTTATCAAGAGTTTTTCTCAGAGCTACTTTTGAAAGGGAGAGGGTAGAAGAGCACTGGGGGTACCGAATCTGGCATGATGTGGAGGCTGGGAAAAGGGGGTAGAAAGGGAGGCTGTGGCCTCTAAAACAAACACCATTCCTTGATCTTGCCTTGTGTAAATGTATTCATTGTAAAGTTTCCAAAGGAGACTGAGATATTGTAACTACTTAATTGGTATGTTGAATTAGATATACTTTTGTTTGGAAGCCAGTGAATAGACAAGAAGTGTTGAAATCTCCTATCCTCAAAATCTTGAATTTCTTTCTTTTAGACTAGTGAAGTTGATTAGTGAGAAAAACTTAGGTTTTGTGTTTATTTGGTTGGTCTTATTTATGAATCAGTAAAGCAACAGCCTTTTCCTTCCTCTTTTTCTCATGATTGCTCTTTGATTAGGTCCAGGTTTATTAGCAGTTTGGAGAAGGATAAGGAAATAATAAAGAAAATATAGCTCATGGTGTTTGGCTGCTCCATTTGTGTTTCCCCACTGTGATAATAAGTATAGTGTTTTCTATATTGTAGGCTCTCATTAATCTTTGTTGGATGGATAAACTCAGGCCAACCTGGCCATTTGTTAGCATCTCATGAAAAAAAAAAAGGTTTCATATGTGAGAGACTAACGACATTAGTTTAAGGGAAATAGTTGTGTTATTGACAGATGTCAATTGGTTACAAAATCTCTATCTCTTACTAATATACTAATATAATTGTTCTCAAATTTGGAAGCCATGTGTAGATTCACATGGTTTTTGTTTTAGGCACAGTATCAGTTATCTATGGCTGCTTAATAAACTAACTCTAAATGCAGTGGCTTCCAATTATTTTCTTTGATCAGTAATCTCAATTTGAGCAGGGTTTGCTATCGATTAGTTATCTCTATTTCAGGAGGCATCGGCGGGGGTGGCTCTTTTAGGGCTGTAGGATACACTTCCCAAAGTGACAAACTCATATACGTAGTAAATTGGGACTGGCTGTTGGCTCTTCTCCATGATGACCTCTCTAAAGGGTAGCTTGGGATTCCTCACAACAGAGTGGCTGGGTGAGAACAATGAGTATCCCAAAAGAACCAAGCAGAAACTATATTGCCTTTTATAACCTAGCCTGGAAAATCATACAATGTCACTTTCACCATAGCCATAAACCAGCCCAGATTCAAGGGGGAGGGAACATAGACCCCCACCTCTGGATGGCAGGAGTGTCAAAATCACAGTGTGAGAAGAACATGTGGGATAAAAGATATTTAGTGGCTATCTTGGAAAATCCGATCCTTCTTCACACCTCCAATTTCCCAAGTGTAAAGATTTTTAAAAATTTATCTTTATGATCATTTTCCCTCAATTGTCTCCTTTAAAATTGGTAGCTATTCTACCTCAGAAGCTAACATTTTTAAAAGTAATTTATGTGTGAAAGATTGTACCTCTAGTACACTTAAGGCATCTACTAAGCATCTTTCTAGGATGGGATGTGTCCATGTAATTCTTACCTCTATCTGATTTGGAGAAAAGAATAACACACAGATAGGCATAACCCTAAATATAATAAATAAAACAAATAAGAGAGCCTGGGTCAGTTTTAAGTCAGTTTTTGGAAGGTTTTATGGTGTGGGTGATAGGTAGGTTCAGTGGAAAATCTTACATACATGTGCAGAATAATAAGTAGTTTCGATTTTGGAATTATAATGGCAATGGAAGGTAATGATTTATGCTTTTATGTATTTGTATTTGGTCCTAGTTAAGTTGGAATATTGAGGCTGGCTAGCAGTGATTTGGTCATGACTTTGTGTGAAATTCTGAATTTGAAAGCATAAAGCAACATATATATTTCCATCAAAGTAGCATTTTCCTTGATATTCAATAAAAATTTTCAAAATACTAAAAGTTTAAAGAATTGCACAGTGAACATCTATACACACCCACCACCCAGATTCTAAAATTAACATATTACTCTATTTTCTTCATTACATATCTATTCATTCATCCATCACTCTATCCATCCATCAATCCATCTTGTTTTTTTATATACATCAAAGTAACTTATAGTCATCAGTACACAAAGTAGTGTATTTTAAGTTCTGTTTTAAAATGTGAATACTTTTTTCTTTTTCAATCTATTTTGTAAAAATTATATTTGACAAGTATATGAATCAGGTGGACTTGATCTTTTGTCATTTTGTTAAAAATGAAATCTATGACAATTTAGTGTGGAGGTTGCTGGAGAAATAAACTAGAGATTGTGCTTTGTGATGCATATTATTTAATGTGCTTCAGATCATATCTTCATCTTCACCTGAGCATATAAAAATCTTACACATTTTGAACTGAATGGTTGTGTCTCCCATAGTAAAAAGGCCGACTAATGAATAAAACAAGCATAGTATCTTTTCATTTCCTTAAGCGTGTTGGAAGCCATATTGGTTTTTTATCTGTAAAGCTGGTGGAGAATTTTTTTTAGAGAAATTAAATCAAGACTCAAGGCAATTGTACAGATAGATCAGGTTCACTCTACAGCTCCCATACCTTTTAATTTCAACCCGCTTCCTCCAAATGGTATAGCCTCAATATCTTGCCACTTTGTTTTTATCTTTCTTTTCTTCTTCTTCTTTTAAAATGTATATCCTTCAGGTAATTGTTCGAATCCTTAATTTTCCTCTATTATGTAGCAACATAGTACAAACTAATGTGGAGACTCATTGATCAGTTCACTGATTCATTCATTCTTTCAGCAAACAATTATTGAGTGTCAGGTTTTACGCTAGGCATTAGGAAAAGAAAAATGAATAGCACAAAATTTTTATTTTCAATGCAAAACAATTAATATGGTACATTGATCAATATCAATGAGAAAACTGGATAAAAGTGGGTTAAAAGATTTTTTTCCCACTTTTCCAATGAGAGTAACTATTGCTCTTTACCCAATTTCTGCTTTTTTAAATATTGTATAGACACCAAACAGTAGTGTACACAGAAGAACAATGTTATGCTAATGACTCATTATTGTATTAGAACATTTTAAAAGAGCAAGGATTGTTTTATGGATTTGAGAAGAAGCAAGATCAATATGTTTTCCACCCTGTGTGTTTTTATGTAACTAGCCCAGAATTCCAAGGTGTCTTATAGTCTGTAAAATTGTATTAAACCTAGTAAATGCAAGGCACAACCATTTTATTACTTTTTTTAAAAAGCCTACAGCACTTGGTCTTCCTAGGTTGTCTTCCATCCAAGTACTAACCAGACCCAACCCTGCTTAGCTTCTGAGATCAGATGAGATCAGACACATTCAGGGTGGCATGGCCATAGACTCATGTTATTACTTTTTAGTACTTAGACTCTATGAATTCATTTGTTTCCTTTACAAATTAAATGCTGTGTGTGTCTTAAATGTTCTGTTTTTAATTAAAATCTTGAGATAAAATATATATTACATATCAGCCTGTCTGCATGTATTCAAGGGAAAGGCATCATCATTTGGGGTTGTTTAAAACTTTCAAAACCTTTTGAGGGAAGAATATTAGGAAGGTGCTTATCAAATCACCTCATACTTGAGCTAAACAAGTAAGCAAAGGACGAAAATGCAATGGACAAACCTGCTGCTTTACTCCTGTACCTTAAGTACATCATTAGCATCAATTACCATGAGAAGGTAATAACTTTACTTTGATGGATTTGAAAGGCAGAAAAAAGTCTTCCTTGCAGAGCTATTGTGGGATTAAATGAGACAGTGTAAGGAAAGTCTTTGGCACATAGCACCATTACATAAATGGTTTCAACTGCAGAGAGGGTATAGCTTAGTGGTTCAGGATTAGGCTCTGGAGTCAGTCACCTAGATCTGCATTCTGGTTCCACCACCCACTGCCTGGATAAGCTTGGGTAAATAACTACAACCTTGTCTGTGAAATGGAGATAGGATCCACTTATATTAAATGTTTGTTACTGCATAAAAAATTATCCTAAAACTTAGTGGTATAAATCAATAAACTTTTGTTATCGCATAGTTTCTGTGGGTCAGGAATTCAGGAGTGGCTTAGCTAGGTGGTTCTGGCTTGGGATAGCTCATGGGATTGCGTTCAGGCAGTCAGCCAGGGCTGCAGTCACCTGAAGGCTTGACTGGGGCTGCTTCCAATATGGTATATTCACATGGCTGTGGCCAGTTCCTTGCTGGCTGTTGACAAGATGCTTCAGTTCTTCACCCTCTGATCTCTCCACAGGGCATCTTGAGAATGTCCTCACAACATGTAGCTGGATTCCCCTATAATGGTTCAAGAGAGAGAGAGAGAGCAAGGAGGATGCCGCAACACTTTTTATGACCCAGTCTCAGATCATGACCAACCACCTATAACCATCACTCCTGCTATATTTCAATTGTTAGAGGTGAGTCTCAAGTAGAGCCTACACTTAAGGGGAGGGGAATTTAGCTCTACCTTTTGAAGGGAGGAAGAGGAGAAACATTTTATGGGGATATCTTAAAACCACTACATGACTTCCTAGGAGGGCTAAATGAGACAATCCATGCAAATGTTCACCACAATACCTGGAACACAGTAAACACTCAATAAATGTTGACCAATATTATTTCTAAAGAAAGATAATAGACTCTTGTTTACCTAGGGAAATCTGGTTTCATCTGGATTAAAACATTAACATATAAAAATTAATTTATGGTATTTAAAAATTATGTAGAATTATAAATGTTCAGTAGAAACAGGTATTTCTGACACACTCCCTGGCTTTAAATCTCTTTCATAATTTATTACATAGGGTGTTGGGGAGAAAGGGGAACTGGATATTGGGGACCACCTTTATACCTAAAATTATCAAGTCAGGGGTGTTTAGAACTGTTAAAGTATTTAGGCCAGAAAGATGCTAGAATCGTTTTCCATTGTATGCCCAATTCTCAATATTATTTTCTATAAAATTAGCTGACTTGCTTCTTACAAAGCCAAAGACAGTGCATCACCATTATCTTATTAGATACTCCTCTTGAAATAAAAAGCCCTTCTATATCAGTGACAGTATCTTTTAGCACTGCCACACTCCAGTTTCCTGGATACCGCTGATCTTGGATGATCTGGGCACACTAAAGTAAACCAGGGAGTGCATAGCCACCTGATCGGATTGAAAATGGGGCAGAGAAGGGAGGGCTTGGGGGAAGCTTATAGATGTGTTATCTCAGAGGATCCTCAAAATGACTAAATCTCAGGTTTCTTCCTTCAAGGTTTAAATTCCTCATCAGATGTGGAGTCCGTATTATTCTGTACTATTTTTGCTGCCAGCCTGTGTTGGAGAACATCCCCTAAGATGGCTACAATTCTATAAAATATGTGTCCTGTAAAAAGGGCATAATAATATTCTTAGCTGGGAGCCATACTATTGATGCCCCACCCGTGTTTCCATGGCACTCACCTCTACCTATGCAAGACCTCTCATTGTGATTACCTGGGACTCTGCCTGAGGGCTCTTTCCCAGATTGTGAAAGCACACTCTACCTGCACAAAGGAAGAACCAGAAATGCTGGAGAGTTAATGCCCAGAAGGGCTTTCGATATGGTGAAGAAGAAATCTCCCAGCTTCCTTGCTTTCTGGGAGGAGAGAAGATTCTACATCAAGTCCCAGAGCTCCACAGCAAATCCTGCTGAGTGCTAGTCACCCACAGCAGTAACTGGCTTGATAACCCACCTATTATTGGCTTCCTTGTCTTCCCTGTCTCACTCGCCCACTTATCTACTGGTATTTCTTGGGATCAACTCTTAAGTAAAACTACTTATACTCAAATCCTTGTCTCAGGGTCTGCTTTTGGGGAAACTCAAACTAAGACATCACTCACAGGGTGTATGTGAAGATTAAAAGAGATGATGTATGCGCAATGCCTGGCATATAATAACAGCTAGCATTTATTGATCAATTTCTTTGTGCCAAGATTGCCTTAAGCACTTTACATGTACTAACTCATCTAACCCTATATTACTCTTCATAACCTTTCATTATTTATTTCCCTACTACAAACGAGGAGACTGAGACACAGAGGGAGTAACTTGACCAAGATCACACAGTATTCAAACCATTGAAACCATTATTCAGACCAAGGCAGTAAACATGGAAACATTCTTTCGGGGTGCTCGAGTGGTTCTTTGAATTATTGGAGCTCTAACTTCATTGAGTTGTTCTTGAGAGATTCTGGCTCATTTTCTTTATATCGTTGACACATGGGTGATAGTATTTGAGGGAGATTTTTTTCCTATTGCCCTCATTTAGGTAAGCTTCTGTCAGGGAAGTGATACCAACAGCTAGAGGTTGTGGGTGGTGGCTCTGGGGAAGGGAACTGTCATTCAGATGCCCTTTATATAGAGGTCAACTACTGCCAAGATAGGAGTTGAGGAGAAGTGGGTGGGAATGAGGGGGTGATATTTATGAGTTGTTAAGAAAAGAGCTGATGGTTCCTCCTCTCTATCTCCCATGAACCACTGTGGTCAGAGGAGTTAGGTTTGGTGAGGAAACTGACCACACCTTCCAAGGACCTAGAGTAGAAATGACAAGGCCAACCATATCCCCTGGTCACTTCGGGTGCCTTGAGTTACAAGCCTGGCAGGTGAATGATGGTGAGAAGGGTGGTAGTGGGAGAGGACAAGATATAAATCAAATATAACATTTAATTTTTAAACTGGATTGATTTTTAATAGCTGAAAAAGACCTAAAAGTTGTTAAAACTGTCCAAGGTGTGAAGGGACACAAAAGACAAATTTGTCATAAAAACATGGTTCAAAGTAGTGATTGAAGAAAATAAACTGCTTCAAGTTTATAGGCCATGGAATTGAGCCTGCTCAGTAATGGCTAATCCTAACAAAGTCCTCACTGTGGGCCAGGTACTCTGCTAAGCATTTCACAAATAGTAACTGGTCTAGACCTATGAAGTGAGTGCTATTATTATCATCATCATCATCCCCATTTTACAGAGGAGAAGTTGAACAATTTTCCCAAGGACAAAACTAGAGCTGAAATTCGAATGCAGGTGATCTGGATCCCAAGTCTATGGTTTTAGCCACTAAGCTACGCTGCTTTGCCAACCATCCACTTTCATTCTATTCTGGTGTGGTTTTCCCTTTTGGGTCTTTTGAGGCTGACATTTCTGTTCTCTACACTGTTTGTGGTTAAACTTAGTGACTACAGGACAGGGATAGAGGTTTTAATAGTTTAAAATGAGGTACTGGACTCACATTTCTCAAATGACATTTTCCCAAATGGTATGAACTTTAAATGAAAACATGCAAGATCTGACAGTCTGATTTAAGCTCTGAGCAGGGCCAAGAAATAACTAATGCTCACCTCTTCTAAAACACTAGAAATTCACTCAACGATTTGACTCTTAAGCTTTTCTCCTAGATCTTGATTGTATTTCGAGATCTAGGCCCAGATGGGCATTTATTTTATAAATGCTTCTTGACAATGATTAGAAGGTTTATTTAGTTTTCTAGACTCACATATATCCAGGATAAAAACGTCTGACATCTTGATGATCACTTGTTTATTTATTATTGAGACCCATAATGCGTAGCATGCATGGGCTCTGACATCTGTAGTAGGGTACTTCTGTGGCATCTAATAGAAACTCTTACTTAAACTGTTTTGAAAGCAAGAAAAAGGCAGAATTTGTTTAAGCAACTTAGAGGCATCATCAAGCACCCAGGTTTTTTGTTTTATCTTTCTATTTTTCAGCTCTGCCTTATTTCGTGTATAGGTGTTGACCTAAGACTGCTTTCCCTCCTAGTCACAAAATGGCGGCCAGTGGCAATCGGGGTATTTGCTTCCGCGTTCATCTAACAGGATAGACAGGGAAAACCTCTCTCTCAAACCACAGGATGTTAAATACTTTCTTTTAGTTTTATTGGACCACACATTGATTTACTAAGACTAATCGGTACCCATCAGCTTGGAAGTGTGAATACCTGAACACAAAAAGGGTGCTATCAGAAGAAGGAAGGTGCAAATAGATGCTGGGGAGGCTCTGAAGCTGTTTCTTTATGTGGAAAATGGTGACCTAACAGAACCTTGCAGGAAACCATGATGCTCAGCGATAATGGATGTATGGTTGCCAGATTTAGCATATAAAAATAGAGAATGCCCAGTGAAATTTGAATTTCGGATAAACAGCAAGTAATTTTTTAGTATAAGTATGTGTACTTCTTTTTACGAACATTATAAATTTACACATTAATTTGGTTTGTAAGCTTTTCTCCCAGATTCTGATTGTATTATAAGATCTGGATCCAGAGGGGCATTTAAAAAATGTTTTGTTTTTGACGATGATTAGAAAGCTTATTTAGTCTTCTACCCTTCTCTCACATGTATCCAGGATAACAATACTCACTTATACTAAAAAAATTATTCGTTGTTTATCTGAAATTCAAATTTAATGGGCCTCCTGTATTTTATCTGGCAACTCTAAATGTATGTAACATTCTTGGCACATAGCAGGCATTCATTCAGTGGTATTAGTGTTCCTTCTACATAAGAGCTCAGTTAAATGGCAGCATGGTATTTAACTCTTATTAACCTTCTAGAAAAGATATACTTTTGATCAAAATGGCAATTAACTGACCTGGATGTGGCTGGCTCCAATAAACCCTTCACCAGTACTCAAAAACAAATCAAAGCAAATGTCCCTAAGTTGAAGGTCATATTTGTATATCTAGGATGGCACATTATAAAGCATCTAATATTACCACTTAAACTAAATTGGACCAATATCAAAGGATATTCAGTTACTCATTTTTCCTTATCTTGTTCTAATTCTATACAGATAAACCATTCTTCATTTAATATATAGTAATGAAAATGGAGCAACTGCCCCAGGTATTCTGCCTCCAGGTAAGGGAAGGTTGAAGTCATAGCACTCTTACTTTGCATCTGGAGGAGGAAGGAGTCTTTGCAAAGCTCTGCTATTGCCTCTGACTCCATTTTCCCTGACTGCTAATTCACTATTCTTACCTGTAAAAATTTCTAATATGCTTCCTGAAAAGCTAAAGAGAAAGCAGGCACTTTATTTTCTCACTCAATGTTCGCCATGTTATGAAAAAGAAAATTCTATTGGCCTAGCACAGAGAAGCCAAATCCAGAATATTGTTACATGTTGTTACCAGATTCACCACGGGAACAGATTAAGTTAATTTTATCTAAGATATCTATTTCCCATTGCAGTACAGTACTGCATATTTCTAATTTGGTGGCTGCTATGATTTCATACACTGCTTATTTTCTGTTCTTTTTCTTTTTTTTCCTGTGCTTTTCTGAAAAAAAAAATAGAACAAAAATTTTCCTCTTTGCTTTTTAAAGTAGAGATCATGCAGTTTTGCATAGATTTGTCTGCAATAGCTTTAAAAAATTATTTTTATTCTCAATTTTCAAAAAGTGGCACTGGAAATCTCTCCTTCCATTTCATCACCTCTTTATCCTCATTGGAAACCTGATCCATGGTAGGTATTAAGATCTTTACATTTCTACTGGTTGGGCGATGACTTCATTGCTTTCATGCCAGCTGGGGAATCTTGTGTGGCGGAGCATTGGACCAAAGCCGAGCTGAGGGTTGTTGCTGCTGCCGCTGCTGCAACAGCCATTCGCATGCATCCAGCTGCTGTGTAAGGAATCCTCAGGCTAGTCGTTCTTTGCTCCTAATTCACCCAAGGGATCGCAGGCTGCTGGATGAGCGTACATGTGTGTGTGTGTGTGTGTGTGAGAGAGAGAGAGAGAGAGAGAGAGAGAGAGAGAGAGAGAGAGAGAGAGAGTGTGTGTGTGTATACATATACATACATATATATACATATATATATATACACATACATACGCGTGTGTGTGTGCATGCATAGCTGCAACAGTTGGACAGCGGCACCAATGGACTTCGATATTATTTTTACCAACGACAGGGATAAACCGTCTTTCATCTTTTATTTCCAAGCGGTGCCTGGGTTCCCGCTACAAATGTGCTCTTCCCGCTCTTCCTGGACCACCCCCCTCCCCCGCACGTGTCCCTCCTAAGAGAGGCCAGGATAGCTGCGCTGCAGGCAGGATTCCCCATTTTTTCCCGCAGTGACAGGCGGATTCCCGGGCCTCCGCTGCCCCCCGCCCCCGCAGCCGCCCCTTTCCCAGTCACGATCCCTTCACCGCGTTCCTCCCCACCCCGACAACTCGCGGCTTGGGCCCTGCCCCTCACAGGCACCCAGCCCAGGTTGCTAGGGCCTGGCGGGGCAACCAAACGTGTCGCGCGAGGAGGCGCGGCGCGCGCGCGCGCGCGCAGGCAAGTTCATACAAGGAACCAGTAGTCTTTGGCTTCGGGGACCCGAGCACGAGCGGCGCGGGCAGGGAGCGCGAGCCCGAGCTCGAGCACGAGCGCTCTCTCCTCATTGGCTCCTACCAGAAATAGGTGGGGCTGAGAAGCTTCCCCATTGGCCTGAACGGGACGGCCGGGGAGGGGCAGTTAGCATATTAGGCTGCGCGTTCGCTTTTGCGAGAGGGCGGGGCTAGAGGTTTCGATTAGTTGTCCCTGCAGCTGGGGAAGGTAAAGCGGCGACGGCGGCTTCAAGAGCTGTGGGTTTCCCGGCTGGAAGCTGGGGTTCGCGGGGTGAGTAGTCGCGCCGCCACCCTCCTGTCAGGCCTTCTTGCTTTCACATCGGCCCTGCGCCCACCCAGTTTCTCCCTAGGGAGGGGACCCACCTGGTCCCCCGGGCAGACTTGAGAAGGGGCGGCGGTGCGGGTACCCCCGGAACTGGGCGACGCGGCGAGGGCGCCCCAGCCTGGAGTGACCCCCTTGCAGCCGCCCCATTGGACCGTTGGAAGGGTTTCCCCGCCAAAGGGCTGGGGCTGTATTTTGGGGTGTGGGAAGATGAGAGGGTATGAAGAGGGGCGGCGGGTCAAGGCCGCCCCGCGGGGCTCCTCTTAGCGGCGGGTCTGCGGCGTTCCCGCCGCCCCCGCGGCGCTAGCTCCCTCGGGCTTGCGGCGAGGGAAGCCCCTTCCCGCCGGGGAGGAGCCTTTGCACCGGAGCCCCCCTCCCAAGTTCCGAAAGAGCCCGGGACCCACCGAGGGCTGAGAGTCGCGGCCCTGGCCCAGCTGACCTTGGCTTCCCGCGAGGGTGGTCTAGAGACCCACCGCCTGCCCCGCGGCTCCTCCAACCTCTCCCGAACAAGTTTCAGGCGTTGCAATGAAGTTCAAGACTGGCATAGTGAGGAGGAGCAAAATTGGCCCTTTCCCAGACGTTCGTACCCTTTGTACCCTCATAGAAATCAAATCCTGGGGTTTGGAACCATCTCGCAGAACGAACAGGTTCTGCTCGCATTGACTCGTTTTGTGCCCACGTTGGGGAAAAAAATAACCCGAACATATTTCAGTGTAAAGGCAGATCTTCCTTGAGGGTTTTGTTTTTCGCTTCACTTAAGTGCTAAAGCACAGATGTCTGAATAAGAAAAACCTGACCTTAGTTTCTTAGATTAGACGGATGCAGTGATATTTAAGTAGTTGCATATCCATGTTCTGTTTAACACAATCTATTTTAATTGGCTGAAATTTAAGCCGATTTTAGAAAGTATCGCAGACACAGAATAATTTTTTCCCGTGCATCTGAATTAGGTTGGTTTGGACGTAACGGTTATGTAGTTAATGTGAAAGATTACACAAATTAATTTGAGAGCATTTGACTGAATAGGAGACATAAATATGTACAGAATAGGATTATCGTTTTAGGTAACATCTGCTGGAACATTTCCAGCTTGTTTCTGTCTTGCCTTTAGGGTTACAAAAAAGGCATCTTTATCGAGGTTATTCTGAATTATGTGAATGACATTTAGATGTAAATTTGTTTTTAATTCTTTTAAGGGTTTTCAAATGTTTTATAAAATGTATAGAAGCTCTGTTTACTTGTCTCTGATGTTGAAGTGGGGGTAGTATCTTTAACCCAATTAGGGTTCATTAATTATAAAATTTTTAAAGAGCATACATCTTTTTGAGGACATGATAGTTGAGTACCTTAGCGATTTTTAATTTCTTTATTAAAAGTACTATTTTGGGTTTGAGCATTTTTGGCGTTGACATTGGAACAGGAGTAAGGAAGCCTGCAGCAGTATTACCAGTTTGACACCACCAGTGGGTGTTTCTGTTGACAAATGCAGAGAAGAGAACATTTGGGAAGGAAATCTTTTTTTTTTTCCCGGGGGGTTGGGGGGGGTGAAGGGGGGAAGGAGCCAGAAGAGAGAAGCCGTAGAACTAAAGCTGCCAGCACAGTGTATGCTGAGCATTTCACAAGTACACGGAAACCTAATTAGGATAAAAAAAATTCAGTTTGGTTGTATTAAATAATAGAACTCCACAAGAGGCATGCTAAATAAAGTTAATCATTTCTAGAGCGTTAAATAATCTATTTCAGAGGCATTGGAGGGTCTTCAATTGGAGTGTCAAATCCTTGAATTGTCTTGCTTTTTTTAAACATAATGCAACATTTAATTTGATATATATGTATATATAAGTTTAGTATTCTAATTTTGCTTATTTAGCATGTTTCCTAAGCCTAATTGTTTTAAAAACAAAATTTGGTATATTTTAAAAAATAATTAGAAAAAGCATTCTTTCTCTAGAGTGGATTCCTTTTTCCCTGCTCAGATTTGTAATTTATTCATGACTTTGGGGCTTGTGGTAGGGATGGATTTTTTTTACCCCTTTATCTCAGGTTTTTGATGTTTACTTATGCAAGTTCCTTGGACGGAATCTGCCATTATTTTCATTGTAATTTTCTTGGAGTTATTTAAACTAGAGTGTGGCATCTACAGTATTCCCTGGGGTTTCAAAAGAAAAGGCTCCTATTGAGGGAAATTGCAGGGCCATCTCGCATAGATGAGTAATAGAAGGTTGACTGATTGCGAATCAGATGTATTCTGTTCCAAATATGCTGCATGGGGTTAAGGCAGTCTCATTTAATGAGAACCAGATTTTAGGTGGTATTTCTACTTTGAAGGTGCTGTATTGTTAAGATTAAAAAGTGAAATACAGAGGTGGAGAAATTACTTCAAGTATGTCCCTCCCGCACCCACCGCCGACCAGCCTTGTTTCTCCACTGTGTCCAAGAATCTGAGAGACTCAACAATGGTTGCATTGTTGGAAAGGACAGTGGCTTCTGTTGCAGGAATTTAACCTTTCATTATGATTTATGTTTCAATTTATTTTGTGATAGAAAATTCAGTTATATCTGAGAATATGGCTGTAGGAAATTTTAAGGAGGTAAGCAGAGAAAATATAAGCTTTCTTCAGCGTGCCTGTTAAAAGTTTACTTTTTTTCCCCTTCTATTTTGATAACTTTGATGGTTATCTCCTTTGTTTTCTCTAGATAATAGAAGGTACGCTAATATGGTAGTTTGTTTTTGGCAGTTAGTTGGGGATATGACTTTTTCACGTAATAAATTGATGTCAAATAATAACAGAAGGCATTGAGAACAAATGGAATCCACATCACATGCACAGATCCAAAATGAGAGGGAAGTCCTTTAGGTGACCCTTAACTTGGGTACAAGAACAGCAAAATTTGAAGTATTAAGTTGCTAGGTAGAAAAGGCTGTTTACTCAGCATTTGATAATTTTAGATTCTAAAGTTTAATTTATTGGCAACATCAAATTTCTTGCTGGAGGAGGAGAAAGAATCTAAAAGATTATCATCTGATGATGGTGTCAGTTGAATCACATTTCACCTTAAGAAAACAATGCAGTTAAAAGACTACATTTAAACTTTCTGTTTGAGAGGCTTTTCCAATTTTTTTTCCATCTTAAACTCAACGTTAGAAATTTTTTGTTGGCAATGCATCACTTTAGTGTTTGGATTCAAATTCTTGATTGTTTCTAGAATGTTTCCTTTATATAGAGCAGTGCACGGATGACTGAATTACACAAAGGTCTGGCCTATTTCTCATTCAAGTTTTTGTATACTCCTTAATACTGAGAAATGAACTTGGGTGCGATTATGTTGGTGGGTATGAAAGCCAAGAGTGAGGACTTCCTACCCGAAGAGACTGATAACATTTAGACAATTCAGATTTGGGAATTAACAGAAAATTATTACATTAAAGGGAGCAAGCCCATTCAGGTCTTTGAGATTGATTGTCAGCACTTTGAATTAAGTAAGCTTTTTATGTATTTAGAAATATTTTTATTTGAGTTAGTTCTATTAGGGTCAAGTTTTGGGTGTTGTCTCTCTTTGGGGCAATCTTCTCTATAATAATTATTATCTATTTATTGAGCCTTACTGAATACCAGATACTATGGCAAATAACTTATTTGCATGGATATATGTGCATACATGTGTTGTATGAAGTAGGTGTTTTTCTTAATTCCTGTGTACACTTGGCCAAATGGGCTCAGAGAGAGAAAATAATTTGTCCAGTTTGCCCAGCTAGTCAGCAGCAGAGGCAAAACTTCCATCCAAACCGGTCTAACTTGAACCTGTGCTCTTCAAAACTGAGCTTTCTGCTTCTCTTTAAGAATCTGATTCCGCTCCTGGGGTGGTACTAGAGGTAAAAATGTGCCTCCTACAGTTCACAGGCTACACTGGCCTCCTAACCTTTAGTCACGTGGGCGGTGGACTCAGATTCATCAGCACTGCTGGATAGGACAACTGTAAGTGCAGACTTTTCTAACAGGGTCATTAGTTTCCTCATAAATGAAGGTTGTATCTAATTATTTACACCCCAAAATGAGTAGCTGTTTCTAATTAACCACTTGGTGTTTCATGTGTTTGCATGTTCCATTATAACTTTCGACTGACTCTGATTAAATTTGCTACACCAATAAAGGCTATGAAGATATTCTTTGAATTCAATTTTGTGGTTTGATGAACTCTTGAAGTAAAATGGCAGCCATTCCAACTTGCAGATGTTATCTCTTCTGTAAATGTAATGACTTAAGAGAAATGAAATATGGAGGTAAAGTCTGCAGAGGTATGTTAGTTGCTTATTAATACATAGAAATTGGACTCTGACAAAAATTCTACTTGAGAGTAGAGTTCTCTGGAGAACTACTTAAAGCCTCTTGTGATTCTGTGTGTGTGTGTGTGTGTGTGTGTGTGTGTGTGTGTGTGTGTTTAAACAAGACCCATCTCTTAAGAGAGCCAAGCCATTGCTTAGCCAAAAGGAATTCTAAGAAGTCTTTGTTAGGGAGGGAAAAGACTTAATATTTTATTTAAAAATTGATGAGAATCACTTTTGTCACTTATTAGAGTTAGAAAAGAGTGATGACTATCATAAGACCTTAGGGCCAGAAATCATCTTGGCCAAAGTAGGACAGTTATTCTACAAAGATGGGACCTATACATAAATAGTTCTTGTGGATTTCTTTATCTAGTACAGGTTTTTAATATGCATTTTTAACATCTTTATTGAGGTATGCTTTATATACCATAAATTCACCTGTTTTAAGTGTACCATTTAATGATTTTTTTTTGTGGTAAATTTATGCAGTTGTATAGCCATCACTACAAATCAATTTTAGAATGTTTCCATCACCACAAAAAGATCCCTCCTGCCAACATGCATTTTTTTACCTTCCTTACTTGCTTCTACCTAGATCCCTTTAACATCAGATACCGATAAATCATGTAGATCTTTAAAAAGATACCTTTAAAAATATCTTTTTACACATTATTACAATTTCCTAGTACTTCGTATATTTTCACAAATTTTTGCCTAAACTTAATACATAGCAAAATTTAAAGAACAGTACTGCAAATGGCATAAATTACCGTGTCTTTGTGGTTTTGATTTTTGTCTTGGCCTTGTTTAAACTAGCAAATAAAATACAATGTTCTTAATAATATGTTGGAAATGCAGGAAAAAGAAATCAAGGTAAAAGTCATGTAATTATTGAGCAAGAAATTTCCTTTTTTTGAAAGATTTAAGACCATGGACAAAATCATTGGTTTTCTTGATTTTAAGCCAATAACATTGTGCGTTTTGCTCTTTGAGCTCTAATCCCCTTTGAGAGATCCATACCTACTGTGCATGCTATAGAGCAGTTCTCATAAAATTCAGGTATTCAAACATGTCTGCTTTCTGCATTGCTTCAGTCTCTGGATCGTTGTGGGATTTAGAAACAACTTAACCTGAGAAATCTGTAGCTGCCTGCATCATTTTCCTACCTGCATTATTTTCTTTTTAGTTACCCTCAAGCGTGGATATTGTGGGGGTAGGGAGGGATGGGGCAGAAAAGCTAACTTGGGAACGAGTTGTACAGGATAATCTGATGCCCATCAGTTTACAGGTGCTCTTTGCTCAGAGTAGTGTGTGTGTAGATGGACACTGCAGATAAGATAGCTGAGGGATGCTAATTTTGGGGTTTGCCTCATAGAGGTATGCGATGGTTTGGTTGGCAGTAAAGTGTTTTTAAAACTGTCTAACCTTTCATTGCTTTCAGATGAACATTTCTGGATGAAAAGTGATCCTTACAAGTGCCAGGCAGGTAAATCAATAACTCCTTATGTGGTGGTAGTTTGTGTCTGGATTTTCAATGACCAACAGAATGGACAGCACTGCTAATAGTTTACTGTAAATTCAATCATAACCGGTTTGAAAAAGGTTACCTTAAAAAAACTCTTAACAGCTATGGCTGTATATGATTCTGTTGTTAGTTGTATACTTTGTAAGACAAAGTCCTAATATCAAATAATAACATAAGAAGTGCCTTCTGACACTGTAATTTTTTTGACTTAAAGGGAAATAGTGATTTTGAAAGTAACAGCTTGTTTTCTGGAAGTTAAAACATATGGATGAGTGTGTGTGTGTGTGTGTGTGTGTGTGTGTGTATTTTAAGACTGCCTTAAATTATTTTAGGTAAGTTGCAATTTCAGATCTCAGTTTGTATTATGCCTAAAGATTAGGTTCTTGGCAGTGAAAGATTGTATTATAATAATCAGATTAAGTGCACACTCACTCATGTGAGGAAGATACAGCAGCTAACAATGGGGATATGTAATAGTTAAATAACGACTTACTGACTTGGATTTGCCCAGTTACTCACCCCAATATTGGCCAAGAGTAGAGAAACTAGCTTTCTGATGAGTAGAATCCTTCAGAAATTACAAAGGCTGGTAGGTGTGACATATCCTAGCATTTATTCACAGACCCCACCCTGGTTTGTCAGCCTGTTGTAGGACATATTAACTTTACTTGCTAGTAATCATGATTAGTAATATTACCACTAAAATTCAAGATTAGCATTGCAAAGGAAAAGAAAAAGTTTTAATTGGTAATAATCAAAACTAGGTGAGGGAGACAAAAGCTAATTTTGTGCAAATTGCCATTTCATACTTTATCAGTTATCTTTCAAAAACAAGCTGGCCTACATCCTGAAGATCTGTTCTTCATTTAGCAAATACTAATTGAGTGTCTACTATGTACCAGACTGTGATAGAAGCTGGACAGAGTGATACATGAAAGAGAAGTAGACACTGCCCTCAAATAATTTACAGTCTTGAGATGGAGGCAGAGGAGAAGTACGGGGCACTATGGGAGTATATAACATGGACTCTGTCCTGAGGGGAGCAGGTAGAAAGGACGTACTGAGGAGGTAACATTAAGTGAGACCTAAAGGATGAGATGGACATGGTCTAGTTAGGGAAATAAGTTTTCCTGGCAGAAGGTACAAATGCCCTCTGGCAAAGTGAGAGGCAGAACCTTTTGAAAAATGGAACCTTTGAAAGAACTGAAAGAAATCCGAATGGCTGGAAAGTAGAGAAACAGGTGATGAAGCAGAAGAAGTAGGCTGGGGCCAGGTCTCCAAAAGGCTTAGGAAAGGCCAGCTGCTGGGCTTTTGAACTATCCTAAATCTCCTGGGAAGCTATTGAAGGTTTTAAGCAGGGATGTGACATGAAATGAAATGCCACAAAAAACAAGAGTTTCAGCTCAATGAAACCTTGATAACTTACCTAAAAAGTCAAATCTCTGCAGGGTAGAATTTTCTTCTCTAATCTCATTAAAATTTTTGCAGTTGCTTCCTTGATTGATTGTCATCTGTGATACTCTTTTCATTGTTTTTGTAGAAATTACCTTTAATTTTCCAAAGGCTCTTCTTTTTCTTTTATCCTTCACCATTTTGTTAACCTTATATAGGAATGTCATTTCTATTTATAACTGAGTTAAATTTTTAAAACAATTTTAGCTCTCTTCCATATTTAAACTTAAAACTCTGCTGTTTTTTTCCCCCAGATACCTTTAATCTGTTCAAAGTATTTAATGTTTTAATAAAATGTTTCATTAACTGTCAACATTAAATTTGCTTTATCCCCCCCATACAATATCTTAGGTCTAGTTTAATATTTTTTCAGCATTTGCTATTTCATAGTTGATAAAATCTCATTTGAGCACCTACAGTGTTTTTAGAAAATTTTATTAAAATTGTTTAGGCTTACTAATCATTAGCAGGAATATCATTTTCAAATCTGGTTTATGTTCAGTCATTGTTTCATTTTTTATATTAAACTGGTCTCTGATGAGCTGCTTATGTTCAAGCGAGCTGTATATAAGTGCTGTAAAGGTGTTATTTTATATATATCCTAATTTGTTTTTTTTCTCCTTCTACGGTAAGTGTCCCTTTGCCCAGTTCTTTTTTGGCAATTCTTAGCCATGTTAAATTTTTGCTTGCCTTGATGATTGTGCCTGTATGGAATGCCATTGCCCACTTTTCTCCTCCACGTATACAAAGAAGTCACAGCATCACTTCCTTCCTCAAATATTTCCTTTGAAATCTACATTTTGATGCAGCCTCTAACTTAGCTCACTTTGGCCTTAAGTTCTGAGGCTTTTCTGAACCATTCTATATCTGCTCTGTATTCTCATTGCTTTAATCTTTTTTCCTCTCTTTTTTTTCCTTTTTTCTGGTGCTGGTAACTTGAAGAGTTTACAGTGGTTTATGTCATTACTTTTTTCATGTCCTATCTAGCCCAGGTCATTTATTTTAAAAGAATTGCCTCATTTCACATTTTTGAGTTTGAAACTGATGTTTTTGTGCTAGTGGTTTCTGTAGCATCCAAAGCAACTGCCCTTGATTTAGAATTGTGCTTTCAAGTCTGTCCCTTTGTGCAGGATTGGTAAAGAAGGCCATACTTGTCTTTCTTTGGCTGACAGGGTAAAGGTTTGGGTATCTTGATGTCAAGTGTTGTTCAGGCAGCTGAAAGGGTGTCAGCATCATGGTAAGTGATAGACAAAGCCAAGCTGCAGTGTTGTGTCGTTATGTAGTTTGCAATCCGGCACAAGAGGCGGAAAACAATGACGAAGGTACAGGATGATATGTATGTGCAGATGAAAATACAGGGTGCTGGTTCTCTAGGCCAGAACAGGTGCACTTAACGCAGACTTAAGGGGACTGGGAAAGGCAGTGATTCCTGAGAGTTTGTGAAGAGTCTTAAAGGAGGCTGAGAATGTCAGTCATTTGGAGGAAGGAGTTTCCTGGAAGATGGTGTATTCAAAGACATGGATTTAAGAATGAGCATATCAATCTAGAAGGGTAGGAAGAAACAACATGGATTTATGTATTGCATGCCTCCCTTGGATGCTTGTACCCCAGCTACATCCCAGGATCTTGATTTTCTTTCTTTAGGACCATCTTTTGGCTTTTTTGTTTGCCTGCCCATTTTCACTTTTACCTGAGAGTACAGGAGGGACATACTAAGACCAGGAGTTTAAATAGGAGTGGGCCTTTGGAAATATGGTTAAACAGATGGTATCAGTTTTCTACCGGAAGCTCTGTGGAGACATGGAGCGCTGACTGTTGCCTCAGCATCTAGCGCATTGCCTGGCACATAGGAAATGCTCAATAAATATTTCTCTTATGAAAGGTGCCTCTTTTTGGTCCCCTCCCCATCTCCTTCTGTCAGTACATTCTTCCTTGTTCAGTAGATTCTCTTCCCTGTCAGATACCTATCTCGTGGTTCTTCCTCTCTGCTTGCCCTACAGATACACTTGTCCTGTATGTAGTCACTGGGCCTAACTGTTACAATTGGATCCACAGTGTTGATGTCACACAGGTGCTAATGGCTCTCTGTGGGGCTCCCAAAACTTTTCTACCAACATTTACAGTATGGAAAATGAGGGGGAGGCCAAAGGTGACACTTATAAGAGTGACATTTCTTTGAGCTTTTTTCCGTGATTTACTGCAGGAATTCATTGAAGTGCTGAGCTCTATTCCATAATAAACTCATGCGTGCATGTGTATGTGTGTTTGTATATATCTGCATTTTACATTACTTTGCCATTAAGCAAAACAGACATTCTCTGAAGATGTTTGCTTATTTATCATGTGTCCCCTGCCCCGATTACTGTTTATTTATTTCCCTCAGATTAGGAAGCTGCTTTTAAGTATGTGACCACATTGAGGTAAAATATTTGCCTTAAAAAAAGGCCCTCTGGGGATGCAGTGTCTTCACCAAAGAATCCACTGTACAATAATAGCCAGTTAGTTAGATGGAGGTTTTTGTTTTGTTTTTTTTAGCATGTGTAGTGGACTTTTAAATACCCTCTCTCTATTTTTTATAATTTCTCATATTACAGGTCTCACTTTCCCAGAAAACTCACATCCCTCATCTTTTTTACAGCTAGGATATGGGCTTGTGACCTAGGTTTGACCAGTTATTTACAGAGAGTGAGACTTCTCAGCATTGTGAGGTAGCCATCATGTGTAGTTGGTTGATGACCTGGTGAGCATGTTGACATGTTTGATTTTTAAGGAGGGGCAATGGCAGAGCTTATGGAATTACTTCCAGTGGCATTGATGCTAAGTGATGGCATCTTCATATAGGTTGTGTTGACCTATTTTGTAGAGCAATAGAGACTAATGTGCATAATTTTGATGTCTGTAAGTGGACCTTTCGTGCAGGGATTTGAATTAATCTAGTTAAGGGTTGGGCTGGGTTTGAGTTTGGTTGTTGCTGTGGCTACCCTCATTGTACCTTAGGCTTCAGATTCTCTTGGAGATACTTTGTGATTAGGGTGGGAATCGATTTATTTTATTCTGAATTTCAGGTCTTCCTTTTGAACTGTGCCGTAGAGAGCATCTCTGTAATTGCTCTTGTTCTTCTGACCCCCCTGTGCTGGTAGCATTCTGCTGTTTACTTGCTACTGGACGTTGGTTACCTTGGAGGTAGGGAGTGGTGGTGGGCTGTGGCTGTGTTCTTTTGTACTGATTAAAATAAACCTCAGGCTTAGGCTAGCACCCTGTCCCAAGGTCTTGTCCCTCCCCGGCCCTCCCCTGGCTATCATGGTGGGCTCAGTGTGGAATCTTGTCACTCTCCCAGGAGTAGGGTACCCGCCTTTTTTTCCCAGCTGCAGTGAGTGTGCACTAATGCTTTAAGGTAGAAAGAAGTGCTTTTTGATCTTCCTTTCACAGATAATGAAGGCTTTTCTTCTCTAGTGGAGATAGGGAGAGAAGGGCCTGGGTGGTTTTCTTGTTCCCAAGGCACTGCTGCAGTGCCCTTCCCCCGAGGCTTGCATCACAATGGGCATTCCTAAGGGCTTTTGCCTTCTGTGTGAGTGCCTGGTGGGATTGGTGGAGGAAGATCCTGCAGAAACTTGGGGTCTCCCCAATTTCTCTACCCCCCTCCCCTCCCCCAGTGGTCTCATACTGTCCCTTCAGCAAACCACATCAGGCTTTTATCAATTTGCCAGTTATTCTAGCTCAACTCCTGTAATCAGTGTCCAGTTGCGGACTACCCCAGGTGAGCACATGGCTGTCTTCCTCCTTGCAGGCCCTGTCTCTATGAAGATACTGAGCCAATTGGTTGTTCATGGTATGTTTAGTTTAAAGAAAGTCATGAATTTGAAATTAATACAGATCTTTTTCAGTGGAAGAGGGGCAGCTATGTTCCTTCTAACTTTCTTGTTCCAGAGTAAAAGACAAGTTTGGTTACCCTTAAAATTTTAACATTCTCATTTAACTTAGTCTAAGCTTTATTATTATTCCCATCCTCCTGAATAAGACAAAGATTTTTAAATGTTTTTATCTTTTAATCCTCATTCCCTCGTCCATGGTAGTCATTTTATATGCCTTGTTTAAGCCACCTTCAGCCTATAAAAATAGTATTTTACTCATCAGATTTCTTTGCTCACCATTCTTCATTTACCCCATTTCTTCCTTTTAGGTTGTTTCTTTCTTACTAACGTTCTTAAATGGTTCTTTACTGAAGGCCTGCTAGTAGTAAACTTGGTCTTGGCATTTCTGAAAGTCTTTATTTACTTCACTTTTTTCTCGATTAATTGTTGGGGGAGGTAACAGAGTTTTACAGTGAAAATTATTTTCTCTATTGTGTTTTGACAAGTCTTGTTAATGAGAAGTCTTTAGTCAATTCAAATGTAATTTCTTTGTATGGAGGTAATTATCTTTTCTCTTGGGCTACCTTTAAGATTTTTACCTTTTTTTAATCTTGATATCTTTGGATGTGGATTTCATTTTATCACACTTATTTGGGGTACTCCCATCAGTCTGAAGACTCATGTCACCTTCAGTTGTGGAAAAATATCTTAGTCATTATCTTTTAAATATTGCTCCTCCATTTTCCATTTCTGGAACCATTATTTAGATATATATTGGAGTTTTTCATTGTATTCTTCACATGGCTGAAATTTTCTTTAATATTTACTGTTTTTAATTCTAGGTGATTTCCTGTACTCGTGTTAGAATACACTAATTTCTCTTTAGCTGTGTCTAGTCTATTATTTTCTAATCCATTTATTGAGAATTCTTACTAAAAACATTTGACTATTTTTACATGTAAATTTTTTTTAAACTGCTTTTTAATTTTCATAAGGGCATTTTCTGTGAACATTTTAAAATGAAATTTGTTTGCCTCTTTTGGCTTATTTTCTTAGCTGCAGTTCTTAAGGAACAAAATCTCTCATTTATTTTTTCTCCCCTTCCTCCCTTTAAATTTCGTGTGTGTGTGTGTGTGTGTGTGTGTGTGGTTTGCAACATTTGACAATTTGGAAATTGCCTGTGCCTGGTTTTGGGATGCTTCTTTGGATGGCTTTGCATTTGTCTCTGATGGGACCCTTTGGGTTCACTGCTTCTGGAGAATTTTTGATCTATTCTCAGATGGGTTTCTTTTAAAAAATTTGTTTTAATTAAAAAATTTTTATTTAAAAAATTATTGTGGTGACATTGGTTAATAGAATCATAGATTTCAAGTGTACAGTTCAACAAAATGTCACATGTATATTGCATTGTGTGTTCACCACTCAGTGTTAAATTTCCTGTCACCAATAATTTGACCCCCTTTATCTCTACCTACCTCCGCCCTCTCCCCCTTCCCTCTGGTAACACTTATCTACTGTCATGTCCATGAGTCTGTCTGTCACGTTTATTTGTTGCTTTCAGTTTTATATCCCAAATATAAGTGAAATCATATGGTTCTCAACTCATTCTGACTTATTTCGCTTAGCATAATCTCAAGATCCATTCACGTTGTCGCAAATGGCCATATTTTATCTTATGGCTGAGTAATATTCCACTGAATATATGTACCACATTTTCTTATCCAATCATCTATCGAAGGACACTTTGGTTGCTTCCATGTCCTGGCCACCATGAATAATGCTGCTATGAACATTGGTGTGCAAATATCTTTTTGGATAACTGTTTTCAAGGTTTTTTTTGGGGGGGTTAGTACCCAGAAGAGGGATTGCTGGGTCATATGGTAATTCTTTTCTTAGTTTTTTGCTCAGATGGAGTTGTGACATCTGGAGAGTGCTGTGTATTTGGGTGCCATAACTGTGGTAGAGCAAAGACTTGAGTTTTCAGTTTTGCTTTGGTCACTCCTGTGCACAGCCCTTTTCTTTTCTTTTTTCTTATTTACACAAGGGCAACCCTTTGTATCTCTTGGCTTCATGTTGGTGGTTCACTTCCGGCTTCTTTCCCATGCACAGACCTGAGGTAATGTCTGGTGTCCTGGTCCCACAATCATTTGTGTTTGCAGCCCTTGGTTTAGAGGGCAAGACTGAGCAGGTTTTTGTCCTGTGAAGAATCTCATTTAACAAGTTTCTTGTCTTTGTAGCTACTCCTGTCTATTTTAGTTTTCCTGCCTATTGGTCAGGAAGTAGTTCATCCAGTTAAGAACCAGAAAGTACTTACAACCACAGTGTCTTCCAACTTGAACAGGTTACTTACCAAAAGTTCATTTAGACGTTGATTGTGTAGGACACAGTTCATGTTGTCTGATAGGAATGATGTTATTGAAAAATGGGTTTGTTTCCAGGTAACTCTCAGGGGTCTGTTCTTTCCGTTATGCGGTTGAAGTTTGTATAGACTTTTGGGACTGTAATCAGTATGAAGGTGATTCCCATCGGGAGGGGCATTTTTACATTCTCGGTGACAGAAGAGAGTGTGTTGGTTTCCAGCCTCATTGGTCGTCTTCTGTGGTGTGACCTGTTAGTGTTATCAACCCTAGCCACTGTTCTCAGTCCGGCCTCTGAACCATCACCATTCATGCTTCGCACACAACCTTGCCTTCATTCACTGAGAACTTTGAGGGACTTCTGGGTGAGCTTCTGGCTCTATGTACAAATTTATCGGTTCCTCTGTCCCCAGAGCTGTCCTTTCCTCCTATCTCAGATGATGAGGTGCTTGAGGCCAGTTCTTTGCCCAGGGTCCTCGGCTGCACTGTTGCTGTTTTGACTGTCTTTTTCTTATCAGTTATACCCCCATAGTCTCCCCACCACACACATGTGTATCCCATTATTTCTCAACCAGGGACGATTTTCCTCCCCGGGGAACACTTGACAATGTCTGGAGACATTTTTGGTTTTCATAACTGGGGGTGGTGGTGGTGGTGGTGTGCATGCTACTGGCATCTGGTGGGGAGAGGCTAGGGATGCTGCTAAATATTACAATGCACAGTGCAGCCCCCACAGCAAAGAATTACCTGGGCCAAAATGTTGGTAGTGCCAAGATTCAGTGACCTTGTAGCATCCTTAGTCTTGCTCATGACTCCTTTGTTTTTCCCTGCCCGTTATCTTGTTCCTATGGTTCTCATCCTAGAAAACCTTTCCTGAACCCCACTTGTCCATCTCTCGCCTAGCTACCTAACCTTCTCCTCCCCTTCTCATCTAAACTTCTGAGAGGGTGGTCCAGTGGTCTATACACAGTATTCATTTCTCATTCCTCAGACTTCACCTCTTGCTCTCTGGCTTGGCACCCCTCACTACTGAAATTGTCCCCCCCAACCTGTCCTGAGATCGCCTATCACCTCTTGTGTGCTGCATCTAGTGGTTTTAGTCAGTCCTAATTTTACTTAACTTTTCTGTTGCACCTGCCACTGTTAATCTTCCCCTGGCATCCTGATTGTCCGTGTCTTCAAGTTTCTTTCTCTGCATCCTCCACGGGCTCATCCACATCCACTTACTCCTTACCGCTGTTAACCTGAATTTGACTTCTTGGCCAAATGTTATCATAGGTCATTGTCTCAATTACACCCAGAGTTTCAGTTCTACTTCTATGCAGATGTTTTTCTAAATTTCTAAATTCTTCCCCAGCTTTTCCTTACAAACTTCAGACTCATTCTTAATAACCTGCTGGAAATCTACACCTGAGTATTTTACTGGTACCTGAAACTCAGCATATCTAATGTGCAAGTGCAGCCTCCTTTCCTTAGACTGATTATTCCTCCTCCTTAATTAAAAAAAAAAAAGTCTCGTTAATGTTTCCACCAACCACCCAGGCTGCTAAGGTAGAGAGAATTGGGTCTTGTCCAACTCAGATATATTGTCTACAGTTGCTGATATGATATAAAAATCTAATTTTGACGTTATCACTGACCTGCTTGCCAGCCGGCAGTGGTGCTCTCAAGTTGCTAGGAGAGGGAAATCTAGTTAGGAGAATGTCTGAATTCCTTTATTTGGCCGGGACTGGGTAAATGCTGGCATTAGTCCTGCTGAAAGAGGGCAGGCAGGTGTGGTGGGCATGGGAAAAGGTGTTTTACAGCTCTTTCATTGTGTGGTTTATTATTAGCCCTTTTCTTTTCTTAGTTCCTCCTACCTATAGTTTTATTATCTCAAGGGTTCTGGAAAAATATATCTTTTGGGAGGATGTCTTTTATTTGCCTATGTGAAGTTGTAGGTTCTTCAGCTCTGTTGGGTTTTGCCATCTATTCAGTCTTAATCTGCTTCGTAGTTCCTTCAACTCACTGATCTATCTGCTGGAGCATCTACATTCCCACAACTGCTCTGTCTGCACTTATTTTTATATTTCTTTTGCCTGTTTCAGTGGGTTTTAATGTGGGAGGAAAGGTAAACACATGTGTTCGGTTAGCCATTTTAAAGCAGAACTTCAAATGCCCTATACGTCATGTGGTTTCTCCTTTTTTTCTATTGTATGATGTCTTTTAACGTGATTCTTTGGGTATACTTTTGATCACCTTCTTAGAACACTAGCTTATATCCGCCTTGGGAATCTCTGGGAGTGATGGTACGTGACACCAATGGGAGGGGGTGTACACCTGTGGAGCGTGTAGAGGAAACATGCTGAATTCGCCTGAAGGAAAGGTTACCAGTTAAAATTTTTTATTATTTTGACCAGTTGGTCAACATTATTGTTTTTTTGTAGGATTTTTTTAAAAATTAGTTGTAAGATTGAACATTTACACAATTTATTTTTGACCATTTGTATTTTTCTTTGTACATTTTCATGTCAATAATTTTTTTAAACTACTTTTTTGTAGAATTCACTTGAGTCTTTTAACATAAAATAAGCAAACGCTGCCTGATATAAGATCCATTGCTCATTTTTGAAGTTTCAATTTATTATCTGATTCTTGGAAAATGAAACTCCAGTCCCGGTTTTGTAATTATTAATACATACCTCACACGGTGGCTATTAAAATGAAATGAAATAACATAGATGAAGTGCTCGACACAGTACTTGGTACATAATAGGCAGCAGTAAATATTAGTTCCTTTTGTACATTCTTTCTCCTTTGCCAGAGTATTAAAGTAACTACAGTACTCCATACTCCAGCACATGTATTTACTGAACCCTTGTTAAATGAAGGGCAGCATGCCAAATACCCCGAGGGGTACAGAGATATTTAGGGCTGCTTCCTGTTCAGGGGTAAACATTAGCTTACTGTATGTATTTTTACCTTTCTAGGCTTTTTTTTAAACATGCTGTTCTGAGAACCTTTTAATCTTTAAACTGTTATTTTATTTGAGCACAGAACACTTCAGGGATGATGTGCTACATTTAGTCCATTACATTTCTATGAGAATAGTTATTAGCTCCACTTTATAGATGGGGACCCTGAAGGGTGATCTGCCCAACTTCTGGCTGGGATATATGGGGACGTAGAAGAATGCTAACCATTTACCTCCAGCCTCAGTAGGTGCTGAATAAATACTTGTTGAAAGAATGAATCTTTTATTAAATTAGTATGTTAAGCCCATTCCTAAATTGCACCTCTACTTCTTAGTGTTTTTCTTTCTCCCTTTGTATTTTATGTTACTAAAGTGGTTAAAATAGCTTTTAAATTCGATGGTTGGTAGAAAAGACATCAGAAGTTGGAAGATAGATGCTACGCTGTTTTAGTCCTAATGAAAAAGAGATTTTTGTGCTGATACTGATTGTATTTCCCAAATAATTACATTTTTGCCCTGGTGCTGATTCTCTGTAAGGCCACCTTTCTGGTTCCTATAACAGCTGCAAGGGCTTCCCAAGTTTGGGGCCAGGGTAGTTGGCCTCACTTCTCGCACTCTAATGATGACTTCATGGTTAATAGTTAGTCAGATTTTAAATTTTTTTTATTATTTTTTAAATTTAATCCCTGGTAAGGTAGGAAATGATTAGCAATTATAATTAGGCTCTGGAGATTCCAGGGGAAAACTTTAATGGCCGAACTAACGAATATACAATCTTTAATGGAATAAGTGATTAACATCTCAGAGTTTGCTCTGTATTTAGCGTGTTGTGGTTGGTTGCCTTTTTTTTCCTGAGTATCATTTTTCTTATTTGACCCATACTTGTAATCCATCCTTTCTGTCCAGTAGGTTGTTTTGATTTCTTGAAAGTGGAGCAATAATAGACAATTAATGAACCATCTACCGCAGAACTGTAGTTCTTTCCAATGTTCTCCTGTCTTTTAATATTATCTAACCCATACCTAATTTCATAGCCATACTTTTAAAGCGAGTCCTCACCTTCCTCGAATCTTACCAAAGCATCCAACATAATTTTCACAGAAACTGCACCTTTTAATTGGTTTGCATATTATTTAGTTGAAAACCATGTGATGGCTGTTACAAGAAGAGTTGACCAATAGTGTTTTGAAAGAAATGCAACTAACTTTTGGAAGCTAAGCATGCAGTTCAGTTTAAGGGAGCAGAAGTGTGAGTTGAACTAAATATAAATAGTACCTATTAGCCAAAAACCTTTGTACTGTTGGTATCAGCTGGTCTGTTTCACAGAGATAGTGGGGAGATGGTAACTGTCAGGTCTGTTAAGAGACATGCTAGAGGGCAAGTCTGGCTTGAGTGCACAGTTGCAAACAGACTTTTGTAATGCATTTTATACTTTTAAGGAAGTTCATTTCCTGTGAATAATATGCCTTTTTACAACGTAACAGAGATACCAGTTATTCATAGTGCCTGGAGAAAATCACTCTTGTTCAAATAAGATCGCTGTGAAGCCTTTTCCCCAAGTAGTTTCTTCCTTCTCCCAGACATAGGTCGTTTCTGCCTCTTCTGGGCATGTAAAATACCTGGCATAGACCTTTTGGGGTACAATTGAAGTACCCAATAATTTGACTAGTGGCTCCATTTCCGTCATTGCAGAATGCTGTCAGACAGCACTGGTGTAGAATGTGGTTCCACAGTTACACCTGAAGAGTTGGAAAAGATTTGGTTACTTTCTGCCATTACTATGACCTGTTCTTCTTCCTTCAAGAAAGTCAGGGAACTTGTCTTTTCTTTTGTTTTACCCTGAGGGCCTGGGACAGTAGTAGGTACTCAGAAAAAATCCGAGTCTTAAAAAGGGTTTGGTTAAAAACAGAGCTGACTCTGCATTTTCAAAATGGGGACTTAGCTGGTTTCATTCAATACATGTCCTTGTGTCCTTTTTAAAAGAGAGTTTCTTTTTTGAGCAGTCTTTCTTTTTTTTCTCCCAGTCCATTTGAGGTATAATTGATGACAAGTGAAACGGTATATATTTAAAGTGTACAATGTGATGATTTTCACGCAGGACAGGGCAAGGCGGGGAGACCAACCTCCACACCTAGAGAACAGGGTCCTTAAAATCAAAAGGCAAGTTTATTAGAAAAGGAGTAACACTGCACAGGCAGTGTGGTCTCCTGTCAGAGGCAGTGAGTTAGGACAGTGAAAGAGTCAGTAAAGGCACTGAGAAGGCACCCTGAGTGTTAGGGAATTCAGTTTATATGCCATTCTTTAGTTCCTATTTCCTTTGATATGGACAGTGAGGAAGGGGAAGAATATGTAGCCTGAGAGGCCTTCTGGCATTTCTTAGCTTTTATTAATCCATAGGTTCTCCATGGTTTTAGCCATGGGGAATGAATGATTTTATTTTGTGTGGGGCACCACTTAAGGGCTCTGTTTTTCCTGTTTCCCCTTCACAGGCGTGGGGAATGGGTCCTTAGCAATCCCAGCAGAAATCTTCCTTTGTTCTGAAGATGTCCTCCTGGTCTGGCTGCAGAGCTGATCAGCATATTGCAGTCTTTGAATGTAGCTTGATTTAACATTTTTAATTCTCTTGCTGCTTCCCTACATTAATTTAATACACTTGGGCATTGTGGAATGATTACCACAATCAAGTTAATTAACACATCCATTGCCTCATGGTTACCCCATTATCTCACATAGTTTTGTTTTTGTTTTTTTTCGCGGGGGGTGAGAACACTTAAGATTTACTCTTAGCAGATTTCAGGTATACAGTATACTAGTGGTATTAACTCCAGTCACCATGCTGTACATTGGATTCTCAGAACTTATCCTGTAACTGAAAATTTTTACCCTTTGACCAACATCTCTCCATTTCTCCCCAGCCCCTGGCAACCAGCATTACTGTTTCTATGAGTTTCACTTTTTAGAATTTTAGATTCCACATGTAATTACAGTATTTGTCTTTTCTCCTAGTTTATTTCACTTAGCATAATGCCCTCTGGGTTCGTCCATGTTGTCACAAATGGCAGAATTTCCCTTTTTAAAAGATAGCCGAATAGTATTCCACTTTATATAACCCCTCCTCCGCCATTTTCTTTATTCATTCATCCATCAGCAGACACTACGTTTCTGTAACTTGGTTATTGTGAATAATGCTGCTTCAGTGAACCATGAGAGTGCAGATAGCTCTTCGAGATACTGATTTGCTTTCTTTGGATATAATCCCAGGAGTGAGGTTGCTGGATCACATAGTAGCTGTATTTTAAAATTTTTGAGGCACTAATAGAGGATTTGTAAAACAAATTTTATCACATTGAAAACTTTTCTAGGTTCTTATCACTTCTCAAGGGGGATTGAGCAGGTAGCCCATTATGTTAGAAGGCTATGGTTTGGTGGAATATACCACAGTGAAATTTCAGTTTCCAAATTTGATATTCACAGTACTATATGTAATGTCTCAGGGAAGCTATAATTGGACGTGATGGAAATATTTACATGAACGGTTCACTCTCATGGGTTTCACATTTAGTGAGTGCGGTTTGCAGTGATTGGAGCAAGTTTCCTGAGTCTTTTTTTCCACTTTATTATTGTATGATAAAACACAATTTATCCATTCTTTTTTTTTTAAATGGATATTTAGGCTGCTGCTTGTTTTTGACCAATACAAATAAAACTACTATGTGTATGTCTTTTGGTGGGCAGGTGCTTTCATTTCTCTTGGGTTAAATAATTTTTATAGTGGCATGGGGAAAAGCAGGCAGGCCAGTCTCTCCAAATACCCACATGTTCACCACCACTTGGAAGCTTTCAGGACCCTGCCCTTGGACCCAGCCCTCATCCCACTGGCTACCAACCCCCATCCTTAGGTTACTTAACCTAAGTGCTTTCCACAAGTACCTTATTAACATAAAGAGAGACACCTTCCTCAACACTTAAGAAATTGCAAGGGTTTTAGGAACTCTGTGTTAGAAACTGGAACAAAGACCAAAATATATGATGTATCACAATATCACATTAACGTATTAAAGACATTCAGTCTTTGTTTCATTTTTATTATTTTGTAAAGAGGAGGTGTTTATAGTCACCCATTGACTTTTTAAACTATTTCATAGTAAAGGATAGTAAACACTTAATAAGGTAAGGTATACAAAACATCAGTGAACAGCTCATTAAATTGTCACAAAACCAACACTTAATGTAACTTGACTCAGGTGAAGACAAAACAAACATTGCAAATGTCCAAAAGTTATTGGTATACCAAGGGCTGGGAATGATGGATGTGATCTGCCAAAGGTTCAGACAATAAACCTGCATTTTCTCTAGAGGATTTAAAATACATAAAATCACTGACCAAAAGTTGGTCTGCTTTTTATCATCACCATGCATTGACCATTTTAAAAATGTGTGTGCGTGTAATATCTACTTTACTCTGTGGCTTACCTGGTCACTCTCTTTTTTATTAATAGATATTTAAAATTTTAATATAGCCTAGTTTATCTGCACCATTTAGTGCTTGTTTCCACATAGATATAATCTTCTATATTTTTGGAGCTTTATTGTTTTGACTTTTACACTGAAATATATAATTAACCTGAAATTAATGTTTATGTGTGTTATGAGTTGGAGGTCAAGTTAAATTTTGTTCCATTATGCATATTCAAATGACTTAACACCATTTATTGCAAAGATCTAACTTTCCTTGCTGGTCTGAAGTGCTAACATTGTTCTACATGCATTTATTTCATATGTGATCCATTTCTTTCTTCTTTTAAAAAAATTATTTATTTAAATTTTATGGTGACATTGGTTAATGGAATCCAATAAGTTTCAGCTGTATATTTTAAATATATGATCCATTTCTGTGCTTTTCTTTCATTTTCATTTTCATTTGTTTGTCTAATATACTGTCTTAATGACTGCCTTATAATAAGTCCTGATATCTAGAGAGAGAGTCTTTGTCAAGTATCTTGTTTTCCTTGGTTGTTTGTATTTCTGTATGCGTTTTTGAATCAGCCTCGAAATATGCATAAAACACTTGTTAGGATTGATTGTATTGGGAGTGCATTGGGCTCTAGTTCAATTTGGATGGAATTGACATCTACAATGTTAAAGCTCAAGGACATGGGATAACCCATAACTTATTAAGTTACTGTTGTCCATAGTTTTCTATGTAGAGGTTTTACACTTTTCTTTTTATTTCTAGGAATTGGGTATTTTTGATGGTATTGTAGATGGTATTAGCAATTTGTTTTCTAACTTTACTGTTGGCATATAGAAGTATGATTGATTTTTAGTTAACTTTTATATCCCTCAGCTTTGATAAACTCATCTTTTCTGACAGTTTCAGATTTTCTATATGTACAGTCTTTGAATAAAGGTAATTTTTTCCCTTCACTCCCAGTTGTAAATTTTTGTGCAGCTTTCTGCTTGTTTCCAGTGGAAGACTAACCAGTCAGCATTATTGGAAGCAGAAGTTCTTCCTAAATGGAATATTAAAACTTCATCCCATTCTCAATTTAGAAATATCTTTGACTTTTAACCAAAATCTCTGAGAGTCTGAACATCCACGAGACCCAGTGAAAGATAGTATGTTTTGAGAAATCATAAACGTTTCTTAGGCTCTATAAACAAATCTTAGGAAGTCTTGATTTTAAATGTTTAAAATTTAATTTTGATGGTGAGAACTCTGCACGTGTATCCGAAAGACTTAAATGCGAAGGTTTCTTATTTAAAGAATTCTTCAAAACAGTGGAGTCACTGATGTACTAATTTTTCTTAAGTATCATTGTTGGAAGCCTCTTACTGGAAGAAGCTCAGGGAACTCCCCACTTTGCAGAGGGCCTTGGCTTCCTGGGTAATGAATGCCCTGTGGTGCTGGTAGAGATGGACTACTTACTGGGAGAACTCTGGAAACTGCTTAGGGAGAGAAGTGGCTTATGAGTGTCAGTGTGGGCAAATGTCAGGTAGTATTTCATAGAAGAAGATTCCTACTCGACTGGTAACGTGGCAGGTTGCAGCTGAGGGATCCCAGTCATGTTGCAGCTTGTCCTATGGTCATGTCAGGCATGCACCTGTGAGCTGGAGGAGTCTGGGCTGATGTCATCAAGAAAGTCAAAAGATGCTGAGCAGTCTCAAGAAAGTGATTGCAGCTTAAAAAAACCTCTGCCGGGTCACCTCCATGGTGGTGGGGGGGATTCTGTGCCATCTTAGTTGTGGAATTTCACTAGTAACTTAATGGAGCTGTAGAGATGGACCAGCAAAAGGTACTTATAATGGATGGTCTGACAGGGTTGCATAATAAGGACATGATGAAGGATAGAAAGTGCTGAAAATAGTTTTCATTTATCTCCTTTCTGCAGTCCATATTGGGGGTTCGTTTGTCTCTTTCCCATTTAATTTTTTACCCCTTGAGTCAGAGAATCTCTTCTAATTTCTTTGAAGAACATTCACTGATAATGAGTGAAATACTCTGGAGAGTCCCTTACCCCTTAGATGTAGTCTTAGAATATTCAGTATATTCTAAGTTGGCTTCTAGTATCTGTTCACTTTTAGTAATTTTTTTTTTGGTAGACATTTGCCATCCAGATAAAGACTACATTTCCCAGTCTCCTTTGCTGCCAGGTATGGGTACAGGATTAAATCTTGGCTAACAGGATATGAATGAAAATGATGTCTATATCTTAAAAGGAAAGGAATTTTACCCTCCTTGTATCTCACTCACTCTTTCCTCTTCTCTGTGGCTGGGATATAGGCAAAATGGTGAGAGCTGAAGCAGATATACTTACCCAGACTTTTACGTGAGAGAGAAATAAATTTCTCATTTATTTAAGCCACTATTATTTTGAGTCTCTCTGTTAGAGAAGCTAGGTTGATTACCTTGCACATATATTAATATATTAGTGTGATATACTTCATATTATAGTTAGGCAGTATCTAAGGAATGGAAACTTGCTTAACAAACCATAAGTAAAATATGTTTTTATTGTAAGAAACTAGGATGTATCTCCCAGACTCAGCTGTAGGAAATAATCAGACTTTTCTTGCCTCTTTTCTCAGAATTGCTTCTAAGTCATTTTCAAATTTCTCACTCATTCACTTGTAGATACTGTGTTATGGCTGCTTCAAAGTAGTCCCTGATTTTACTGGACCTTCTAATCAGCTATCTGTAGCCAATTACTGTCTTGGTCTCTTTGAATTCCCATCTTCCAGAAGGGAGAATATGATGGGTCTAGCTTTGGCCAGGGGTTTTTGTCTAGTCCAGTAAGCTACGGCCAAGGAGCAGTGTTGTTGCATGGTAGGTGTGATTGGCTTCTGGCACCACAAGTGGAATCCTTTTCTTTTGTCTTTTTGAAAGAAGTGTAGCTGGCGGGAAATGATTAGCGTCTTGTATAGACAGAAACTTAAGACAGCCAAGGTTTTTCAAAATGTGCTAATGCTTTCTCCTACTGTTCAGGTGGCTCCTTAATTTTTATAACATTTGAAAAGTATAGACTAGGTCATAGGGCCTAAAATAAAATGCTAATGTTCTTCATGAAAATGTGCCAGAAATAATTTAAATTCATGAATCCCAATATATACCATGCAGTTTGCAAAATGTAATCTGTTATTTGACAAGATAGGAAAGGTGATGACACAAATTGAAAAATAAGGAGTTTGTTTCCTTTTATATTATTTATTTCTCTCGAACCATTTGAATAAGTTGACGATGAAGTGTCCTTCATACTCAGTTTGTTTTCTGAATTTTGGAATGTTTCTTGGGCTTTTTACCTGTCACATATGGCTGGGATTAGGAATGTTTATATTAGGAGGTATACATAATATTTGTGTTATAGATTATTAGAAAATTTTCTTTAAATGCAGATCCAAACTGAATTAATATGACAGATGCTTCTATGCTTTCATGGAAAAAGGAAAAATAAAGCTAACACAGAGTACTTAATTTGTATGCTGCATTGTCTGCACAATTGAAGCCTCTTTATTGGAACAGGTGAGGCAGGTACTTATTGTGAATTATATACTTTTAAAACAAAAGCTCTTGAGGCAGCCAGGACCCCTTGCTTAGTCACTGTGAAGGTGCTCTGATACCTGATGTTGCTGCCTTGAAGATAGTAGAATAAGATACTATACAAAAGGTAATTGGCTTCAGGCAAAAATCCTTTGGGACTTTTTTTTTCTTCCTCTCCCTCTCTCTCCCCATTTCATTTTGGTATCTTTCATTAGCGCTCCAGAAAAGTCCAAATTAGAAGTGAGATGTGTGAAACTAACCCTTTTATTTCTGATTGACCATAAAAGCGATGCTTTATTTAAAAGAAAATTTAAATTCTTGCCTGATTTAGTCCCTGACATCTAATTTTATTTTAAGAATTATATTTTTAAAGACTGGCGGGTGGGGAAGGGATGATATATGAAAAATAGGCCATCAAGGGAACTTTGATTCTAATGAAATAAAATCTCTACAGATGAAAATGATCCTTTTTTTTTGTCCCCTCGATAGCATCAGTCTAGATTTTGTCCATTTTTGTAAGCATTTCTTGTAGTGATTATTCACCTCATGGTCTAGTTTGGTAACAGAAAAATTGGAAGGGCATTGATGCAGGTTTCCTGAGTGTGTGTGTGTGTGTGTGGTAGGGAGGTGGTAGACCAAACCCTGCACAGAGAGAAGAGGGTACTTTGGTGGAGTTAGGGTCAAAGGAGGGTTTAATAGAAAAGGGGTGACACTGCACTGTGTGGTCTCCTCTCAGAGGCAGAGGGTGAGAGGGACCCTGAGTGTTTATGGGAAATTAAGTTTATATATTAAATGATTTTGTTAACCCATTTCCTTTCATAGGGACATACAGTGAGGAAGGGAAAGAGTCTGTAGTGTGAAAAGGTGAGAATATGTAAATGAGAGGCCTGCTGGCACTTCCCAGCCTTTAATCCTTAGGTTTCCCACAAGTGTGGGAAACCGGTAGTTAGTAATCCAGCAGAAATCTTCCTTTGTTCTGCAGATGTCCTTCCAGCCAGGCTGCGGGGCTGATCAGCACACTGCAGTCTCTGATTGTGGCTTTATTAACATTTTTAATTCTTCTCTTGCCTCTTCCCTACATTAGTATGATATGTGTTATTTCCCTGACTATTCCATTTTCTTCTCTGCTGCCACTGCCTTAATTAAGGTCCATTTCATCTCTCACCAGGCCTTTTGCAATAATATCCTAATTGTTTTGCTAGTCTCTTTTTTTCTACCTTTTCCATCCACCCCTCCCCCAAATCCCCTGCAACAGTACTTTCTGATTTACAAGTTTAGTGGTGTGACTAATTTAGAGAAACCTTCAGTAATTTCTAATGCCTAAGAATTAAAGTGTACACACTACAGTAGTAGTATCAAGGCCTTTTTACAGCATATTGATTAAATTGTTGAAGTGACTTGCCCAAGGTCTTAGAGTTAGCAGAAGGTAAAGGTGGAAGTGTGTTTTGCTGCAGAGAAGAAATACAGAACTGTGACAATGGTATCCCTGCTCTTAGGGATCTTATTGGAAAGGGGATTCTCGAAGATAGGCAATTCAGGGCTTAGGTATTGACTAGTCCAAATTTAGTTTTGGAATGAATGTAAGGCAGTGCATGAATTTTGGAAAACCTGTTGACCAAACTTGTCTAAGAAGTTGAATCGCAGTTATACATTGAAACACAATTTCTCTGTGATATGTTGAGTTTTTATGTATTTTAAACCTTATAATTGAAGCATTTTAAGATGATAATTGGAAAAATAGCATCTCTATTTTTTCTTCAGTATTATGTACATCATTTGTAATACATTTGAGCTTTTTATTATTCAGTATTAATGCAAATAGGAATTGATTATGGTACTTTTAATGTTCCAACCTTGATCTGTTGCTTTTCTTGGAAAAGACAATGACAATAACTCCTTTAATGTTTGTGGTTATTTGTATTTTCTAATACCCGAATTAAAAAATGTTATATATAGTTATGTTTATTCATATAACAGATTTTTTATTTCATTCCTGCTATTTATTCATCAAAGAGCAACATTACTATTTCTTAGTAACTTGTATAGTTCAAGACTAGAAAACTTATACTCATCAGAAAAAACTTGAAATCAGAGTTAAGGTTTATATATGAACAAAGGATATGTCTCTCGAGTATCTGTAGTTGATCCCTTATTATCTATATAGCTCTTGTGCTTATCTAGATTTTCTTATTTCCTTGGTTCAGTTTTCATGTGTTCTGGGACTCCGTTGTTATGTTTATAATTTCTTTATCTTCCTGATGGATTAACCCTTTTTTCTGAAAAAAAAAAAGTCCCTCTTTTGCAGTTGATTACTGATGAGACTGATTTTGTTTATGGATTGTTAATATTAATATTGTTATGGAGCAGGTGAGAACAGGGACCCACAGAGCCGAATCAGAGTGAATTATGAGCCTTTAATTAGCCGGCCAGCGACTGACTCTTTACCAAGCAGGGTTAGAGGAGAATCAGCCCTGAACTTCCAGAGGAGGCAGTTTATAAAGTTTAAGACCATATCCCGGTGGTCTTTTGAACAAGCAAACAAGCAGATTACAGGAAACAGCAGATTATAGAAAGCAGTTGTTGGCTGCAAAGGCCCCACACAAAGGCAAATGTCTCATGCAAAGGCAAATGTCCTCAGGGAACTCCTAGATCAAATAGGGAGTAGCAGGCAGTGTCCCCATCTGCATCCCAGTGGTGGTCAACACCCTCCTGGGGGCTGGTGCCTGGAGATATCACTTCTCTGTGACTGATTTACTGGAAAGTTTTACTTCTACAATATTGATTATTAATTGAAGTCTGTACTTTTCAGATTTTAGTCTGATTTTAATATAGCCATTCAGCTCTCATATGCATGGTATATCTTTATCCTTTGTGCTTTCAACTTACTAGTATCTTTGAATCTAAATGTGTCTCGTGTAGATAGCATGTGGTTGGATCTTGTTTATTTTATCCAGCCTTACAATCTCTACCTTTTGATTGGATTGTTTAATTCAATCACAGTTAATATTGTTGTTATGGTTGGATTTCATTTCTTTGCTTTTTGTTTTCTCTGTTTCATGTCTTTTTTGTTTCTCTGTGTTTCCTTTGCTGCTTTCTTTTATATTAAGGGGATATTTTCTAGTGTGGCATTTTAATTCCTTTAATGATTTTTTTCACTATTTTTTGAGTTTTTTTTTTAGTGATTATTCTAGTGCTTACTATATACATACTTATCAGAACCTACTTCAGACTTATGCTTCCTTAATTCTGGTGAGATATAGAAACATTCCCCCTATATAGCTCTATTCTCAACTTCCCCGCTTTCGTGATGTACATATTATGTCTATATGTGTTAAAAACCAACAATATGCTATTGTAATTCTTACTTTATATAATTTCAACTTTTAAAGCTGAGTCAAGAAGAACAAGTTGTATATTTGTAGTTTGTTATATCAATCTCATTTATCCTTCATGGTTCTTTTCATTACTTCCTGTGGATTCGAGTTACCATCTGGTGTCATTCCCTTACTCCAGCACAGCTTTGCTCCTGCTTTTGTGTTCTTTATTTTTTTAATGTGGATTTACATTACACTCTAGTGTCACTGGTTTTTAGCATGAAAAACTTCTGTTAGTATTTCTTGTTAGATGGGTCTTCTAGCAATGGATTCTCTCAAGTTTTTATTTATCTGGGTTTGTCTTTATTTTGCCTTTATTTTTGAAACAGTCTTGGTGTATGTGTAATTCTTGGTTGACAGTTTTTTGGATTATGTGAGTATAAAGGTCCCAAAATCTGCAGTCTGAAGGTCTGAGAACCAGGAAAACCAATCATATAAGTTTCCCTCTAAGGCAGGAGAAGACTGATATCACAGCTTAAAGACTTGACCATTTAACAAATTCTCTCTTGCTCAGCCTTTTATTCTTTTCAGGCCCTCAGTGGATTAGATGAGGCCCACCCACATCGGGGAGGGCAATCTGTTTTACTCAATTGACAGATTCAAGGGTCAGTCTCATCCAGAAACACCCTCAGAGACAACACCCAAAATAATGCTTAACTGAATATCTTGTGGCCCAGTCAAGTTGACATACAAAATTAACCATCACAGCGTGCTTAATGGCGTCCCACATTTCTCTGAGGCTTGCATAGTTTCCTTCATTCCCTTTTCTGTCTATTCTTCAGATTGAATAATCTCTAGCACTGTCCTTCAAATTCATCAATTCTTTCTTCTGCCAACTGAAATTTACGGTAGAGCCCCTCTAATGAATTTCTTAAAATAAACTTTATAATTTAGAATAGTTTTCAGTTCACAGAAAAATGACAAAGATAGTAGAGAAAGTTCCCATATACCCCACACTCAGTTTCCCTTATTAACAGCTTATATTCGTATGGTACCGTCATCACTAATTAATTAATAAACCAGTATTGATATTGACTGTCGATTACTGATAATATTATTAAAGTCGTACTTTATTCAGATTGCCAGGTTTTACCTGATGTCTTCTTTTTGTTCCAGGAGCCCGTCTAGGGTACCATGTTACATTTAGTTGTCATGGCTCCTTAGGCTCCTCTTGGCTGTTACACATTCTTAGACTTTGTGTTTTTGATGACCTTGAAAGTTTTGAGTAGTACTGTTGAGGTGTTTTACAGAATGTCCCCCAGTTGGGATTTGTCGTATGTTTTTCTTGTGATTAGACTAATGTCTATGTTTTGGGGAGGAAGGCTACAGAGGTAAGTGCTGGTTTTCATCACTGCTGATGTCAGTCTTGGTCATCTGGCTGAGGCAGTGTTTGTCAGGTTTCTCCACTATAAAGCTGTTCCTTTCCCCACTTTCCATACCATCTCTTTGGAAGAAAGACACTTTGTCTAGCCTACAGTTAAAAAACTTATACTCCACCTCCTTGAGGGTAGAATATCTACATAAATTATTTGAAATTCTTCTGCATGGGAAAATTTTTCAGTCTTTATTCAATGATTTGTATTATTATGGACTTACGGAATATTTATTTTATGCTATGAGTTATAATCCAAATTCAGTACTATATTTTGTTGCTTTGACCATTCGGAACCCTTTCAGTTGCCACCTGTGCCACTTTAACATAACTCATCATTTTTTTTAACATTTCCTTTTTGGCATTATAAAATACTCATCTTGTACATTAAGAATCAGCCATTTCTCCAAAGAGCCCTGGTTCTTTCTAGTGGAATGATATTAGAAACCAGGATCTGGATGCTAGGTATATGCTAATAATTTTTTCATTTTGATTATTGTGCTTTTCTACTCCAGAATTTTCATGGTTCCATTTCCAGTATTTTCAGTCTACCTGGGATAGGGCTACTTCTGCCCTGTGAGTGAGGGTTGGGCTGAGGCAGGGAGCCCTGGTCATCTCAGCCATGTTTCCTTGTAGCACAGTGTCTACAGCATGGAGCTGTGTGCTGGGGATAAGACATGCTGGCAACCTCCTGCTCCCAGCAAGAAACCTTTACCCTTGACTGGGATCTGGGGTGAGATGATGCCTTGTCATTTTGGCTCAACCCGCTGGAGAAGAGCTGAGGATAGGGTAGAGTAAGGAGGTGAGTCATGGCTCAACTATCATTTGATGTTCTTAACAAGATTCAGTAGATTTTCTTGAAGAAATGTTTCTGTATTTGCCATATGCCCTTAGGTAAGTTTGAGAAACTGTAAATAGTTGTGTTTTTTAAATAATTTTTACTGATTAAGATTTTTTCACTGGAGAAGAAGGTCCATGTGGAGCTTCTCACAGCACTATACCGGAAGTGCTTCTCCTATTGGTTTAATTTTTTTTTTGAAATAAAGTGTCATTTAGGGAAACTGTTAGGAAAAGGTATTTCATCAATTCTAATATTGTTTGTTGCACCCATCATATTTTATTTATCCTTTGATAATAATTAATTGGTAGCACATTTCCTCAGAGTTTATTTTTTATTTAGAATTTAGACTTCGTAACTCTTCTTTCTGTATTTTATCTTTTAAAAATAAAACCTCATTTTATTGCCTATAGCTCCGACAGAATACTTCCATTTGTAGTCCTCTAATTTCAGATATGTCTTGTTTCTCTGGTTTCTTTCACGTAATCTTTTACTACTTAGGTAATTGATGTGCATTTGTTTTTTCTCCAAATGAAATGCTTTACAAATATACCCCAGAAATTCTTAACAGATGCTCTTTGATTTGTCAGTTCTTGTTTTTGTCTTGGTTCAACCTATGTTTTACTTTATACAGTCAGTTTGAAGGTATCTTATATGACTCTTAAGAAACAATACAGCAGTCTCCCCATCCATGGTTTCATTTTTCATGGTTTCAGTTACCCGTAGTCTGAAAATATTAAATGGTAAAGTCCAGAAATAAACAATTCATAAGTTTTAAATTGCACACCGTTCTGAATGATGAAATCTCATGCCATTCCACCTGGCGGCCATTCAGTCATCCCTTCGTCCACCATCTCTATGCTGTATATGTCATTTGCCTATTAGTCGCTTAGTAGCCATCTTGGTTACCAGATTGACTGTTGCTGTATCACAGTGCGTCTGTTTAACCTTTATTTTACTTAATGGCCCCAAAGCTCAAGAGTAGTGATGTTGGTAATTCATATATGCTAAAGAGAAGCCACAAAGTACTTCCTTTAAATGAAAAGGTGAGTAAGCATCATGTTTTGAGAAAAACCACATTCACATAACTTTTATTACAGTATATTGTTCTATTATTGTTGTTAATCTCTTACTCTGCCTAATTTATAAGTTAAGCTGTCATAGCTGTGTATGTGTAGGAAAAAACATATATGGGGTTTGGCATCCACTGGGGGTCTTGGAACGTGTCCTCTTGGATAAGTGGGGACTACTGTAATGTTGATCACAATGAAATTTCAGAAGTGGTTCTGGGTTTATCATAGTTCTAAACAATTTAGGCTGAGTAGAAAAATTTTCAACGATAGTGTTCAGCTAAATAAAGTAACATTGCTTTGCAGATACTCTGTCATTGGAACTGGTAAGACTATGATATTGCTTGCTTTAAAATGTTTTATTTACTTTAATAAAAATATTACTCTTAAAAATGCTAATGATGTTTCATAAAACCTTTTGGGTCTTGACATAAATTATTTGTCTCAGGGAATAATTTTAAGTGCAGGCTCATAATTGAGATAAGTCCCATTTTGTAGAGGTATTAGCTTTCTTATTTCCACCTATTGTGTTAAATTGGTGTTATTTAATTACTAATAATAGTTTTATATTATGTGGCTACTATGCATCAGAGGCTTATTCATATAACCTCTAATCCTTACCAATAGCTAATAAATAGGTAGTCTCAGTCCCTCTTAGGCAAAGAGAAAATAGGCTTAAAGTGTTTTAAAAACTTGCTCATGGTCACAATTAGTGAGAGTTGACACCAGATGTGTCAATATTCACAGAAGAATAGAAAGAGGGGTCCAGGTAGAGGAAGTTTGTGTCAACAGTGCCTGGGCCTGATTGTTTGTCATCATAATTGGTCTTAAATTGTTGAAGAAATGATTTTTTTAATCTTCTAAGGGGGGCATATTAAAGTGTAGGAACGAAGAAAATTTACTTTTGATTTTAAAAATTTTAGGATGTTAGTCTGTGTTAACATAGACAAGCCTATGTTTGATTAATTCAAAACAGCAGATAATAGACAATATTTAAATTTGGAATGAGCGTGGGTTTCTTTAAAATATTGAATCCTGTGTCTATGATTAAGTAAGCTGGGAGTTATTTCAAAGAAAGTGATGATACCTTGCTGACAAGCGGGCACAGAGGCTCTGGGACACTGCCTAGTGTCCCCATCTTCTCTGTTGGGGTGGGGTGGGCTGGTGTTAAGAGAGGCGAGAGGGCCCTTGAGTCAAACTAGGACAGAGCTCCTCCATCTGCTCCTCTGTGTCCCCAAGTGTCACTTAGCAATGCCCAGATATAACCAATAGTCAAGGCAGAAATTTTGTAATCATCTAGACTTATCCATTTCTCATTTTGTCAGCTATTTTTAATTTGTCACTGTGTCTCGAGTACTCCTAAATATCTCAAATGTATCTGCCTTTCTGTGTTCTCAGTGTTGCTGCTTTGAGATTTTCATCATTTTGTGCCTGGCCTCTATCAGTAGTAACTTTCTGATTAATGTGTCTGCCCTAACCCTCTTTTCCCTGCCATGGTGATTTTTCTGAAACATAACACTGATAAGTACTAACCTAAAAAGCTGCTCTTGATTTACTGTTGTCTATGGCAGTAGCCTTCAAATTTCTTATAAAGCAGTTGAATGCTTTCTTCAAATATAGGGGACACACACTTGAGGCATGGCACACAAGGCCTTTTATGATTTAGTTTAGTCCCTGCCTCATTTCTTGCGATTCCTGGACCTGTGTCCTGGATTCAGAGAAGCTGAATGGTTTGAGATCTACAAACACTCCCTGGTGGGTTCTTTTTTTCTTTCTTTTTTTTTTTTGCCCGTTTCAGCACAAACTCTTCCTAGAATGACTAGAATGCCTTTACCCTTTTGTCCCTCTGATATTCAGTTCTTGTTTCAAGAAAGTCACCTGAATCTCTTGAGTGATAAGAGTGTCTTTTGTATACTAATGAGATGACTCCGGACAGAGGCCCCTAGATAACTGCAGGATTAGGCCTGGTCACCAGAAGGACTAAGCCATGATTAGATCAGAGCTATCTGTGCTGTCCTCCCACCCCTACCTCTTGGGAAGGGAGCAGGGGCTGGAATCTGAGTTCAATTACCAATGGCTAATGATTTAATCAGTTATGCCTATGTAATGAAACTTCCATAAAAACCCCTAAGAGATGGGGTTTGGGGGTGGTCTCTGGGTTGGTGAACACATTGAGGTACTGGGAGGGTGGTGTACCTAAGAGGACATGGAAGCTCTGTACCCCCATTCCCACATACCTTACCCTGCACGTTTCTTCCCTTTGGCTATTCCTATGTTGTATCCTTTATAATAGAAAAATAATGGTAAGTAAAGCATTTTCCTGAGTTCTGTAAGTCATTCTAGGGAATTAAACCTGAGGATGAGGCTGTGGGAACTCCTCATTATTCAGCTAAGTCAGACAGAAGTGCAGGTGGCCTGGGGACCCAGGATTTGTGACTGGCCTCAAAAGTGAGAGAAGTCTTGTGAGACTGAGCCCTTAAACCTGTGGAATCTGATGTTAACTCTGGGTAGTGTTAGAATAGATCATAGGAAACCGAGTTGGTGTCAGGATTGGTGTTGGAAAAGGGGGCATGTATTTTGGTGTCAGGGACACATAACCCTGATTTACAAATGGAAACAAACCAAAGCTTCAAGAGACTGCTTAACTCAACATTAAGTTAGTACTTGGGAGAGCTGTGACTCAAAAGTCCTCTTAACCATATCTTTTTTTTTTAAATTATAATCTCCTTCAGGGAAAGAACTTAGCTATCATTCTTTTAACTTATTATTATATTTTAATTGTTTGTTAGTCCTTTGTTCAAGTCTTTTGAATTTAATTGAATGATTCCACCAATTAATGACCTTGATAAAATTGCTTGTAATTTTGACTGCCGTTTGTTCAAGGCGATGTTACTTACCCTTCTAAACTTAGCAGGACAAACAGCTGAGGAAGTGCAAAGATCCTCAGCTTGATTTTCTTCAGTTCCTTCTATATTTTAAATAGGACGCAAATATCTCTGTAAATAAAAATAACTTGCAACCCATTTGGAAAATATCCCAGAATTCCTCTTTATGCCTTGCAAAAGTTGCTGCTGTCTAGTCATTATTACAATTTTTTTTTTCCTTTAACATAAGTGATCCTCCCCGGAATAGCTTAATCACCAGATGTTTGGCCAGCAGTATTTCCCTTATTCTGGTTTTGCAGTTTTTCTGAAATAGGCTAAAAGGTAATCACTTCATTCCTTCACTTGTTCTAAGATGGTTTTACTCGATTATTCTTGAAACTTACTTTGGTAAGTGATATGGAACCATAATGGAAAGAGCGTGCGCGGGTAGAATATGTGTATTTTATAGCGGTCTCCTACGAATTGACATTTGTTAGTGGAAGAATTTAATACTTGGTTCAAATGAGACGTTTTGAGTGTTTAGAAATGAAATTGTGGGACTCAGAGGAGCCTTATTTTTAACTTAGGAAATGAACGTTGTCAACCATAAATCTGATACTTTAGCTTGGTGAGACAAAGCCAGGTTTCAGAATTTCTCTGATGTAAATCTGGAGATATGATTAGGTCAGTTTGTGACAGCATTAACACTGTTTAGCCTGGAAGTAGCCTTTGCGACTTTTTCAGATTGTTGACACTGTTTTTTAAATCTCTCGATGTCTTCAGGACCAATAAACTCTATCTACCATGTCCTTTTATACTTTTAAGTTAGTGGATTTCAAACTTCCACAAAATAGCAATGAACCTTTTTTCAAATATACTCTTACTATGGAACCACAGGGTACAAAACAGATAAGTGGTATTTAATTAGAATTCAATTTTAAGTATAATTTTGATTTATTGGAAAATCAGTGGGAAAAATTAAATTTGTGAAATGCTGTATTAGAGTATATACATATTTCAGTTCCAAATTTAGCTTAAAACGAATGAATGGATGTGCCATAATTCATTTAATAAGGCCCTTATTGATGTGTATTTAGACTGTTTCTATTCTTTTTGCTTTTACAAATAGTGCTGTAGTGAATAATATATGCCTACCGTATGTGTGTGTGTGTGCACGTGTGCACCTGTGCACCTGTTAGGATAAATTCTTAGAAATGTAATTACTGTGTCATTATTATATCTTTGGTTTTAGTTTTGAAAGATGTTATCAAATTGGTCTCCAAAAGTTGTATTACTGTACATCACCATTAGCCATGTATGAGCAACCTTAGTTCCCTCATGCTCTCATCAACATGATAGGTTAATTTTGGTCTTTGCTACTCTGATAAATTATATCTCAGTGTAGTTTTAATCTTCAGTTTTTATTATATGTAAAGTTGAGTAACTCTTTACATGTTTAAGAGCCTTTTGTGTTTCCTTTTCTGTGAACCATTTGTTCATATCACTTTGCCCATTTAAAAAATTGGGTCTCTGCCCTTCTTATCAAGCAACAGGAACCTTTTATATGTTAGGATAGTAGCACTTTGTGATATGAGTGGCAGATTCTTTTCAGTTTATTCCTCTTTTCCCTTTATTTTATGCCTTTCCATTTTTATGGATATCTAAGCTCATACTTAACATGGTTACAATGGAGTCCTGGATTTCCTCCCTTCTCTTCACCTGTTCCTCTCATAGTCTTCATCACGTCAAGATGCAGCAGCCTAACTCTACTCATCACCCAAGCCACACTCCAAGAAGCTTCCCTTGATTTATCTCTCCCTCACTTCCCATCTCTAATCCATCCCCAGTCATATTGGCTCTCCTTCCAAATGTATCCTGACTGTCAGTTTTCTCTTCATATCTACCAGTTTAGTCCATCCTGCCCTTATCCTTCCCTTGGGTGGCTGCAGTGGCTTCCTAGTTGTTACACCCGCGAACTTACATCTCCCCTTCCAGACATCGAGTGATTCTCTATTCTAACTTATATGATCTTTTCTGTCTTCCTTAATTTTTATTTTTCGATTACAGTTGACACTCAATGTTATATTAGTTTCAGGTGTACAGCATAGTGGTTAGACATTTATATAACTTACGAAATGATCCCCCCGATAAGTCTAATATCCACCTGGTTATTACAGTATTATTGACTATATATTATAATAGCTTAGATGATCTTTTCAAAATGCAAATCATCTGATTATCATACCACCCTCTGGCTCCTCCATTGGCTCCTATATCTTATAATGAAGATAAAGCTACTTAAAATATTTCAACCTACTCTTTCTCCAGCTTCACCTTGTACTAGCTTATTACCCACCCTTACCCTGGCCACCTTTGATTGTCTTGTGTCTTCCCTGTTCCTTCCTGACTAGGGACTCTCACATTAATTATTCTCTCCTGGAGCATTCCTCCTCCTCCATAAATTTATGTCTAATTGTCCTATAGATCTCATTCACTCACTACTTTCTTTGGAAGAACAAACTCTGCCTAATTAGGTGGAAAACCTCTTTTTACAAGCTTTTGACAAAGCACCTTCTGTCTCTTTTTCATAGCACTTATATTTACAATTTTGTACTTCGATAAACTCCATGAGATGAGGGGCCTTGTCTATTTCCTTTACTCATAAGTCTCCAGTGTCTATCACAATGCCTGCATGCATATAGTTAGCTCTCAAGGCACATTTATTGAATGATTGCTTAATTATAAGTAAGAAGGTTTACAGAATGTACTGTTTTACCCTTTTCCAAAAAATGACTACATTTGCTTTTGGCCAGTCTTCATTTTCATCTTCTTTTTCCTGTGGCTTTCCCGAGACCACAGGTTCAGCATTCTCATCTGCAAAGTCACAGTACATTACAGGGGTGAAATTTATCTAGGTCAATAGATGAATTTATTTAATGCCTGTAGGTGTTCTTCAGTAGTCTTGGACTTCAGTTCCTTCTGTCCTTTTTCAATTGAAGATTATTTTATTTGGACCAAAGGATAATAACTTAGACCACATTTTCTGACCCACATCAACCCAGCAAAATATTAGGTGGTCTCCAACTTCTGTTAAATTTATTTTAAATTCAGTTATTTAGAATTTAGAGATCAGAACAAATTGTTCTATAGAAACCATGGAAACGTTGATACTTAATTTTTACACAGGTGCCTTTAAAACTTTTTAAACCAATAGTGTAGCTCAAATAATACAGTATTAATATGAATCCTGAATTTCTCTGATCTCAATTTTGCATTGAAGAGAAGCAGAGTTTGCCACCCCAAAATATGCCTTTCGGGATATTGATTTTAAACCAGTTGTTACAGAACAAAGGGCTCAGGTAAAACCTTTGACCTCCTCCTAAGTAACTGCCTAAAAGGAATTTAGATAGAGGACCCAGGTCCTCTGTCAACAAAGATAACTATAGTTTAACATAAACAGGTGTGTGATAGAGAGGCCCATTTGATCAAAGGCTTCCCTGTATCCCATTGTTAAAGATGGCCCAGCAAACATTTATTTACCAAATATTTGCTTTTCCTTCTCCATGTGAATTGTCTTCCTGTCCCCAACCACAAACCCTCTTTCTCCTTAGCTTCAGAATAACACATATTATACCTCAACTGCCTGATCTATCCTGGGGTCTCATTTTGGCACCCCAAAATACTCATTCATATAATAAACTTTAGACATTTTCTTCTGTTAATCTGTCTCTGTTAATTTGATTATTAGCCCAGCTAGAAGAACTTAGAAGGTAGCACAGAAATAATTTTTTTAGCCACCACAGCGTTTTTCTAATTTAGACCCTGAGACACTCAGATTCTCAGGAAAGGCTGGAGATTGAATAGAGTTGACAGTGCTGAGAGAAATAGCAAGTAGCTGGGTAGGAGATACATTGAGTTAATTTTGGATTTTTTTACTTGTGGAAGGATTCTAAAGGTAATGAGTGGGAAGGCATGTTTGGTAGTTTGAAATTTTTGTGCTATTAAACTGTGAGTATGTTACTCATGATAGTCAAATATCAGTTTTATTTAATAATGGGAACCTAATTATAGAGAATGGATTTACAAATCAAATTATTCCCTGCTATTGGGGGAATACAGCATAATGAAGATCCTATTAATAATGAGTCAGGTGGTTCCATCTAGGAAGAAAACTAGGTAGAGTATATATATCTCCTTGATTAGATTCTGTACAGAGAATTCTCTGCAAGAGAGTAATTAGGATTTTTTTTCCCCCAGAAGGCTATGCTTTCCATAGAAATGGTTGCCTTCCATACTGGATCACAAGTTTTAAGATGCTTTCAAACCATTTGAACTCTCTTATAACAGAATTTTTGTTGTGTACCATTCCTGTGCAATTTTCAGTGACAAAATGGTTCTCTCATTTGTATGTATAAAAACAATTCTAGAAATGAAAACAAAATTCACGATTCCGCCGATTTTGTACTCTTCTTTAGGAAGAAGAAAAGATCCATTGAGATGAAGATTATAATTTGATCAACAAAGGAAACATTCAAGGCCCAAGCAGCTCTTAAATTCAATACTAATAATATATGAAATAAATTATAAGCCTTGCATTTCTGTCAGTGCTTGTAGGTACCTGCTTGCTTGCCAATGCAGAGACACGATTGCTTAATTCTAGGTGTATTTCTTAGTGCAAGACAGATCCACTTTAAAATGTATGTTATTAGTTTCTAAAGTTAATGGTTAGTCATGAAAAACTCAAATGATTTGAGATTCTTAGATCTTCACACTGGCAGGGACCTTAGGGAATATGTAGTTTGGTAGAGGACTCTTCTGCCATGGCCCAACTGCTTCCAGGGGTCTCTTCCTGCTCCTCGTTGGTCCTCTCCTTCTTGTCTGCTATGCTTCAGATTACAGATCTTCTCTGTGCTTGAATTTATCAAGTATTGTGAGACTTTGTACTGCCTGGAATGCTCTTCTCACATTCTTGTTTCCATGGCTTGCTTCTTTACATTAAACAGATTTCACTCAAATCTTACCCTCTCAGACAGGCCTTTCCCAGACCACCCTATCTAAAGGACCCCTCGTTCTCAATTGCTGTAACTCTTACCATAAGGCTTTTTTTCCCCCCTTTATAATCCTTGTCACTGTCATAGGGGTGGAAAATTTTTCTCTTCTTCCCTTCTAGATTCTTTGACTGGTCTAAAAATTAACCTGACATAAGACAGATGAACAGGAGAAAAATATTTAATTTCATAGGTACGGGCTCCATACGACTATCTAAGATCTGAAGAGCAGCCAGGTAACTGAAGTTTGTACAACATCCTGAGCTAAGGAAAGGAATAGGGATCTGGAGATACAAAGAGGATGAAGGCCTTTCATAGGAAGACCAGAGGAGGTGTTTGGAAAACAAAAGTTGCGTTCTTACACAGATGAGAAGGAATCTCTGGTAATAAATAGCACTCTTCCTGGTACAGGCCCAACTTCCAATGTAAATTTAAGCAGTTGAGCGGGGAGATGATGAGCTTCTTCTGAATCTACTGGGATTTGATTGCCTTTATTTAGCTCAAAATATTCTTATGCTGAAGAGTCAGATTTTGGGATCACAAATCTGCTCCCCTTCATTCTCTGGAATGATCACATTGGTTTGTTTATTGCCTGTCTCCCCTTAGTAGGCTCCATGAGAGCAGGGTTCGTGTCTGTGTTCACTGCTATATCCAGAAGCATCTGTAAGTGGGCTGGTCCACGGCAGGTATCTGACAGATATTTATAGAACGAATGAGTAACCATTAATGGTTCATTGTTCCAAGTACTACTGAGATGAAATCTGTCCCCTTTTACTTCTGCCACTCATCTTAGTTCTTGCTCTGAAATAATTCAGATCACCTGCTCTACCCCTTCTTTTTCAGAGTCTTTAGACATTTGAATGTCAGTTGTCTCTCACTGAGGCCAAACTGACCCAGTTTCCTCACCTGCTCTTTCTTCACTGGCATGGGCATGGTCAGCACCTGGTTATCCATCACAGGAAGTTTTGGGTTTTGTTGATGATGCCCAGCACTAGACACAGTACTGGGTGGAGTCTGAGCCTCAATGAGACTGTTCAGTTAAATCTTTTTGGTCCATGTTTATATTTGATAAAAGTTATCTTTTATCCCCATATAAATGACCAAGGAACTAATTATATATGATATTAGAATTACTCTTTGAGTTCTTAAAAACTTATTTAACTATCACTCAAGTCAAGAAATGGACATTAATTAGAGTGTATGTTTTTTGTATTTCTAAAGCCCTCCTGTGTATCTCTTCTTAACCTCAGCTCCTCCCTGGAAGTAATTAATATCCTGATTTTTATAAAAAACCACTTCCTTGGTCACTTACATATGTATGTTAGCTTTACCTGTTTTAAAACTATAAATAAGTGATCCTGTGCATTAGCTTCCTGTTGTTTTATAATTAATTACCATAAGCTCAGCTTAAGGTGGCACTCATATAATTAGCTCACAGTTCTGGAAGTCATGGTATGGCTGGGTTCTCTGCTCAGGATATCATAAGCCTGAAATCAATGTGTTGTCTGGGCTGAATTCTCTTTTTTCCCCTTGATTAGTTCCAAAGTTGATTTTCAAGATCCAGCTCTTTGCTCTTTTGATCTCTTTATTGTCCATTTTGGCAGAGGAGAGGGGAGAAAATTTCCTCTACCTTTCTAGGTTCTTTCGGTGGTCTAATTAAATTGACATGAGACAAATTAACAAGAGAAAATAACCAAATTTAATCATATATGTATGTACACGAACCCCACATATAAGAGAGTTTCTGAGACAGAAAGGTAAAATGAAGTATATATGGCATCCTGAGCAGAGGACTGAGGTAAGATGCTTTGGGGCTTCAGAGGGATGGAGGGTCATTTGCATAAGAAGAGCAAATTTTTAGTAATTAAAAGGTTGCCCAGCCCTATAGATATATCATAAAAAGTTATTTCTAGTGGTAACTCTAATGATGGGCAAGGTCTAAAATTTAATTCTTTAAGGGAGAGGTAAAAGTTTCTCTGGAGCCTGCAAGGTCTCGGTTGCCTTTAGCTCAAAATAATCCATATGCCAAAGTAGCACATTTTGGGGAGGCCTATTCTGAACCCCCGTATGTGTTTTCTAATTCATGAATTGCTGTTCTTAATAATATCTTTATATTTTACTTGAATTTATTTTGCTGTTTTTTTAAACCTCTTGAGATTGATGCTTAGTTTATTAACTTTGTTTTTTCTAATATATATGCATGTAAGCCTCTCAATTCCTCCCAAGCATTGCCTTAGATTCTTCCATAAACTTGTATTTTTAAAAGCCTTTTATGATTTCTTCTTTGATTTGTGGATTATTTTAAGAATATATTAATCTCCAAACATATGAATATTTTCTAATTATTTCTCATTATTGATTTTTTTTGCATACTTGCTTGCATTATGGAGTGAGAGCATCCTTGGGCTTGAATCCTTGTAATTTGTTTTGAATTGTATTATGACCTAGAACATGATCAGTTTTTGTAAATGTTCTCTGTGTGTACTTGGGGGAAAAAGATATTCTGTAGTTCTTTGCTTCAGTTTATATGTTAATTTGGTCACGTTTTAAAAAATATTTTAAAAATATTCTGTATCCTGATATTTTTTTCTTGAAACTGTCTACTGAGTTACTTTGCTGTTATTCTATTCTAGAATTCTAGAATTCTAATTTATTTTTTCAAATGTGATTTTTTCACCTTTAGTATCTTCAAGTTCTGTTAAAATGTCCAACCCTTGGGTTTTTATTAATTCACCCTTAAAGTTTTATAGGCTCTTCCTGATAATTCTTATATTACAAGTCTTTCTAGGTCTTTTCCTGTTGTTTCTATTGTTCATGATATCTTATTACCATGTGTATCTGGTTATTATATACTGCACAGTATAAAGGAGAAATTATCTGTAGCAGTATTGCAAGGCCTAGGTTGATGCTATCTTCCTGCAGAGACTTGCTTTTCTTCCTTTTTTTTTTTACGCACCTCACCCCACCCCACCCCCTTGCTTCAACCAGACAGCTGGTGGCACTACTAATCTGAAGGTGGGACCACATGATCTAAGGGGCACTTAAAAGTTTATTTAGGTCACCCAGATGACATAAAGCGATAATTCAAGGGCTGATTTCTTTTTGGTTTCCTTTTTCTTGGGAATATATATAGCTCTTTGGGGTTTCAGCTTCAAGTGGTGGCTTATTAAACTTCTTCCTTTTTTGCCTTTGACTTTTTTGCCCATGGGTTTGTAAGGATTTCAAGAGCAAGCCTGTTTTTGTCCAATTGTTCCTGGATCTTCAAGTGCCTGAGGGCTTAAATCATTTTGGGTGATTTGGACTATCTCTCCGGGTTCTATTCTTTTGCCATGATTTCAGCCAGGTAATTAATTCTTCACAATCTTGGTAAGTCTTTGGGGGGGGGGGTTTAGGCTGTTTTTAAAAAGTGTTCCCTCCAGCATTTGTATTTGTCCTCAAAGGGACATTTCATCCAAGTTATATAATTATTTGAAGCTAAAATGTCTGTTTTATGTCTTAAAAAATTGTTATTCACATAAAATTATAGTTGTTGACGTAAGAATGTTGAAACCTATAGAAGGATTTTATATGAATTCATTTGAGCCATATTTTTTGCTCTCTTTTAAAATTTTCATTAGTTTCAGGTATACAATACATTGCTTAGACATCCATATAGTTAGTAAAACGATCCCCTGCCCAATTGCTCCCTCCCTCCCCTGACCCTCCACCTGGCCAATGTATTCATTCTTAATTGCATTCCTTATGCCATGCTCCCCATCCCTGTGTCTATCCATCAGCTACTAGTTTGTACTTCTTTAACCCTTCACCTCATTCTCCCGGTCCCCCAAACTCCCCTCTGTCCATCACCAAATTGTCTACTATATTTGTGAATCTGTTTTTGATTAGTTTATTCCTTTTATTCCTTAGATACTGCATATAAGTGAAATCATATAGTGTTTATCTTTTTCTTTCTGACTTAAATACCTTCTAGGTCCATCAAAGCGATACCTTTTTCCATCCCCTTCCTTTTAGTCTGTGTCTTTTAATCTGAAGTGAGTCTCTCATAGGCAACATGTAGAGGTCTTGCTTTCCTTTCCATTCATCCACTCTTTTAGTTGGAGCAGTTAATTCTTTTCCATTTGAGGTACTTATTGATAGGAATGTAGTTGTTACCATTCTTTATTCCTGTTTTTGTTATATGTTTTTTCTTCTTAAAGACGTCCCTTCAACTTTTCCTGTAATATAGGCTTGGTGTTGATGAAATTCTTTAGCTTATTTTTGTCTGGATAGCTCTTTATCTGTCTTTCAACTCTAAATGATAGCTTTGCTGGATAAATTATTCTTGGTTGTAGATCTTGGGTCTTCACACTGTTGAATATTTTTTGCCAAGCTCTTCTGTCTTGCATAGTTTCTTTTGAGAAATCAGCTAGCAGTCTTATGGGTTTTCCCTTATAAGTACCTGTTTTTCTCTTGCTGCTTTTAATATTCTTTCTTTATATTTAACCTTTGACATTTTAATGATGATGTGTCTTGGTGTGGGCCTCTTTGGATCCCTGATTTTTGGAATTCTCTGAACTTTCTGGGATTTTATGTCCATTTCCTTCATGTGGTTAGGGAAGTTTTCCATCATTATTTCTGCAAACAGCTGTTCAACATCTTGATTTTTTTCAGTTACACCGATCAGACAGATATTTGGAGCTTTAATAGTGTCCCATATGCTTCTTAAATTATTTTCATAGTCTTGGCATCTTATCTCTTGCCATTCTGATTGAGTGTCCTTGGCTTTCCTGTCCTGTAAATAGGGCATTTGATGCTGTTCTTTATTCACTCTGTTTATTCTTTTATTTTTTCCATTTAATATACTTCTCATCTCAGATAATGTGTTCTTCATTTCAGACTGGTTCACTTTTCTAATTTTCATTTCCATTTTTGTTTTTTATCTCTTTGTTGAAGTTCTCATTGAATTTAACCAAAAATTCATTGAGCATCTTTATAACCAATATTTTGAATGCTGCATCTGTTAGATTACTTGACTCCATTATATCTGGATCTGTGTTCTCTTCTCTCATATGGTTTCTGCTTCTTTGTCTTCTCATTTTGGCTGCCTTTCTGTGCCTATTTCTATGTACGAAGCTAAACTCCTAAGTGTCCCAGTCTTATTAGTGTGGATTTGTGAAGCAAATGTCCAGTGGCACAATCCTGAGAGGGTTTCAGCTACAGGCCAAATGTAGCTCAAGCCTCTGCTTCTTCAGGGCCACCCGTTAAGATTCAGCAAGCAGTCCACAGATGCTGTGCTTATAGTTGCCTCAGAAGGCCACACCAGAAACCAAGGCCAGCTGCCTCCACCAGTGTCAGTCTCAGCAAGGAGCACCTGACTTGCTGAGGATACAGCTGGATGTGGCTTGGGTAGGGCCGTGAGTTGGGGGAGGCAGGGTTTTAGGGGATCATCTGGGAGTAGCGACCTCTATTATCCATTCTGATGACTTCACAGCAATGGCGGTTCTGTGTCCACACACTGAGAGGGAGAGGGCTCAACAGGGAACAATGGGTAGCTTCAGCACTTCTGTACCCAGTAAGTTTCACCTCAGCCCTCACTCCAACAATGTCTCCCTGTAAGTCCCTGGTGCCCCCTGGGCGCAGCCAAATTGCACTGGTGCTCAGAGCGAGCAGGTCTGTCACTGCGACAATCCAGTCACGGACGTGGCTCCTTTAAGAGGCATCTGCTGCTGCCACAGCCTCCATCTCACTCAGCTGTTCGGGACTGGGCAGTCCCGCTTCTCACCCTGTCCTACCTTCTGCCATTGCAGGGTAATTTCTTGGGTTTCTTTCTAGTTGTATGGCTTGTTCATCAAGATCACAGGCGATTTTTCCTTGCTGCTGTTTCGTGTTTCTGTCACAACTTTGATTTGGTCACCAGAGAGATGAACAGAGCCTCTGTCATCTACGCCATTTTGGTTCCAGCCTTATTTGAGCCAGATTTTTGGAGGACCTGCTTGGAAGTAAAATCTCAATGGTTTGAGAAAATGCTCCAGAAAATGGCAGTTTTGCAGCTCATTTTATACATTTAGAATCAAAGGAGAAAACGTAAAGTAGGTTACATGAAATCCATCAGTAGTAGGTTAAGGAGGCAGGAGAAAGCAAAGTGGGGAAAGCTCCAGGCTCGGATAAAAAGCAAAATGTAGAAACACATACTTCTTTTACCCCGGCGGGGACAGGAGCATTAACGTTTAACATTTACAGCACATGGAGATGGTATGTGGGCGACAAGAGAACAGCGGGGTGTTCTGGGGTCTTGTGCTCTGGCGCCGGCCATTGTGCTGTCGAGGGGTGTGTGGGCAAGAAAATTACTCTGACATTTCAAAGGTATGTTACCTGGATGCATAAGAACCATGAACAGGGCTCCCCAAAGATAAAGATTGACCTTCGCTAAACTGTAGGCCTGGGATGTCACTGAGCTTGTGACATCCCAGGCCTACAGTTTAGCGAAGGTGTAGAAAAATTTAACTATGCCTATTTCATTGACATAGTTAAATTCAATTTGGCATACTTTTCTTTCCTCAGTCAGGATACTGGTAGTTAAAAGAGTGTTCTTGATACCTATATTAGGTATTTACTCACACATTTAAATTCTGAGTCCCAGTTTTCATTACTCAATTTTGATTTCCACAGAGAATAGGTGAGACCAAATGTTTCTTATATATGTTTTTATACAGAAATTTTGGGGTGCTGAATCTTCATAGAGGGAGTGATTAAATTTTGATCTCTCATTTCCTTTGAAATGAGCCATACCATTATTGGTAGAGAGTAGAATATTTAAATATAATTTTTCCTGGGAGTTCTTCCAAATCAGCCATAGAAAATGAAAGAATGATTCATTCTCAGAAAACTGAGCATCTTTTACCTGGAATGTGATTGACTTTAGATCTTCATACGGGTGACTCCTTGTTATTGATATTTCACCTCAGATACCACCTTTTTAGAGAGGCCTCTCAGTCTGGGTAATTAGTCTTTGTCCCCTCACCCCCCCCTCCCTTCATAACATGAATCAGTATCTTGTATTTTAAGTATAATAATTTTAAATACAATAATCTTATGTTTTTTAGCAAAATGTAAAGCTCTGTGAAGACAAGGATCTTGCCTATCATGTTCACCACTGTTGTGTGTGTCTTATTTACCTATTTCCAGAAACGTTTTAGGCAGTCAGTAATTACTTGTTTAAGACATGCATGAATCAAATAAATATTTATTAATTTCTTCTGAAATTGTAACCATTTTCTCTGAAAGTCACAGTCATCCTTTTAAAATTTGTGATTAAAATTTTCTATAGTGTCTGTTTTCTCTTGCTTTCCTTTTTTCAAAAACATTTTTTATAAATGAATGAATAATCAATAATAATCAATAACTTTACATAAGAACCTTACGTAAAGTAAATGTTAGAGTGACAAAGAAATATTTAAGATTAGGGACAACTGTGACATTCTTGTTATATATCAAATTGAAAGGAGGTCAGTGTGGCTGGAGTGAAGCAAGCCAGGGTAGAAACTATTCAGAGATAATATTGGAGGAGAAGAGGTCAGGGCCTTGGGGTTTGCGTGGACTTTGCACTCTTAATGATAAGGGAGGCCACTGGAGAGTTTTGAGCAGAGAAGTGGCATGATCTCTCTTATTCTAAGGACTCCTGCGTGGAGAACAGACCACAGTGGGAGGTGAGTATGGAGCTGTAGGCATATTTAAGTCTGGTCTGCTTCTGAGCTCTCACATCAGTTTCACTGGCTAATTTGTCTATCTTTGTGCCAAGAGCACACTGTTTTCATTTCTGTAGCTCAGTTCTAACCCTCAGTATATTTGGTAGGGCATTCTGCCAGATTCTACCCTCAAGACTGAACCTTCTTACTTTTATTAGTCAGGAGAACGTGGGCTGTGCTTAGAACTCTGTTCTTCCTTATGGATTTTAGAATCAACTTATTTTAATTCCTCAAAAACCCTGTTAGGATTTTGATTGGAATTGCATTGACTGTATAGGTTAATATGGAGAGAATTGATGTCTTTATAGTACTGAATCTTCCTAGCCTTAAAATTGGAATAACTCCATTTATATTTATTAATGCCTTTGAATAAAGGTATATATAAAATTATATATTATGTGAATAGAGGTCTTAAATATCTTTTATTATGTTAAATCCTAAGTAACTTTTAGTTGTAAATGTGACTTTAAAAAATTGTATTTTGATTTTTGTTGATGTTTACAAATGCAGTTGATTTTTGTATATTAAACATATTCAACTACCTTGCTAATAACACTTATAATTCTGATAATTTGTAAATTCCTCTGATTTTTCTATATAGACAATAATATTTGTAAATTCTATTTTGTTTCTCTATTTCCAGTGCTATATATTGTTTTACTGAGCTGGCTAGAAACCACCAGGGTAATATCGAATACTAGTAATGTTGATAAGTATTAATATTAGGACTTCTTGTCATGTTCTTAATATTTAAAGAGACTGTGTCTAATACTTTACATTTAAGAATGTTGTATCAGGATACTTTTATCAGGATGTAAACATTTTTGTCAGATATTTTTATCAGGCTATAAATATTTTAAAAGCATTTAATTATGGACATAAGGCTTTTTTAGAAAGCTTGTACCAGTTTACCTTCCTACCATCAGTGTTCAAAAAGGCATACTTCTTCGTGTTAATACTTGTCCACACCACAGGGGTACTCGTATTTGTTAAAAATTGCCAATTTCATAAGCAGCAAAGAAAAGTTTTTTACTGGTTTTTATTTATTTTTTAAACCAATATTTTGTGTTGATACAGATGTCCTTCTTAAAGATAGGATAAGTTTTTGAGACAAAAGAACATTTTGAAATAATTTCAGATTTAGAGAAAAGTTTGAAAGATTGGTAGAATTTCCTGTTTCGTAGACCCTTGACCCAGGTTTGCAACTTTTGAATATATAATACAGTATTACTAGCTATAGTTATCATACTGTACGTTATATTCCCATGACTTATTTATTTTATAATTAGACATTTGTACCATTTGACTACCTTCGCCTATTTCACCATTTCTTGAAACAAGAGCATTGTTTTATATAACCATCATAGCATTATCAAAATAAAATGATTATTTATACAATATTATCTGTAGATACTAAAATTTTATCAGTTACCCTTTGTGGCAAAATATATATATATATATTAGTTTTCTTGTCCAGAATCCAATTCGGGATCATGCATTACATTTAGTTATCAATGGCTCTTCATCTTCTTTTATGAAACGGTTATTCAGTTGTTCCCTGTCTTTCACGACCTAGACATTTTCAAAGAGTACAGGCCAGTTACATAGTAGAGTGTTCCTCAGTTTGGGCTCCTCTGCTGCTGCTTATGGTTAGATTCAGGTTTTACCTTTTTTGGAAGGAATGCTGCAGAAGTATGTTGTGATGCATCCTATCAGGAGGCATAGAGTGTTGGCTTGTCCTATTACCAATGATGTTAACGTTGATCACTTAATTAAGGTAGTATCTGGCAGGATTCTTCACTATGAAATTACTGTTTTTCCCTTTGTAATTGATAGGTATCATATATAGGGAGCTATGTTGAGACTAGATAATACATCGTTTTCTATCAAACTTTGAACCACTAGTTTTATTATGTTTTGATGATACTTGCTTGAAATAATTATTACCAGGGTGGTTGCCAAAGGGTGTTTTTCTAATTTCTTTACTACATTTATTATTTGGAATTATATTTTAACAAAGAGCTTTTCTTTCTCTGCTACTTATTTAGGACTGGTATGTTTTAATTTTATTTTATGGATTGTAATCTGCTACTATTCTTGTTTATTTTGTTGCTCAAATGTTCCTCATGTGACCAGTGGGAGTCTCTTCAAGCTGTCTCCTGTGTCCTTTAGACAAGCCCCCATCATTCTTAGAGCATTTTCTTATTTTCTGGCACCACTAAAATACATTCTAGTCCCTAGCCTGGGGATCAGCCATCTCTTCAAGGGACCCTAGTTCCTTTTATTGGAGCACTAGCTATTGGAGTGTCATTACATCTAGGTCCCCTCTACAGACACAGCTAAGGAATATACATGTGTATATATATTTACACACACATATCTATTTCTGCATCTCTCTATATTAAAGAACTGAGCTTATATGGTTAAGTCTAATTCCAAGCCTTTCCCCTTTTCATATTTGTAACTTCTTTTTGTGACCAAACTGTCATTATCCATAATATATTTACTTATTTGCTCAATCCTAGTATATACATGAAGAAGCTTCATATTTTTGTATAAAAACAAATATCTAAGTAGAGCATAATATTTATATATTTACTTTGTCTTTAGGTCAAGGAAAGCGTGTAGTTAAAGTGTTGTTTTTCAAGAGTTACTTAGGGTTAATCATTTTCCATTCTTCAGTGTGTTTATGTTACTCATTTCAAATACAGTTAGGTACATTTGTTTGTGTTTCATTTTGGGTTCTTTTCTCCTATTATTTTTTCTTCATTCTTCCACAAAACATGGTTTTAAAAGAACTGTACAAAAATAAAGGATAGATTGTTAGAATATTGAGACATAAAACTTATGGCTTTTAATTGTGTTTGATTTTTCAGGAAATCATTTACTATGTCACAGTAGAACAACTATGAAACTTCCTGCCAATTTGTAAACAACTTGCTCAGAAGTCCTTCGATGCCATGTTCTGTGGCTTGCATCAAAAAAGGAGTTTGTCTTCATGAAGATTCCTAACATTGGTAATGTGATGAATAAATTTGAGATCCTTGGGGTTGTAGGTGAAGGTAAGTTTAACATTCCTTGAGTTTTTGAGCAATGTACAATTATACCTACCACCAAAAAAGTTAGTAATTCAGGTCCTGTTAATTTAATCAATGTAAATTCTGGTATGTGCCTAAGAGTAAACTATTAAAAATAAAATGACTATTTTATCTTAAACTGTTGAGTCTTATTCTCCAATCAAAAGTTAATAACATTTTAAATTCGTTAAAATTGAATAAATCAGCGATTTCTTAAGGCTGCTTTCATTTCATTCTTTTCATGAGGAATCCTGCTTTCTTTAGTCTACAGTGTTTTGGTTACATTTTATTTTTATATCAGCTTGGCTTATTTTGAATAACTTGAGATTTATTTGCATAGATTTTATTTAATACATGGTACATAAATGAATAAATAACTTCTATTTGTCTTCGAGAATGACAAACCATATTTTATAAAATCTGAGGCGCACAATTTGGTCATATTTTAACATCTTTGAAATCAAGATGTGTGTTATAATCAGTAGCATGTCATGGTTTAATTGGCAGCAATTTTCCTAGTAGTACTTAAAATCATGCTCATAATCAATGACATCATTGATTTGATGAAATATGGTAATTCATTTTTCATAAGTCATCCTCATTTTTCTTAGTAATTTTTGCTCTTGACTTAAAAATAACTTTATGGACATTTTGATAAATGGTTCTGGTAATGAGATAAATGATTATAATTATAGTTTCTTAGCATTTATGTCTTTAAAGCAAAAGTTATAAACATTTCTTATTTCAGAATTTTCAAATGTTTTGAATTTCAAAGGAAGTTTTAAAAATTTACCATTGTGAACAGCAAAGCTGTTTTAGATTTTGATATTACATTGTTCAATTCTTTTCAAATAAATAGGAACAATTAAAATGCAGTCTAATCATTAGGTATTTGCTTCAAGGTCTGAAGTTGAAACCATATAGAAAGAACAAATTTTTTTTCCTTCACCAATCAGCTCCTTTTTTCTTCATTGATATTAATTATGTAAACACAATTTATCCTTAATATTTTATCTACTATCTGTTTTATAATAGTTCCTTATTTTTTTATTTGTCCTCCCCCTAAAAAAAAATTACAATTAGAGACTTATGCAATAAAGCTGCTGACTGGAAGAGGTTAGCTCATAGGGTAATAACAGGGTTAAAATATTCCAGATTTTGGGCCTAAGTTTTTCTGGATCATAACCTTGTTTTTCTTAGTACATCCATAAGTGATCATCGTCTCAGGGATTGGCTCAGATTAACTAAAACTACCAGACTGTTATAAATAAGTTGGAATATGTCAGTTTAAGTTATAGTCAGAATTGTTATGCTTTTTTTTTTTTGTAAACAATCTCAGATGCTTTTTGGCAAGAAATACATATATATTAAGGAAATTAAAAACTGTCAAGTAAACTCTATATTCCGGTAGCCTGGAGAATGCATTTTCACCCCCTAGAAAAACTGGCATGGGCAGTTACGTAAGGATTGCATGATTGCCTGGTGATTGTGGAGCCAAGTTGGATGGCTGTAATGGCTGATCCCTTCCTAACTATGATAAGATTCATCCATCTCCACCAAAGTTGGGGAGACCTGTCTGGTTCCCTAGACGCCATTGGAGACCTATTTCCCAATTTCATGTCCCCGAAATCTCCTTCTCATGGATGCATGCAGGCTTTGCCTGTCTGTTAATGTAAGTGTACTTGACATTTCTACAGACTTCGGTTATCATACGTTATCTTTTGATTCGCCTAATTAGATTTTTCACAACATAACTTTAACCTCAGTTTCCTAGGCACGTTGCTGTCAACTCTGTGTTCTGCCTCTAAGGAAGTAGTTTATCATCTGTATAGTAGGATAAGTAACCCAAAAGGTAGTGATGCATTTCATCAAAATATACCAAGGACAGTGGGAGTGCTTAGCTATATATAAATGGACAGCTTGGACAGCTTGTGCCCTTAGGAACTGAGTCTTTATGGCAAAAAATGTAGCAGCCCTACTAATTATTAACTGGAATGCTGAGGCCTGTACTATTTTGCTAGTCAGGAAAGACATTCCAGTGTCCCCAAAGAGGATTTAACTGTCTCCTAGGACAGAGAACATATTTGGTAGGCTCCATGCTTGAGCTTATTATTGGGAAATCATTAGCTCTTAACTTTTACATTCCCTAGAATCTTTTGATTTAATTTTCATTTACTTTTTTCCCCCTCTTTGATAGCTCTTATGTGCAGATCCCACACTCAGACATGCTGGTGTGCATTTTGGGTGTTTTCTGTTGAGTTTTAGATGTTCAGCTTTATTGTAGTTTCAAGTGGAGAGATCTGGGGATGTCTCTCACTCTGTCTCTGATGTCCTCCTCATTTACATTAAAGTTCTTATGTCTAAATCTTTCCTCCAGAAAATTTTAAGCTTAAATTTAAAAATATCTTCAAGTGAAATTTTCTGTAAAAAGAAATATTTAAAAATATGTGTTGAGGAAACAGGTTGCTTATACTCTTGCTCTGTTTGTATGTGGCCCATTGCATTATCATGGCCAGATAGTGTTATTTTAGGAATTATTATTGTAATGTATACCGATAACCAATGTAAATATAACAGAACTTCAATTTCTACAAGAGCTATCTATAGTTTGTATACCTGCTCTTAACTGTTTACTTCTTTTTATTGTAGGAGCCTATGGAGTTGTACTTAAATGCAGACACAAGGCAAGTACATGGTTTTTAAAAAGAAAATAATTTTATATGTTTAACTGTTTTGGAATTAATGTAGTATGTGGAGGCATATTATTAAAATTGTATGGCTATGATGATGATGCTTAATGAGTAGATTTAATATGGGAACCCAGAGAAAGGAAGCTACTTTTGGACATCAAGCTTTAGCATGATAAGGTAGGTAGTCATTAGTTCTTTGCAATTATGTGCTGTTTTTTCAGCAGACCTATTTATAGGCGAAAAGCTGCCTAATGGGAAGAGAAAAGGTGATAGAGAAGAAATCAAGGTAGTGATTTATTTAATTTATATTCAGGTACTTATGAGCAATAAGGAATTTCAGTCAGTCGGTATTTTTCATGAAGACCCTATAATTTAGATTGCTTGATGGATCTGAATCCATATTTTGAAGGATATAGTGGATAAGTGTTTGGTTATGAAATAGGGCTTGAAATAATAGTGTATGATTATGATTATTGACTATAGTTGATCACCCTTGAACAACCTTGAATGAATCTTATATAGATTATTTGACTGTGATAATAATCAGCATTTATTCAGGTAAGTTATATCACATTTCTATAGCTGTTGCTCAGTGGTGAGCATGTTTTATTCAATAATTTAATATTATTTTATATTAGTTTCAGGTATACAGCATAATGGTTAGACATTTATATAATTTACAAACTGATCCCCCTGATAAGTACACACCTGGTACTATAGTTACTATAATATTATTTACTACATTTCTTATGCTGTACTTCACAAATCTCTTCTTTAATTCAGGGGATTTTCTATTCTTGAAATTGGGTATTCATATTATTTTATGTTGGTAATAGTTATCTGAAGATCTCTGCCAATAAATCCTCAAAAAAATGGTTTGAATACTATTGTTTCTTGATTCAAGATGATTAAGAATTTATGCTAATAAATATAATAAAAATAAATTTAGTATCTTGAAAACCTCATTAAGAAATGTTACTGCAGTTTGAAATTAAGCAAATGGAAAGTTCCCTAATGAAATGCTATACTTTTAATGAGTTGCCTTGAGTTACAGTAAATTTCTGAAGCTTGAAAAAATGAAATTCCTGGGCGGATACTACTCAGAGGAAATAGTTCGTTAGTGTCCAAGTTAAATTTGACTCTTTTATAAACATCATCTCTTTTTGTACCATGGCTCTGTTTATACAACATAGCAAATGGAAGCTTCGGTTCTTAATCTTTGAGTTTTAAAACCCAAGGATTTCTGATACATAATGCAAATTTTCCAACAGTATTTTCTCTTTGTCACACTTCTTCCGGTAACCTTTTCCCCCTACTTTTTTTAAACATTATCTAAACTCTCCTGCCTCATATGTAAAAAAAGTTTCTTAGTTGAATCTTTGAATTTATCTTTCCACATATTTGATTTACTCTTTTATTAAAAGATAACTGAGGTCTGGTTTGCACTATACATATTAATGCTGTAAATGAGATTGCGTCTAAAAGACATCTCTCTTTATTGCCCTTCACTAAATGAGGGACTCACAGACCCGCTCTCAGTATTGTTGCTTTTTCTTTTCATGCATCTAAAACGATATTGTGGATGGAAAATTTAAAGCATAAATTAGTACCTAACTCAAAGAAATAAAAATTTATTTTAGAACCTGAAGCTGTTTAGTCATTAGACTTGTTATAGTATATCCTTTTTTCAGCCAGAATTAGACCTTCACATCTTTACCCCATTACCCCAAAAGAGAGAATTTGATGCTTGTGGTAAGATTGACCCTTCAGGAACAAATAAATGGATTACCATGAAATCTTATGTTACGGTTAAAAATGGATATAATCCTTTCTATATACCCATTATATGTAAAATAATCACCTATGTATTTTACATCTTTTAAAAATGTAATGCTTATAAAAATGGTTGAATTCTTTAAAAGTGTATGATCATTTATGCATGAGTCTGTGTTATCACTTACATATAAACTTGATCTCTGGCTATAGCTGTATGTATAATTAAATAATTCCTAGAATATTGAATATTTGAGCAAATATGAAAGTTACTTTTTTATTATGTGTACTGTTACAAGAAATTTAGAAGTCACATTTATAAAAAGATGCATCTTGTTTTTTCGTGAACACAGTGCAGTGTTGTTCTTTTCCAGTCCATAGGCCATATTTCTTAATTTACGGAAATAAATGAAAACTTATTTTAAAAATTAAAAAGAATTTAACGGTATTCTCTTTGACAACTTCTGTTTATTGTTACATTTACACATTGGCATGTATATGAAAACTCTCAGTAATGACTTTAGCTATTGATGGTGCTTTATGACTGCTCACATTTGGAAGTTCTGGCTTGGGCCTTTACCCTGCATATGTACATTGCTGACTTTTTTATTGGCAGGTCTGCTTTGAAGTGCTTATGAGGGGTAGGCATGCTTTACCACACATACACTTTTTCTTTGCAGAAGCTTAAAGAGGTCATCATTACAAAGTAGGGAGAAGTAATGAATTTGGCTTTCATTAGAAAGAATAAAATGTCATATATTGAGCATCTACTAGGCACTCTACTGGATGTTCTACATTTTATCCCCACCATATCCCCACTTTTATTTCTATTTTGCAGATGGGAAAACTGAGTCACAGAGAGGTTATACAACAGGGCCAAAGTTATACAGCTGATGATGTGGTTGGAACCAGGCTTTGTTCTGACTCTGGAAATAACGAATTTGAGCATGAGATGGAACTGTGAAATGATGTGAACCTTCCAAGGAATGCAGAGCAGAGCGAAGGGCTTTTTTAAAATGGTCAAACTGAAAGGAAAGGGAGGCCCACCCCTCAAAAGCAAGGAAGACAGATTTTTAAAAGTGGTATTCACCAACAGTGTAAAAAACCATTTTATTTAACAGCGCTATTTATTAATGCCCCCTTTAAGTAAAACAGTACATTAACACCAAATTGCAAGAGATTAAAGAGAGTAGATAGAGAAAATCTGGATTGTGCCATTTTTCTCTTGGAATTTGGGAGATTGAGATTACAAATAGGAGTGGTAGGAAGAGCAGATCTGAAATATTCGCTAGTGAGCTATACCCATATTTCCCCCTATTAAAAGGCATTCTTTGGCTGTTTGCTATTACTTAATATTCACAATTTGTCTTCTGCTATAAAGCTTTGTTCTTAGCAAGCATCACACATTTTGAATTAGCGATTTCTTTTTTCTTCAGATTAATTTCGTTTTTCCACCAAAAAAACTGAATGACAGTTTGGTTACTTCTTTTCAAAAGCTGAACTATTTTAAGAAAATACTTGACAAAAAGTCAATGAGCAAATCATCACCAATTTAACAGATTATTTGTAGTCTTCCATCTCAGACCACATAGTTATTTTCTACTAAAACAAAATTAACTTTCACTTTTTCAGGTGTTTTCCCCACATTAAATAAAACAAATGTTTTTCTTTAATTTTTAGTTTTGGGTTTTACACGTGAATTGACTTTTTAAAGCAAAGCTTAGAGATGAATCAACAATGAGAAACAATATATGGGACTAATTATATTATTTATTTTATCATTACTTTCATCCTTATTTAAATAAAAATAACATGCTTTTTTGCTTCTTGTATGCAAAATTTCCAGCATCTGATGAAAATTAAAGAGAGGCTTGGGGCTTTTCATAAAGATTGTCAAAAACCAGAAATATTTCAGTATTGATTATTTCGTCATAATCATTTTTTTAATTACTCTCTCCCAAATGACATTAATGTACTGTAGATTATAGAGATCAATGAGACATCAAAATGAAACTGGACTCCAGATCTGGAACAAAGATAGTAGGAATCATTCATGGAGGAAACCTCTCTCTCCTCTTACAGAAGCATTCACATAGAACCTTGCTTCTATGTTGTTTCTTCTCTTGACCCAGTTTTTATTGCTAATGCAGTTAATTGTAGAACAATCTCTGGAACAAGACAGAAGTCTCAACCAAAATGATACTTCTTTGTTTTATATTTTGTATTTCCAATTCTGCTAGTCTGTTGATATAGGAAAAATGACCTATGTTTCTGTTGTCTTGTTATTAGTGATAAGAAATAATGGCTCATGTGTCAATTTCCAGGTGAATCTGACTTGTTTAGAGAACTGGAAGAATTTGGGACTTTTACAGGCTTCCTGGTTGCCTTTATCTTATTCTAGATTTGTTTGTTTTTTGTTTTTTAGTAAATGAGATAAGGGAATGGTCATATGAGAACTACCCAGTACTAGCTCTGCGTGCATTGTCTATACAGAAGACTTTACCTCATTCATTTTTCTTACGATGACTCAATTCTCAGTTCCTAAATGATCATATCCCCCTGACTATCCCCTCACCTGCTGCCCACTGCCCAGTCTAGAGGATGAGTTGGCTGGGGGTACTAGTTGAACTTTAATGTCCCCTTTTCTGCTAATCATAAAAACATAATTAGTCAAAGAAGATAATATTGTTTCTATATCTTCTTAAGATGAGTAATTTCATTAGTGTCTAATGATGTCTGTGCCTAAGAGATTTATACTAGCTCTTTAATGTAACTTTCAAAACTTCAGGAGCAAAAATGAATGTGAATCATTTTTCTATACAGGTCTGAAATATGTATTTACTGGTAATAAAAGAAAAGTAACTGATCAACAAATGCTCATATAGTGGACACTTAAATTTTTGTGTTTTTTATTTTTCAATTACAGTTGACATTCAACATTATATTAGTTTCAGGTGTACAGCTTATTGGTTAGGCATTTATATAACTTAAGACGTGATCCCCCAATAAGTCTAGTATCCACCTGACACCATATATAGTTCTTACAATATTATTGACTGTATTCTCTAAGTTGTACTTTACATCCCCATGACTATTTTGTAACTGCCAATTTGTACTTCATAATCCCTTCACCTTTTTCATCCAGTCCTGCAACCCACCTCCCATCTGTCAACCATCGATTTGTTCTCTATCTATGAGTTTGCTTCTGTCTTGCTTTTTCATTTATTTAGTATTTTAGATTCCACATATAAATGATATCATATGGTATTTGTCTTTCTCTTTCTGACCTATTTCACTTAGCATAATACCCTCTAAGTCCATCTATATTGTTGCAAATAGTAAGACTTCATTCTTTTTATGGCTGAGTAATATTCCATTTGAATATATATACAGCCTTCATTTATCTTTTGATTGGAGCATTCAATCCATTTACATTTAAAGTAATTATTGATAGGTATGTAGTTATTGCCATTCTATTGTTTTCTGATTGTTTTTGTACTTCTCTGTTCCTTTTTCTCTTGCTCTCATCTCTATATGTTAATGACTTTCTGTAGTGTTGTGTTTAGAAAACTTTCTCTTTATTTCTTAGATATTTCTTATAGATTTTTGGTTTGTGGTTACCATATGCTTCATATATACCAAGCTGTGTTTAGAGCAGTCCTTTTTAAGTTAATGATCCACTTAAGTTCAAACACATTCTAAACACACTATTATTTTAACTCACCCCCCTCCACATTTATGCTTTGGTCATTTTTTACTTTTTTGTGTGTGTTGTAATTTCACATGACCTTCCTATTTTTGCCTTTTAACCTTCATACTAGCTTTAGTGTTAGCTGATACACTGCTTTTATTAGTGTTTGCCTTTGTCAGTGAGAAAACTTGTTTCCTTTGTGGTATTTTCTTGTTCATATATATATATTTTTTTCCTTCTTAAAGGAGTCCCTTTAACATTTTTTGTAATACTGATTTGATGGTGATGGTCTTTACTATTTCTTAAAGATTTGTTTCATAATTTAAAGCATTTTAATTAAAGAATAAAATTAATTTTTTTCTGCCTCTTTAAAGCACTGTGTTCTAGGCTTGACATTATAAAGTAAAATTCAACAAGTATCTGTTTAAGAAAAATCTATTGTCTACAAAATGTCGGACACACTGCTAGGCGCACAAAAATCAGTAGTAATTCCTATTTTTGAGGACTGTAGTGTAGCATGTATAAATTAACAAATATAAGATCATATTTTTATTTGTCAGGAAGCTTAAAATATAGTTTGGGAGAGATAAATTCAGGAAAAGATTTTAGTTGAAATGATAGTGTGAAACCTTTCCTATTTTTTTCAATGAATTCTCCATTAAAGTCTGCTTAGGAACAAACTCATGTCAGTAATAAAGAAAAATAGCTTTCCATTATTATCGTTAAAATCAGTTTGTTGATAACCACAAAATAGTTTGCTGGGATCGCGATCACATTGAATCTGGAGATCAAGTCAAGAATTGACATCTTAACAAGATCGAGTTTTCCAATCCATGAATACAGAATCTCTCTCCATTTATTTAGATCTTTTATTTCTTTCCAGAGTTATGTAGTTTTTGCATACAGATCTTGCAGATATTTTGTTAGATTTATACCTGAGTAATTCTTTTTTTTCTTTTTCTTTTGGTGATAATATAAATGGAATTGTGTTTGTTTAAAATTCTCATCGTTTATTGCTGGTATATAGGAAAGCGATTGTCTTTTGTATATTAATCTTGTATCCATCCTGTGACCTTGTTAGAATTGCTTATTAGTTTTGTTTTGTAGGTTTGGGGAGGATTTTCTTGATAGATAATCATGTTATCTGCAAACAAAATAGTTTTATTTCTTCTTTCCCAAACTTTATTATTTTGTTTCCTTTTCTTGTCTTTAAATTAGTTATGGCTTCCAGTACAATATTGAATACAAGTGTGAGAGGGGACCTCCTTGTCTTGTTCTTGAGCTTAGTGGGCAGACATACAGTTTCTCACCATTAAGTATGATTTTAGCGGTAGGTGTTTTGTAGATGTTATTTATCAACTTGAGTAAATTCTCTCTATTCCTAGGTTGCTGAGAGTTTTTAACACAAATGTGTGTTAGATTTTATCATGCCTTTCTACATCAGTTGATATGGTCATGTGATGTTTTTACTTTAGTCTTTTGATGGTGATAGAGTACATGAATTGATTTTAGAATGTTGAACCAGCCTTGTACACCTGGGATAAATCCCACTTGGTCACTATTTATACGTTGCTGAATTTGATTTGCTAATATTTGTTGAGGATTTTTACATCTGTGTTCATGAGAGATGTTTGTCTGTAGTTTGCCTTTCTTTTAACGTCTTTGTCCTATTTGGTATTAGGGTAATACTGGCCTCATAGAGTGAGTTGGGAAGTGTTCCTCTGCTTCTGCTGTCTGGAACAGAGTATAGAGAATTGGTATAATTTCTTCCTTAACTGTTTGGTAGAATTCACCAGTGAAACCATCTGGGTATGGGACTTTATTTTTTTTAAAGCTTATTATTAATTATTGATTGAGTTTTCCCCCATATAGGCCTATTCCAATTATCTATTATTTCTTGTGTAAATTTTTGTAGTTTGTACCTTTCAAGGAATTGGTACATTTAACTAAGTTGTCAAATTTGTAGGCATATCTTTGTTCATTATATTCCTTTATTATCCTTTTAATGTTCGTGTGATTGGTAGTCATGACTTTTCTTTTATTTCTGATAATTTGTCCCTTCTCTCTCTTTTTCTTAGTCTGGCTAGAAGTTTATCAATTTTATCAATCTTTCAAAATAGCTTTTGTTTTCATTGATTTTCACTATTGAGTTTCTATTTTCAATTTTATTGATTAATGCTATAATTTTTATTATTCTTTCCTTCTCTTTGCCTTAGGCTTAAGTTGTCCTTCTTTCTTTATTTCCTAAGATAGAAGCTTAGGTTATTGGTTTTAGGCTTGTTTTCTTTTCGAATATATGCATCCAGTGCTATGAGCTTTTCTGTAAACACTGCTTTTTGCTGTATCACAGAAATTTTGATTTATATTTTCATTTAGTTCAAAATATTTTAAAATTCCTCTTGATTTCATCTTTTACCTATGTGATATTTAGAAGTGTGTTGTTTAATCTTTCCACATTTTGAGATTTTCCAGCTATCTTTTTGTTATTGATTTCTAGTTTAATTTCCATTTTGGTGTGACAGTATACTTTAATTTTTATTCTTTAAAATTTGTTGTGTTTTATGGCCCAGAATTGGTCTGTCTTGATGAATGTTCCATGTGAGTTTGAGGAAAATATGTATTCTGCTGTTGTTAGATGAAGTATTATGTAGATGTCAGGTAGATCCGTTTGATTTATGGTGCCTTTCAGTTCACCTAAATCCTTACTCTTTTTTTTTTTCCTGCTGGCTCTGTCAGTAACTGAAAGCTGGGTGTTGAACTATAATACTGGATTTATCTATTTCTCTTTGTAGTCCTATCATTATTTGCTCTCTTGTTTGGTGCATACATATTAAAGATTGTTATGTTCTCTTGGAGAATGTATCATTTGGTAATGCCCCTCTTTATCCCTGATGATGATTTTCCTTGTCATTTATTTCACTTATCCAGGTGCTATAATCAGGGACTGCATTGTTACTATTATTACTTTGAACCGTTATCTATTAAGAATAGGAAAAATAGATTTTATTTTACTTTTATTTATTCCTCATCCAATATTCTTTTTATTTGGGTAGATCTGACTTTCTGACATTTATCATTTTCCTTCTCTGAAAAACTTTTTTAACCAGTTTTTAGTACACTGGTTACAGAGTCTCTTAGTTTTTGTTTGAGAAAGTCTTTTTCTCCTTTACTTTTGAAGCATCATTTCACTGAATACCTTCTAGATTTTTCTTTCAGCAGTAAACATGTCAATTCATGGCATCTGATAAGAAGTTGGATGTACTTATTCTTGTTGTCTATAGGTAAGATGTTTCTCCCTCTGGCTTCTTTCATGATTTTCTCTTTGTGCTTGGTTTTCTGTAGTTTGAATAGGATGTGTTTAGGTGTACTTTTTTTTTTGGGTATATATCTTGCTTGGTTTACTCTGAGCTTCCTGAGTGTGTGGTTTGGTATCTGTCATTAATTTTGGAAGATTCTTGGCCATTATTTCTTCAACTATTTCTTCTCCTTTGTCTTATTTTTCTCCTGGTATTCCAGTTATACCTTTTGTAGTTTGTCCCATAGTTCTTGGATATTCTGTTCTACTTTTTAAAATTCTTTTTTCTCTTTGCATTTTAGTTTGGGATGTTTGTATTGACACATCTTTAAATTCACTAATTCCTTCCTTTGCCATAATCAGTGTACTGACGCGTCCATTAAAGGCATTATTGTTTTTTTTTTTCATTATGGTGCTTTTGATTTCTGGCATTTAAAAAAAATTCTTCCTTAGAGTTGTATATGCTTTCATTACTCATCTGTTCTTGCATGTTGTCTACTTTTTCCATTAGTGCTCTTAACATAGTAATTCTTGTTATTTTAAACTCCCTACCTCAAAGTATCCCTGATAATCCCCAAATCTGTGTCATAGCTCAGTCTGGTTGTGATGCTTGCTTTGTCTTTTCAGACTGTTTTTCTTGCCTTTTAGAATGCTTTTCAATGTTTTTTAAAAGCCAGATAGGAACCGAGGTAAGTAGTCCTTTAGTGTAAGGTTTTATGTTAATTTGTTTAGGAGCCAGGCTGTGTTTAATGTTTGTTGTAGGTGTAGGTGCCAGAGGCTTCGGTTTTCTCCAGTGTCTTAGTAATTTTTCCTTTTCTTTTTCTCTCCGGTTGTCCTTGGGTTTTCCTAAAAACTCCTTTTGAAATAGAATCTGTTTCCTGCAACTCTTTCACTTGTAATTCACTGTTACTATACTGGAACCCTGGTGGCATGTGGTGGAGTGTGGGGAAGGGGAAGTGTTCTTTACTTCTTAGTACTCCCCCCCACCACCACACATCCCCTTCCTTTTAGGTGAAATAAGAAGGCCAGAGGGGGCTTTAGTTGGCTAATTTTCCCTCTTCCAGGACAACATATAAGGCTCTGGTAAATTTTACCTTGGAGTGTTGGCCTTTGTTATAGAGAGCATTCTGGGCTTATTTCAAACTGTTATTTTCCCCTGGGCGTATTTAAAAAATGGTTACTTTCCCCTTTCTTTTACTCAAAAAGGAGAAGACTTTTATTGCATCTTTACCCTGAGAGTATTTCAAAATTGCTATTTTTTTTTCTTTTCCTCTTGTCCCAAAGAGGAGGAGGAGGTCATCCTTGGACCTTCACAGTCAGAACTTAGTGAGACTCCTGGAAGTAAAGACACAGGAGTGTAGAGGCTTTTCTAAGATCTGGCCCCCAGCAGTTCTTACTTGTAAGCCTTTATAAAAATTACCATTTCACTTTTCTTTCTAGTATATTCTTCCAGCACCTTCTGTTCCAGGTAAGCTGATCTTGGATGTGAATCTCTATATATGCCTCTCTCCATATTTCAGGAGTTCAGTTTGCCCTGTCATCGATTCTCTGATAAGCCTAGGAAAAGTTATTGATATTTCATTCTTTCAAGATTGTTTCCTGTTGTAAGGGCCAGAATGGTGATATCATCCAAGCCCTTTACGTGTTGGAGCTGAAACCTGAAGTCTTATATTTGTATTTTAAAATCGGAAATATCTTATCCAGTTTAAAAACGTTTAGCAGGAGGCTTTATTGTTTCCTATGAGCCATTTGCTTAGCTGAGATGACTCATTCTCAGTTATTTTCATCCATTTGAATCTCAAGTATGTGTATTTTCAAACTGCTTAGTAAGAACTTTTTCAGAACAAAATATAGGAAAACTTAAGAATTCATGTAGTTCTGTACAAGTGCTAATAACTTTATCCTAAATTAACTAGAATTATTGATTTTTCTCCCCGCTATCACCAGAAGTTTTTTTTTGCTTTATCAGATACTGTTAAAGAAGTTTTGGAGATTATTTTTTTTTAATCTTCACTTATTATTTTACCCTGCTTATTTTTAAAGTAACTCAGTTTTCTAAGGTGCTTTGAAATCTCTGGAGACTAAGCACTGTTTAAATTTGAAAAACTAGTGAGACTGAATGCCTAAGTCTTATGTTGCCAAATGGTTTATTTTCAATGAACCTTGGCGAATATAGTAATTATAAACTACAGATCTTGATGACTTTAGGTAAATAGTATTAGTTTAAGAATACTATGTGATAGAGGACAATTTGACTCAACTGTGTTCCTAAAGCAACTGAGAAACTATGTACTTTAAACCCTTATAATTTGATTTCTTGCTAAAATTTTGCATTTGGAGAGACTTCATTTATTATCCTTGGAGAACAGTTGTAACCAGCCTTGGGAGACGGTGACACTGTAAATTGCATTAACCTTGCCCCCTTTTATGTTTTAAGTTTTCTCTTTCTCACTGAATCCACTGTGAGGAACAGCCATTAAACCAAAACTAAATTAGCTGCATGGCATTTAAAATTGCTTATTAATTGGCAAACTCACATTTTTATTTTAAGAAGTGTTATCTCTCATAATTTTCCTAATTGTTTAAAATGAATATCTTTGGGAATTAAAGATGTTTTTTGAAGAGGGAGAATTAAAATACTAAATATTATGAATGTTATTTTAATATACTAAATATAATTTGTTTTAAAAATGGAGTCACTGTATTGAAAGGATTTGGTTGGATTAATTATTTTTTGCCATGAAATAACAAAGTAGCCGTGGTTTGTTTTAAGGTAAGATCTATCTGTCTAGCATGATCTGAATTTGAGGCAGAAACCTTTCTGTAGGCTTTTGCTTAGAGACATTTCTTATAAAGAAATGGAGCTGCCGAAGGAGATAGAGAAAGAAGAGGGGACCTTCAATAGTGGCGCAGTTATGTGTTGTGTTAGGTTCTACCCTCAACAGAGAGGTGGATCATATCAGTGTTGCTCCTCTTGAAATTAAAAACAAACAAACCTACCTCTAAATATAATGACATCCTAGAAGAAACACACAAGAATGGACAGTGTGTCAATATTTTAGCCTTAACAGAAAAGCTTCTGTGTGCTAACAATTTTAACAAGATAATGGTCCACATTCAGTACATACCTATTTAACTTGAGGCCCCTGTTGGCAGGGATCTGACTTCCAGTTGCCAGATAAAGAGGGAGCAGCAGCTCTTCTTTTTTTGTCTTGATCTTGCTACTTCCTGCTAAGTACAATGGGCAGCTACCCTTGCAAAATTCCCCTTCATTTACCATAGCGTTCAGGACCACGGTGCCAGTACTGATTGCCTGTTCCCTTTCCAGGGACCCTCAGGACCAGTCCCATGATTTCTTGACTTCTTCTTTTACTTTCTGTCACCTCCTGCTGTGCAAGCCAGTTTCTAACAGGCCATGGACTGGTACCAGTCTGTGGTCCAAGGGTTGGGGACCCCTTACTTAGGCCAACTCCTTGACAGGGTTCAAACTTACTCCACCACTGGAGGGAAGGTGTGGCTCTCAGTCCTTTTAATTTTCTAAGTCCTGCTATCAGGGACAGAGGTTGAGTCAGCCTAGGATGATGAGCATTTTGCCACTTGACAGCCTGGTTGTGAACATGTCTGCTGTGATAAGTCCTTCCCAGTCTTTCGTGCGCTTCTGGGTCCTGCAGATCATATCTTTGTCTGTTCCCGTACTCTTATACCTAGCGAATGTGTTCGACATGATGCGAAAGGAAGAGGAAGAACTCAAAGTTGCCCAAATTGAAGGTGTTAGGGTGGAGATGCACTTGCAAGAAATGGAAATGGAAGTCAGGTTCAAGTAGGGCATTGAAAAATATGGCAAAGTGAAAACAAGATGGGGACTGCTGCAAATCTATACCATTGGTATCTTCAGGTCTGTTTTCAAGGTGCCTGCTGATCCAGTGGTACATGTATGGGTTCAGCCCGAATGCGGTTTACACTTGCAAATCAGACTCCTGCCGCATCAGGTGGACTGCTTCCTCTCTCGCCCCACAGAGAAAAACATCTTTTCATGCTGGTGGTGTCCTTAGCATCTCTTGCCTTGAACATCATTGAGCTATTCTCTGTCCTATTCAAGGGCATTAAGGATCATGAGAAGGATCTGGAGAGTAAGTCTTAACTATGATACATCTGATCAGCCGAGCCCCTCCAATGGCTCCTCACCAACTCTTCCTCTCTTTACCATGTCCCCGGGACAAAATGGTTCCTGGGGACAGAAACAGTTTTTTCTGCTGCATTTACAACAAATAAGGAAGCGAACAAAACAGTGCTAATTACAGTGCATAGCAAGACTGAATGAGGCAGGCAGGAAGCATCATTTCTAACTCAGATGCACAGCTTTTTGATTTCCTGTATGATAAGTAAAATTCTAAAAAAAAAAAACAACAACAACAACCACCCTAGCTACTGGGCATTAGCCATTGAAGACCAGCAACCATTCTGGAGAGCCACAAGTCATACCAGCAACAGTGTAATGACCTAGAGATGGAGACTCATGCTCAATTGTTAAAGGAAGATGCAGTAGAAAATGTACTTCTGTTCCAATAGAGGCAGTACTCAACAAGCTAAGTTGTGAGACTTAGAAGCCATTAGGCTGCCAGGGTTCTTTTGGGGTGCCTGGGATAGGAAGGTGGGGAGAGAAGGATTAACAGAGGTACATGTTAGCATTTAAAGAACTTACATTCTAGGTGATATGTAAGTAAGGCCTTTTTTTCTCCCATACTCCCCTAGAATGGTTCGGTGTATGTGAAAGTGACAGATATTTGTCATGTGTTGGTACAAGCAGATGCAGTGTAAACTTGAACATAGATTTTAAAATAATGCACACACACTGTTCAAATATGAACCTTTGTCATGGAGTTTGTAGAGTAGGCCCAAATGATATTTACATTACATAATTCCTACTGTGAAAGTAAAATACATTTTTTTCTCTAAACCCCCTACCCTGTGTTTCCTTTTATAGACACTGGCTCTGTTCCTTATGATTTTTTCTGTTTTGTAGAAAGATGTCATAAATGATTTCCTTTTTTGAAATGATAGAATTTTAGTGTACAGTAAACACCATTCAACATGAGAAACTTAAAAGAAATGCTCAGAGCTAGACTATTAAGTGTTCTTACATGAATTTTGCAGTAACTGATGGTTTTTAGCTTTACCCTACTTAATAAACCCTACTTAAACAATATTTCAGAACTTCTTCATTCTATTATGAATTTGGCAATCTCTTGTGGTGACCAACACTTTTAGTGTTTGTAATAAGATTTTATTTGGAATGCAGGATAGGTTAAAAGAGGTTTGAGTACCCATGTAACTAATTTGTTTGAAATATATACAAAAGAAATCTAACCATTTCTTCAAATGCCTTTTTTAAAGCTCTTCACAGACGATTGGTGAAAATCCTGAGCTTAATACTTGCACGAGAGCTAGCTACATAAGCAGTTTTTAACAATGAGAAATACTAATTTAACATTTCACATTAAGTGATTGTCATGTTCAGCTTTATTGTGTGCGGTGTAGACCTAGTCCATCATATATTCTGAAGAGTGTTCTTTATTCATTGAAGTCTAAGAGAGCAACCCGCATGTCTGCCTCCTCTGAGAGCTTCTGGCTGCGCTGATCTTTCCTAGTCTTCTGAACTCTTCTTCATTGGTACGTCTTAATCTAAGCAAAAGACTAGAATCGAGTTCATAGAAATGGAATTGTGACTGTTGCAAAAGGTTTTAGTATTAGCATTTTTAATTATATTTAGCAGGATCACAGATAAACCCACTACTTTCAGATGTGCAAAAAGCGTAGGTTCTTTTTTTCTTTTGACTGATCTACTCTTCATCAGAAGCTTCCTCCAACTCCACAGGGGCACCGGGGGAAGGAGAAGACGGGGACAGCTTAAACCATAACCTGCCAATCCACAGCATCCTGCTCTGACAGTTTAAATAGTCTCATTTGGGAAACCTGGGTCTCTTCATTTAATGAAGAATCTTTCAGATTTCCTTCTCACAAGCCATTTTGTGAGGAATAATCACAATTTGACTAATGGGAGGTGTTTTCGGGGAGACACTGCAAAATTTCTGAAACTTAGGAATCATTGAATACTACTAACCTCACTTGCTGTTTCACATTCATTTTATTTGGAATGCAGGATAGGTTGAAAGAGGTTTGAGTATTGCTTGCTTTACTTTTTAAAAATTTTTATCTCTATAATTGTATTCACATGCTAGTTGAGGAAATTATCTTCTATTCCTATTCTATTTCTAGAGAGGTTTTTTGTTTTAAATCACAAATGGGTGATGAAGTTTGTCAAATTCTTTTACCCCATCAATTGATGTGATCATGTGATTTTCTTTACCTTGTTGATAAGTTTTCAGATGTTGAATCAGCCTTGCATATCTGGAATAAATCCAGCCATGTCGCGGGATATAGGTTTTTTTATACGTCATTGGATTTGACTTGCTAATATTTTGTTGAGAATTTTTGTGCCTGAGTTTCTGAGAGATATCAGTCCATATTAGTGGCCTCATAAATGAGGAGGTCTTTATTTCCTTTTCTTCTAATTTCTGGAAGAGATTGTATAAAATTGGTATTACTTCTTCTTTAAGTGTTTGGTAGAATTCTCCAGTGAAACCATCCAAACACGAAGATTTCTCTTTTATTGGAAACTTTTGAATTGTAAATTTAATTTACTTAATAATTATACAACTATTTGAATTGTTTATTTCATCTTGGTTAAATTTGGATCGTTTGCGGTTTTCAAGGAATTGACCTATTCTAAGTTGTCAGATTTGTGAATGTAAAGTTTGTAGTATTTCCTTATTCTTTGAATGGTTATAGGATTGTAGGAATCTCTCATTTCGTTCCTGATATTGGTGATTTTTGTCTTCTCTTTTTCTTTTTCAGTCTTGCTAGAGGTTTATCAATTCTATTAATCTTTTTGTAGAACCAGTTTTGCTTCATCGATTTTCTCTATTTGAAATTTCATTGATTTCGGCTTTTATGTTTATTATTCCCTTTTGAATTGATTTCTTTTTGTAGTAGTGAGGTAAGAATTTAGATAATTGATCCAAGACCTTCCCCCTTTTCTAATGTAAATTCTAGTGCTATAAATGCCTCTCAGGACTGCTTTAGCTGCATCCCACATATTGTAGTATAATGTATTTTTGTTACATTCTATGAAATTAAAATTTCCTTTGAGATTTCCTCTTTGTATGACAGCAGCTTTGAAGCCCTTGTCAGATAATTCGAACATGTCTTTGTTAGCCTCTGTTGATAGTCTTTTCTCATTCATGTTGAGGTTTTCCTGGTTCTCAGTATAAGTGATTTCCTATTGAAACCCAGACATTATGGATATTATTTCATTAGACTTTGGGTCTTATTTAATCTTTTGTTTTATCTGGCCCCTTTTTATACTAGAGGGTGGTGCCAGATAGGGATGGCAGTTCAATTTTGTCACTCCCCGTTCATTGACACTTACTGGGGAATGACTCTTTGTTACTGGTGTGGGTGGGGGTTTGGCTCCCCTAGGGGCTTCCGCTGACCACCCTGGCTATGAGGAGCATGAGTGCCTGGTTATTACTCCCCAGAGCCCTCCACTGACACTACCTGGCAGAGGCTTAGACATGCTTCCCACTCTCCTTTTACTGAGTGGAGCCACAGTTTCTACTATTTCATTTGACCGGAGTAGAATGGTTACTGTCAAGTTTCCATCTTGCTATGTAGCACATTGCTCCTTTCCTGGTCTTTTAGCTCAAGAGACCAGGCTTTTATTAGTGCTATTTTTTTTCGCTGCCAATGGGTGTTTCTGGGTTGCTTGATAAAATGATTTTATTAGGATTGCTTTAAAATCCTTGTCAGATAATTCCAACATCTGATTCATCTTGGTGTTGATGTCTCTTTCTTTTCTCATTCAAGTTGTGACTTTCATGGTCCTTGGTATGCTGGGTGATTTTTTATCGTATCCTGGTCATTTTGGATATTAAGGAGAGTCTGGAGCCTTTTTACTCTTGTGTCTAATAGGCAGCCTCTCTGTTGAGAGATAGCGTGAGGACCAGGTATGTGTGTGTGTTCAGCCTCCCGCTTGATCCTGGTGGCAGCACCTCCACAGAAGTGTTGCTCTCGCTCTCACTGCCTCCTTGCAGACGGGCGGCGTGGATGTTCAGCTTCTCGCCTGCCCTACTAACACCTTCCCAGCAAAAGTGGACCACTGATTCACACTGCCTTGTTGCCTCCGCTGCATCCTGTAGACACATCCCTGGCAGAGGGGCCGCAGCACTGTGACCTTGCTTCTGCACGGGGTCGGGGAGCGGAGGTGGAAGATCAGCTCCTGACCGGACCGTCAATACCACAGGCTGGGAGTGGGCACGCTGCCTGCTTCTGCTGGGCAGGGAGTGGAAGGTTAGCTCCCTGCTCAGCCCCACCTACAGGAACAAGGACAGTACCAAGTGGAGGAGTTGGAGGAGCTGGAGCGCTGCTGCCTGCTCTTGGAGGGAGGAAAGGAGGGAGGGAGGGAGGGAGGGAGGGAGGGAGAGAGGGAGGGAGAGGGAGAGAGGGAGAGAGAGAGAGAGAGAGAGAGAGAGAGACAGACAGACACTGAGAGACTGTCTGTCTGCCTGTCCACCTGTCCACCCACTTAGCTTCCTGCAACCTCAGTGCGGTGGTAGTGTAGTTCTTCCATGGATGTTTGCCTGGGGTGGGGTGAGTGTTGCCTAAAAGATTTCCTGTTGTTCGCCCATCCTTTTCCTGGCCTCTCAACTGTGCGAACAGGCTCTCTAGGCACTTTTTAGTATTTGCCTCTTGTTGCTTCTGGGGTGGAGGCTTCAGTGGCACCCTATTGGGAATACATGGGAGACAGCGAGGAAACCCAGGGACCTCACTGCAGTGGTGCTGCTCAAGCCCCGGTGTCCTGGGGCAGCCGTCCTCCTGTCCACTCTGTCTGCCTGCGCTTCCTTGTGTGTTCTGTACAGGGCTTTTTAGTGTTAAGAGGAAAGGATCTAGGAGGACTAGGGCTGCTTCATCTTTATCAAAACTTGACAAGTCTCCACGTGTCTGTGAAAATTCTGTAAACAGTCATTTATATGATGACAACGTCAGTTCATTCTTCAAATATGCTATGTATCAGGTACTGTGGTTGAGCCTTGGAACTGTAGATAGGACTGAGACAGTCCTCACATTCAGAGACCTCAGTTTTGTAAAGTTCACAGATCTGGTGAATCGATTTTATTTTGCCTATGATGCTCAAGTAGAAAACACAGTTTTTTTTTATTTTTAGAAATAAAAGGAAATCTAGTTCCGTATCCCTCTGGCTCCTGGAGCCCTTTGCTGCCTGTTGACAGACCAAAAACTACTTTGGTTTGTGAGGTACCAGCAGGACAGGCCGACAGGCCGACAGGCCGACAGGCCAGAGACCTAGCCCCTTGGTGCCTTTGTCGTTACCATAGTTACCGTGACTCGTTAGGGTTACCATGAAGCCTTTTGCCCCGGGAGCTTCTGTCTGTGGGCACTGTTTCCCTGGCCCCAGCCCTGTAGGCTGTGGAGCTTAGTGATCAGCCTGGAGGACACCCCTCTGCCTCATGCAGCAGCTGCGACCTCGGGACCCACCCAGTCCTGGAGAACCATCAGATCTTGTTGGCAGCCTTTTGGATGGGAAGTTCAAGTCTGTTCCCTCTGTGAGTCTGGACTTTATAGTAGTGAGGACTGTTAGTTCTCCCCAGGGGCGGGAGAAGCCCCTCAGGGACAAACCCCATGCTCCCGAGTTCCTCTAGAAACTTGCTTTGGTGATTCGGGAACTCCCCAAAGCAGAGCATTTTGAACTTCCCGGTGGTACGAATGAGGGCAGTGACCTTTAGCTCACGTGCTCTTCGGAACTTTTCACTTGTATCCTCTCATTCAATCCTAATGGCAACCTCGGGATAAGTGCTATTACTAGATCCAATTTTCAAAAAAAAAAAAAACCACAAAAATCGAAGCATTGAGAAGTTAAGTAATGTGCCTGAGGGCACTTAGCTAGTAGGCGGTGGAGCCAGGATTCAAATTCAGGCAGTTTGGCTCTAGATCTGCCATTCTTACCCTTCTTCTGAATGTGTGACAGCCTTTGAGTGTCATTTTGCTTTGTTATTTGTTTGAAATCATGATTGTGTCCGAAAGAAGTGCTTCTGGCCTTCAAAAAGGTACCACAAAACTAAATGTAATTACAGAATGTTTCTAATTAGAAACACATTTTGTTTCTTATGAAATCACATAGATTTGATAACAGGAGTATGAAAAAGAACTTTACCACTACATGTCTTATATTTTAAAGTGTTTGGAGGATACTCCTTTAATAATCAGATTTTTAAATTTGTTTTGAAAGTAGTAAATAATGATTTTGTTAGAAATTCTTGCCTTTTTGTTCAGTTGTTTATGGCTGAAGAGAAAATGTAACCAGATTATTTTTATTAGATCTATTTGTCACATTTCTTTGCACATTTTGTGATATTTTCTATTGCTTTAGGTGCCTTTTGTTCAACTTCAGGGTAGTAGAATAACTAGAAAGATGTGATTCACAAATCATTATCTGACTATTATCCATACCATTAGATTTAAATTTCACTTTAAGAGCTTATTGTAACACAGTTAGGATATGGCCAAGTTCCTCGGTTCAGAAAAGATTTATGCTGCCCTTTACCTTGGTTTTTCAATGAAAGCGTTTTTTTCCATTCATTTAAAATGTGGAATCAGGTTTCATTTACATACATATTTTACAGGCTTGGTTGTATAATCTAACAGTTTGTTCTGTTCCTTAAAAACACAGTGTTGAAGGTATAATTTTGTCATGTTAGAGAATAATGTATAATTTCTTTTAAAGTCATTCATTAATTTTCATTTTCATGCCATGGTTCTTAAGTTTCCACAGGCACTTACCCAACTATATGATTTATCTGAATCAGGTACATTTTTCAAATTCATATTGATTATCATCCATGCCACTTAGATACATTTTGTTGATATAGAAAGACTGTTAGTTCTAGCTCAAGGGAAACCATAGGAGTGAGCTTTAAAACTTAAAATTCATTAAGCAGACATTTGTTAAAGCACCTGCTGCAATGAGTCCTGAATGTTTAGGGTAAAGAGCGAGAAGGGCATGACTGGTGATTGTAGAGAGCCTGCATTCTAGAAGGGAAAGCCTTATGATGGCACAGTGACTGCAGTATGGTCTCTGCTTTTGAGGAGTTCACAGATGGTCAGAAAATAAAAATGTTAAAAACCAGTTGATTCATTTCAAAACTCAGGTGGTTGATCCTTTTAACAAGATATAATTATCTTTATTTTCTGTGATGTTTTTAGTTATAATAAAATTTACTGAGCTCATTTCTATGCCCTGTATGTCCTTTGCCTTGTTTCTTCTCGGTCCCTGTAAGATCCTTAAGAGGGATTTATAGCAGCCTACCTTCTTGGAGAGCCTTTCTGCTAGGTCTTTGGGGGTACAGAGGTACAGGAAGCGCCTACACTCACAGATCTTAATTATGGCTTGAGGTGGGAAGTGAGGCTGAATGGCACATCGCAGAATCCAGTGCATATGTGGTGAGAGCCTGGTTGGAGGTATGGATAGGGTACAAGGGACCACAGAAAAGGAGCACGCAAAGCAGGTTGGGGGATCCTGCAGTGCTTCCCAAAGGAAGGTTTTGAAAGAGGGAAAAAAAGAATTAAGTAGAAGTAGCAGGGTTGACATTTAAGTAACAGTTAAAATGTCATGCCCATGGGTACTCACTCACTCAAAGGAAATACTCTGTTGAATTGACCCCATTCTGCTTTCTCTGTAGCAGTTACCATTATCTTCTTGCCTGTTGTTCGTTTACTTATTACATGTCTTTTCCATCCAGAACATAACTGCCATAGTAACAGAGACTCCTTGTTTTGTTCCCTGTGTAAGCCTAGTGCTTCAGCACGGTGCCTGCCACATAGGAGCTTGGAAAGTGTTGATTGAGTAAATGAATGAATGAAGAAAGAATGAATGCTGGACGCAGAGTGTGAGCCGATCAATGCAGTGTGTGTGAAGATTCAGTTAAGAAAATGCCAATAATTAGGTGTGACAGGAGCAGGGTTACTTTTTTTTATAGTTAGGAGATGAAGCAAAACTTTATCCTGGAAGCCTTGGAGAGCTGTCAGGCTTCATAAAATGTAATGCGTTTTTCTTTTCCTTAATTTGGTGATTCACAGCAAAGTATGTTTTGAAATATCTATTATGTGCAAAATTGATGACCTCACTGAGGTCTTGGGAGATTATTAAAGAGGATTTTTAACTAGAATGTTTCAGTGATATATTTTTTTTACACCTACAGTACCTGGTGTTCCTAGGTGATCTTCCATCCAAGTACTAACCAGGCCCGACCCTGCTTAGTTTCTGGGATCCAACGAGTTCAGTGATATTCTTGACTCTAATAACCAGACAATCAATAATTTTGTCAGGTTATGGTGTTCCTTGGCTAATTCTCTTGAAACATTGAACTGCTTGAGACTTATTATATTCTATGGTTGTTTCAAAGGTCTGGCAACTTTGGAGATTGTCTCTTCCTCCTCCTCTTTTTTGTATTACTAGTCAAGGTGGCATATATGAAGTGATCCAGATTCCTTTGATGATGGTAAACAGTCCTTCTTCTGTGCCAGTATAACAGTGTGGTACAGTTTACTTCGGCACACATTTTATTACATACCAATCATATATAAGATAAAGTGCTAGGTCCTTGGATATAGTGATAAACCAGACTTAGCTCTTTCAGAAATATTACAGATGACTGATTCATGTTGGATATTCATCTCTTTCTATGGTGGAGAAAGTAAATCTGGTGTGTTTAGTTTCCCTCATAGTGTATAATATGAAATGTAATGAGTTTTTCTTAAATTAACATGATACTTTGAAGATGTTACTTAAGAAATGAAAAATTGTTGCTTCCTATGTTGGATGTATTCCGTTTTCTACATGGTTATGGTTATGGCAAAACAAAACAGTGACTTGGAACCATTTTCAGCTTTTGTTTGTACCATTCTCTCTTTTTGTCTGCTTATGTGTGAACATACCTGTCAGAAAGTGTGATCACAGCATCCCTGGAAGTAGCCCACTTCAATCGTCTGAACAGTGAGCTTCTAAGTTTCTCTTGCTATAACCTATCCGTGTTTCACATCTTGGCACTACTCTAGTAACCCTGCACTGGAGGACGGAGGACCTTAGGCCTTAGTAACCTAAAGGTATTACAGAGGACATAATTTCTGTTGCTTTTGAATTTTGAAGTTTCCTGAATCATTTCTGTCCTAAAACCTAATATTTCTTATAAATCAGACTTTCTTAAGCAGTGATTGTAAAACCATTTTAGCTATACCTTCTCTGACTTTAGCAGAAGGTGTGAGTATGTACTCAAGCACTGGTTTTTGTTAGGACTCCCAAGAAGCAGTGAGCAACTTGCCTGTAGTAGCTCTGCTATTATTAGCTTTTTGCACATTGTTTACCCACCAATATCTGCAAAATGTGTGTACGCTGACATCGATGGGATCTGCATAATTTACTGGAAAAATTGGCCATGAGAAAGTTAGGCACAGTCAGTCAAAGGAATCTGTAGTAAGCTGCCTCTCCATCACTAGTTCAATAGAACAGTAGATTTTTGTCTCCACTTGAACTATGTGTTTTTATATCAATCATCAGTTTATTTTAATTTTAAGCCTTTCTTTGTTTTTTCTTCTATCATTATTCCTGAATCTTTATATATTTAACAAGGGAAATATTTCTGGAATACCTAGTGGTTTATTTTTGATCAATAAGTTGGTTTTCCTCTCCTGATGTTTTTTCTATCATGGTTCCAGGTAAGAGAGTACAGTGAATGCCTCTTTGTAGGGGAAATTCCTTTGAGACTTAAAGGAGAAATGAAAGGAATGTGGGCAGAGGAGTCAGGGCAGGCAAATCTTGATATTCCCTTCCCTTGCCACTGGAAAATGAAGGAAGCTTATGCCTATTCCCCTTTTGGAACTCAGAGGAAACTGCCTTACAAGGTTGCTTCATCACAACGTGAGTAGTGACAGCAGAGTGAAATGTGGCGAGATGTGGTTAGGTGGAGAGAGGATTCCTGGGCCTCCTTCAGCTGGTGAGTGGTTTCCAAGGAATCCCAAGGTACTGCACGCCTGGCAAACCTGTCAGTCAGATGCTGTGTTGAAAGGCAGGCTGATACCAACAACATAGTTGGTGGCCCGGTCTCAGGTGTAAATGAGACTGTGGAGCCTATTTGTCTTGAATGGAGCCTGTCTTCAGCACCAATTAAAGCTGAGAAGGAGCCTAGCAACCAGGCCAGACTCCTGGGCTTTAAGCCAAGATTGCATACCTGAGTTCACAACCCCCGTGGGGTCCAATAACAGCCTCAGGCCAGAGTCTCTGGCCCTGGCCTATAAGGAACCTTGTCTTAAAAGACCAAAGAGCCCAAGAGGACAGCACAAGGGCTTGTGTGTGTTTATCTGAGAGCCCTTTCCTCACTGCAGTTATATTAACTTCATATTAACTTCATATCCCCCACACCTGCCATCTTGGTAAAAGCAGGGAGAAAATGAGGGGAAAATTAAGCATTTATCTGAAAGAGGCCATAAACCAGAAAGGATTCAGCTACTATAGAATGCAAGTTAGAGTCAAAGTCAGAGTTTGAAAAGCAAGGATCAATCAGTTATAGAAAATTTTAAAGCAACATTTTCTTGGCACACCTTAGATTTAGTCTTTGAGGATATATTTCTAGTGTTTAAATTTTGCCTGATTGAGGTTGCAGATTGCCTGCATTTGGCATACCTAATTAATGCTATTTTGTCTCAATTGATCACTAGAAGTGGAATTTTCATTTTCTCATTATCTACTCATTGTTACAAAATAAGGGCAAAATGAAATAAAATTATAACACAATTGCCCAACAGCTGCGGCACAGGCATGATGACTAATATTACTAACTTCAGAAGTGTCTATTCATTTGCTGACAGTCCATAGTCCGAGCCAGGGGGTTTGTGAGCATCCATATCTAATGTCTGAAAGTGTGCAATATGTGAAAATCAAGTATGACTCAAATTCTGTATTATCTATAAATATGGGTCTAAATTGTTTTGAAAGTTTACCTGTCTTTCTCTTTCTATTGAAAAGAGTTGCTATTTGCTCTGCCAGAGGGGTAAGTGAAAATTGTTCTTCGATTACCTCATTTTTCATCTTGATAACTACATTTGAGTTTTTGAACATTTTATTAATTACCTAATCTATAATATTAATGTAGGGTAGTAAATTTATATTTGTCTGTAACTATGAAGTGAATTATTTTTAAAGGATTCATTTTAAATCATCTTTATAGAGATGATTTACATATAATTTACATATAAGAATATACTTTGTATACAGTAAGAAGTACCCATTTTAAGTGTACAGTTCTGTATGAACTAGTTGCCTCTGTTCATCACAGGTACATCTTTTGATATTATCAGCCCGTGTCCCCTCAGCTTGATATTGATCCACTAACAGTTATACTGGGTCATATCAAAAGTATTTACAAAGGCTTTCTAGGTATATTGATTTGTTTGCATTATCAACTAAATGGTTCTAGACTTTTTATGTTTATTATTCTTATATTTGTGGCACTCAAAAGTCGGCCATCTGGCCTTCTCCATATCTTACAGTCTTACTGGGCATGTTCCCTTTTAATATACAAACAAAAATAGTTCAAATAAAGGCTGGGAATTCCAGTGGCCTCTTTAAGAATGTGGCTTGCATTTTCAAGAGAGCCTTGACCTTTGATTTTTCTCTTCTCACCAAACTCATGGTCTTATATCTCACTTCTAGAGGCTCATTCCTTCTTTCTGTTCCACAGCAACCCAGGCTTTACCCCCTTTTCCCTCATTTTCCTAAAGCTCTGCTGCTAACACAAAATGACTATGTTTGTAGCATGTTTGCACTGAGGATTTGGAGATCATGTGACTTTTCAGCACTGTAAGCAATGTAAGTATTAGCCAGTTCTCAGGTCTGTAACTATTTCTGTCACTAAGAATGTCCCAGCACAAATGTTAGATGTTAGTGGTTATGTGACATCTCTGTTTTCGTATTACATTTTGCCAGGCTAGATGAAATCTTACTAGTTTTGTCACAGAATGGCGTAGAGGTGACAGTGAAGGAGAATAGTCCTTATTGTTTCAGGTAGAGAATATAATATATAATAATTTTTAATTTAGTAAGCCTTCTGATGTAACTTGATGAATATTGGCAACCTGGTAACTGCAACCATTTTATAGTAATGCCGTGGAGTAAAATTGTAACAGAAAGGAAGCAATGTTGGTTTTGCAGTACATTTTTAAGATATGCAGGAGGCCAGAATAGCCAAGTAGCAAAAGAGGTATTTATTTAATTAAGACAGTTATAATTCCTTCTGAACTTTTAAGAGCTTATTCAAATTCCTGCCTACTAAAAGATGTTCAGAGAGGGCCAGATGAAGTTTTGAAGGCTCTTATATTTCTTTCATTATCTTCATTTTTTGAAACTTTCTAAAGAAAGAAGAAAACAGATCTATCTTAATGTGTCTCCTAGTGGTACACTGTCCTTAAAAAAAACTTAAATATGTATATTTGTCTTCTGTATTTTTTTTTTGTTTTTTAAATTTCTTGTATATCAAGGAATGTCTTTTTCCCTCTTTAAAATTATGGTAGGAAAAGTGTTTTTCTGCTAAGCTGTAGTGGAATTAGTAAATGATATCCAAAAAGGAGGGGGACCCAGGCCAGCAGGAGATAAGTTTTGAATTGGTAATGCAGTACAGTGATCTTCCTCTTGTGCTCAGCACACTTTTGGACCAGTCAAACATTTATTTCTTACCCACATGCTTGCATGCAATCCAGTGCTAGATCAGACCTTTATCAAGTGATCATATAAATATGTGAAGGTATAGTTTTTTTTTTTTGAAGGTGCCCTTTTAATAAAGGCTATGAAGATTTAGGAGGCAAAAATCAACAGTACTTCATGATAGATTGGATGGGTTTGGAGGTACAGACAAAGGAGATGTCAAGAGTGATCCTAAATTTCTGCCTAGAGTTCATGAGATACTCATGAGATACCGGGAGAGGAGACAGGACCCAGGTTCTGAGGGAGAAGATGAGAGAATGGTTAAGCATTTGATCTAAATAGTTTACACTCTTTTACTCTGGTTTTACATCTCAATAGAGATTTGAGGAGGGCAGATTTAGCCTTGGGGAGGTAGAGGCATTTGATACTCCTATGGAGATAAATAAATGAGAAGATATATTTTGTTGCATAGGAATTTTATTACTGTCTTGGCTTGAAGACAGTTGTTTTCTACACGGGTCTTTGTATGATATCTCTTTCTGATCCGTATTTTCCATTTTTTGGCTCTGTGCTCTCACATGTCTTGATAATATATTAATATTTTCATAAGACTATCTTTTTAGAAGCTGAGCATAAATTCATTATGAATTTTCCTTGTAATGCTTTTTAAAATGTAAGAATTTTCTTGAAGTACTCTTAGCATACAAATTACGAACAGTTTAGAGTTAACACCAGTATTTCCTGTGACAGTATCCCGGTAATGTGAACCTTTGTAGCAGTTTTGCTAGCTGTTGGTGTAGACTTTGTTTGACTCTGCTAAATTGTTTTTGGCCAAATGCACTGAATTTTTAACAAGAGTAATTAATTTTTTTACTATATCTTTTGGTATATTTCACTATATACTTTTTAAAAGAGCCATGTTACAAAAGTTATAAAAGTAATTGTTTTGTGATAATGACAGAATATAGACATTTTAATGCCATGATTAACAGTTTTAATAATTTTCGAAGAATTAGTCTTTTAATCATTTTATTTTTAACTAAAATTTCTTTTCACAGTATATTAGTCTTTTCAAAAGTCTTTCCCTGATCTCAGCAAGTAGTCAGTTTCCCTTTCAAGGGGTAGTGTTAATAGCAGAATACCACAAAATGGTTAAAATTAATAACTAGAGCAAGGTTTCTCAACATCAGCACTTTTGACACTTGGAGCTAGGTCGTTCTTTGTCATCGACACTGTAGGATGTTCAGTATCCCTAGCCACTACTCACTAAATGCCAGTAGTCCCCACCCCATCGTGACAACCAAAAGTGTCTCCAGACATTACCAGACTTCCCTCTGGGGGAAGTGGGGTGAGGTGGAGGTGGTGAGCACAGGCATCCCCGGTTGAGTACCACTGAACTAGATTTATGTTTAAATCTCAGATATACAATGTTGTGTTTTTAAAAAAAGCTGTTGCAGAAAGAGGTGTACAATAACATGCCAGTATACATGATTTTCAATGTACAGAGCAGTAGTAAAATTGCTTATGGGTCATTCGTAGTAATAAAAATGTGTATATGGGAATGGTACATACCATTACCTCTGGGAGAGAAAGAATGGGGATGAAGGTAGACATATTTTATGACATTTTACATTTCAAAAAGAGAGATCAGATGCAAATCAATATACTATCAACTGAAATCTGAAAGTGCTGTACATTTGTTTCTGTATATTTACACAATCAGTTTTGAGCTCCTGTGGCATATCATATAACATTTGTTGTACTTTTTAACTTTTGTCATACATTTTAATTTCCTGTCATGCATTATTATACATCAGTGTACACGCATCTGTGTATATGAGACACTTCATTTACTCATGTCAAACCCAGGATATCTCACAACGTCATATAAAGCAGGGGGACCAATGGACCGTTTTTAGTTGAGTTGAGTGACAGAAACACTCTCCTCCTTTGCTGTAGATTGTTTCCTTTCTGAATTTGTCTGAAGTACTTAAATTTAGTAGTTAATCTAACTTTTGGTTTTGACAGACTATGATAGTTTACAAGTAATAAGCAATACAAGCCAAGTAAAGATCTCTAAGAGATTTCTTAGAAAATGATTTAGTTTTTATTGCTGCATATCCTGGATAATGTTTTGTAATTCTATGGTACATAGCAAACACGTACTAGCTCCATTGTATCTACCCACCGTGGAATATATCTGTGCTTGAACTTACTGCCATTTTGTAATTTTGTTCATCATGTAAAAATAAATAATTTGTCTAAGTTATTTTAGCTTTCTGTGAAAAAAAGTCAGAATGAAGATGTAACATTGAAATATTTGCACATACTTTTTGGTGTATAACTATTATAACATGTTATTTAGGAAACTAATTGAAAATTTTTATTGGTGCTAATATGTACTTTTGTGGAAAACAGAAGAGAAATAATGATGCTTCTCCAGTGGGTCATGTGTGTATTTCAGAATATAACTATTGCAACATACATAGCTCTGTTACTTCTTAGCTGTATTATCTTGGGGCAAATTATGGGCATTGTGTGAAAGCACTTAGACACTTGAGATATTTGTATATAAAACATGGATTGAAATATTTTAAAATATTTTAGTTGTCAAGTTGTAATCCCTGCTACTTGGATAAAGAAATAAAGAATTTCTCCCTAGGAAGGGCCTCTTCAGAGAATAATTCAAGAATGAACCATAGAGTGTAACCTTTGGAATGGTTTAATCCACGAACAGTAGAGTAAAATAAAATCGATAAGTTTGTTTCTGTTCTGTTTTATAAATGCATGTTGGATATTTAAAATTACAGAGCAGAACATTTAAAACAATGACTCCTGCTACTTATATTGTGTACGATCAGTTTAGAGAATTCACTGTTCCAGAGCATAATTAAATCAAGTTATGTAACTGCATTTTCAATGATTTAGTAAATTTTTTTATTGTTAATACCAACTGGTTGCTTTGCCAACATCTTAAGAAGGAACAATTGATTGTGGGAATAAACTAAAGACTTGGGAGCCTTAGACAGAGGCAGGAGTGAGTTTTGGTTACAAGTACAAGTCTCTGTGTCTAGTATAGTTGTTCAGTGGATGAGGCATGATTTTTACGGGGTGAAGATCTTGAGACTACTGGAAGAAATGCTATAGGCCCTCCAGTATTTTTCTATTTTCTACTACTCATAAAATTTATTCATTTCTTTTCTATTTTTTTCCCCCAGCTGGGAAATTTATTCTGGGAAATGCTAAATGCTTTGATATAGCTTGTTCACTCATGGAGATAACAGTACAATTCAGGAACCTCTTTTTGCATTTCACAGTAATATAATTCCAATTTTGAGGCAAAATTAAGGGTGGGGTATGGAATTATCATTAAGGTTTACTCATTTATTTTATCACATTCTTAGTTGTTTAAAGTATTACCTTTTAACTAGTTGTTTAAATAAAGTAAGACAGAAACAAGTAGCATATTATGCCTAACATGATAATTACAGCTGGTGGCATTCTGTTGCAGACATTGTGGGGGCAATGGCATGCTTTTGTGAATAAATTGCATTTAAAACACAGTTCTTCAGAATTATTTTTCATATATTTTCCTTCTTTGTCTACACCTATGTTATGTGTAGCATCTCAGAGTGGTGGTAGTGCAAGTAATAAAACTTGGGTGTATCACCTCCTACCTCTCCATTAAATACCCGTGAAGATATTTACAAACAAAAATTCATAAAAGTTCTGTAAATTAAGAAACCAGTTGTCAAAGATCTTTGGTGAAGTCCAGGGAGGTGGGTTGAAAAATATAGCCTTGAACATCATGCTATTTATTCTACTTTCTGAGCTAGCATAGGGCAGAGTATTCAAAGGTAAGAAAAGACTTGGGCCCATGCCTACAGCGGGTAGAAAGAGGCGGTGGTAACTGTCACCTGACCCTGTGGGAGCTGGAGTTGTGTCTGCACTAGCCCACATCAGTATCTGTATAGCCAGATCTTTTCAGCGACCAAATGCCCCAAATACAGTAAGGCAGGATGTAGAGGATTGGGAACGACATACTGCATCCCAGGGTTCACAGACCCCATGGCCAATGAGTAGGTGGGAGCAGGATGTGCTGGAACTGTGGGTTCAGCAAACAGCTTATGCAGAAAACCCTGCCCAGGCAGTCCAGCCTCAGACTCGCTAACCCAATGAGCAATGTTTGCTAAGAATCCAGGTTTTGAAATCAGGCCCTAGGGCATCCATCTGACTTTGAAATTCAAGTGGCTGAAAAACTTTCTGTTGCCAGATGCCAGGCCTGGTAGATCTTTTCCTGTGTTAGCGTGCGTTAAAAGGATTGGGAGTGGTGCAGAAGACCTTATGAAAAATCAGTGAGAAGATAAAACATTCCTGAAGATTTAGAAGCAACACATAGTTTTAAAAGTGATTTTTTATAATAAGCAGATGAAGTTAAGTCTCCTGGAGGAGAGCCAGGGGCATATGACCTGTATAGCCAGAACAAGCTGAAACAAGGCCAAAATTGCAGAAGTCGGGCGAGATAAAGAGAGAATGTAAAGAAACCTAAATTGGAGGAAGTAAAAGAATAAAATTGATGCAGTTTTGATTAATTCACTCATGAAATAGTTATTCGTTATTTATTGAACACCTACTATGTGCCTGCTTTTCTAGACATTTATGATGCAGTAGTGAACAAAACATGTAAATCAATTATGAAAGATCCAACCTAAAAGTTGTAAGGTTTCTAGTAGAAAATATTAGATAAATAGTAGCAGAAACAACATTTAAGTTTTCTAGAAGAAAACTTCTTTAAGTTCATTGATTTACAGGTAATGTTACTTCAAAATACGCATACACTTCTAGATATGTTCTGATAATTAAAATTTTTTATTCGAAGGGAAAGAAAAAGACCCAACAGCATCTAGGCAGAAAAGAACTTATCTGCATAGGAACAAAAACCAACTTGGCCCCAGGCCTCTATTCTGTAACATGAAATACCTGGAGACCATCAGAACATTACTAGCCCATTTGGAGCCTCACGTGGTTGAATTAGAAAATGGCAGTCCTTCTTTTAAGATCCTCCATTTTCTTCTTGGAGAAGTTCTTAGTGTGTGGATTTTGTTACATTTACTCTTATATGCTGGAAAGTTGCTTTAAGAAACATGCAAACCTGTGATGTTTAGCATGGAAATGGCACTTGCCATGGCTTAGCAGTTCACACAACCGTGACCCTGAAGGTGGTAGAGAACATAAGGTTGCCTTCCCAAGAATTCTGGGACTTCTAAGTTTCCATTCATGTATGAGGACTTTCAGATGTGTAAAGACTTGGAAAATGATACTCCCTCAGAAAGCCATTCGAGGATGCACACTGGCTGAGCAAAACCTCAATGCAAATCAAGAACTCAGATATGTGAAAACCACAGTAGGAAAGGGCTGGTGGTAAACAGTGAAGCCAATTAAATATGTAAAGAAAAATAGACTAAATATAATAGCTCATGTGTATATAATTACAAATTAAATATAGCAGCCCAAACCTATTCTCAGTAATAAATTTATTTAACAAAATGATATAAAAAGAATCAGGGTCTATAACCCCAGATTAATTTAAAACAATTTAAGGTCACAATAATTTAAACTGGTTCTGGTATAAGAATGAATAGTATAGACTAGAATAGAAAGACTGTATATATGAGTACTAAGATATATTAAAGAATTAAAAAGAAAAAGGGTATTGGGAAGATTGGTTCAATATTTAGAAATTATTTTAAAAGTGAGATTCCCCTACCCTTATTACATATGAAAATGAAAATGGATACAGACTTAAATCATTAAAATATCATGATAGATAAAGGTGGATGAATATTGATTACACTCAAGCTAAGTGAGGACCGAGTAGGAAAGTAGTGGACATAATAAAGGCATACATCAGTACATTCGAATACATAATAGTAAGTCATATTCAACAATGAGTAACAACACCGCCCTAAATAATTCAGTCTGGGAGAAATATTTGTAACAAAATTTGGCAACAAGTCCGTATCCGTGAATAAGTAAGAATTATTAACCTTAGTAGAATTTATTTCACTTGCCAGGTGGTAGAAGAAAACTTCTCTCATTGATGCCCAAAGATTTTTTTTTAAATGATCGTATTAAGTGTTGACTGACCGTAGAGTGAATTCTTGTACACTGCTGAAGGAACTTGTGAAATGACATCTTTTTGGATACCAGTTTAGCAGTTTTAGGAGCCTTTGCTGTTTATACCCTTTGACAAGTGGTATCACTTACAGAATTTACTTTGTGGAAATAAAGGTGCCGATGTTGAAGTATGTTCATTGATAGATTGGTTAAATAACCATCCATTATAAATGGTGGTTTTAAAAATTATTTAATGACAGATCAAAATGTTCCTTATACAATCTTAAGTGAAATAAAAATAACATCTAACAATATACATATTACTATTCTAATTTGAGAAAAATTTACTGGAAGAAAATATGCCAAAATGTTAACAAGGATTATATAAATAGTTTTTGATTTTGTATTTATATTCTTTTTAAATTCTTAGTTTTTTATACCATTTATTCTCTTATATTTTCTATAATAAGTTTGTGTGTATTTTTATAAGCAGAATGAATAAAAATGAAATGTTAAGTTCTTTTCAGCATCTTCTGCCCTTAATTACATGTGTTTTCCACCAAAAATTGAATGACTTTATGCATAACACTTTGTCTATTTGGCTTTATTCTTTAAATATAAAACCTTATTGAGTGTATATGTTTTGAGACAGGATTTCCATGGTATTGGTAGGACAAATAAAATAATAAACATTTCACTTTATTTTACTCCCTTTTGGGCAACTGTTTTATGTAGTAAATTCTATTTATGAGGTACTAAGCGGAAAAAAGAAAATAATGAATTTCTTCAGAATGGTGTAAATGTACTAATTATAAATTTACATTTGTAGTTATATCAGTGGACAATTTTGAACAAAGCAAGACTTTAATAAAAACAAACTTTTTAACACTTAGGATACAATAAAAAAATATATATGTGGGACTCTTGAGAGTACAATATAGGATGAACTACTACCTAGAATAACTCCCTGCTGAGATGTGAGCAGTCTTACTTTCAACATCTCATGTTGCCCCTTTCTTTGTGCTGTGACCAGAGTTTCCTGATAGTTTCTCTTGTGCCATAGGCAGGTGGTAGCTAGAGCCATTTGAAAAGGAGCAGGGTAAGAAAACAGTATCAGTCCAGTGTATTGAGAGAGAGTAGCATCCAGGAAGAGTTATCTGGTACTAAATGTACTAATATTCCAGCCAGTCATCCCCTGCATCACTCTGACTTTGCAGTTATTCCTTCTCAGTAATGAAACATTAAAATATCACAAAATACCTGGAAGGCTGAGTTTCTTTAAGTCAGAAGGGCCGCTAATATACAAATACATTGTATTCCAAAAGCTGTCTGTATTTACAATTCTATTCCATTAAGAACAAAAATGTAATACTCTTAATCTTTCTCCTCAGTAGCCTATAGCACTTTCAGATAATTTTTTCCTCTATAACAACTTCTAAAGCTGCTATTTTCTTTTTTCAATGGGCAAATGAGAAACAGAAAGGGTTTGATTTATAGACATAGTTATGACTCAGGGTTTATCTTTCAGCATAATGATTAAAATGGTCTCTTTTCTTTTTCCCCCTACGTTCATGATTCCTCTTGCTTTTACAAGGAACTTAAGGGAAAAGCACATATTTTTAATGTCAGTGATTTATACCTGTTGGTTATTGCCTGGTATTGTGCCCATTTTTAAAGTCTTTATTTTGATGCGGGGACAATGTTTTATGAAGACTTGATTCTACGGATTTGAAAGTGTACTCAGTGAAAAAGAGCAGGCCTGAGTCATTCAGAAGACCTTTCTATACGACACGTTGGCTTTGAAGAATATATTATTTTACCTAACGCGTTTTTATTCCTTTTATAGACCAGAATTAGACATGACTTATTTAGCCTAGTGGCACTTAGTTCTGATCATTTCCATTTCCTTTCCAGCTTTATTTTCTTGTCTTCCAACCAGAAAAAGGAAAAATGAGGATGAGCAGTGTTTCAAGTTAAAGTAGGATTCTGCTCACAAACTACTTTTTAGTCTGAGAGAGCTAAATAAGGGCAGAATAAGATAGCGATTGGTATTTGATGCAAATGTTTATCCCACTTTGGATTTGACTATCCATGGAGAAGAGCTGGTGAACAACTAGATAGGTTTGTGAGGAAAAGCTAAATGGAGGAGACTTGGAAGAGCAACTGCCAAACTATTCAGTCATCCTAGTACTTTTGTGTAGCTTCAAAGCATTGACGATGTTCTGGCCCCTCGGTGTTCTATCATCATCCCTGTGCTATGCCCGTCCCCAGCTCCCCCTTCTCCTTCCCTGATGAAGCCTGCAGGGTGATGAGAAAGAGAATTATGGAATGAAGAAATGAGGGACTGGGGGGGAGGAGGAGGTGGAGGAGGATCTATTTTTCACTCTCTGGGTCCTTGCTACTCTGTTCCAGGATATACCCCCAGACGACTGGGATTCCCAATTTGGAAAACATGGGAGAATGACTTTCTTTCTGCCTCTTTTCCTTTGCAGGAAACACATGAAATTGTGGCAATCAAGAAATTCAAGGACAGTGAAGGTATATATTCATTTATTCATATTCTCTCTCTCTCTCTCTGTCTGTATGTGTGTGTGTGTGTGTGTGTGTGTGTGTGTGTGTGTGTGTGTGTGTGAATATAGCTTATTTATTATGCTTTGCTTTGAAACTTAATTCTTTGTGAATTTTACCAAATCTCATGATATCAGAAAATTCATCTTGTATTTTAAGGGATAGTCAACACCGGAAATCTTGCTTCATATGCTGGATAGAAGGCATGGTATTTATGTTTTTTTCTAAATATTAAAATGAGAAAACTGATTTGAAATAAATAACTTCTGTAGGTTCCCTCAAGTAGTGAGTATGGTGTGAAAGGCTTCAGTGCTGGTTACTGTGATCTCCAGTTTCTGGTCACTTAGACTGTATATAAGAATAAGTGGTATGTAGACAGTATCAAGGGAGTTATTGTATATTTAGAATAAGCCATTGGGAAAATAAAAGCTTTTCAATGAGAAAGAAATACTGTACTTGGAGGCCTTGGTCACATGTCCAGACCATTTCAAATGGAGTATTAAAATTATCCTATACTGGACAATAAAGTTTAAAATAAAGCTTTTTTTTAAGTGGTACTCTACCAAAAAAATAAGTAATTTCAGTAGTTCATTAGGCTTTAAATCTAGACAATTGGCCATCTAAAGATAGTCGAGTAGGAAAACTGAACATGAAGACACAGCCTTTAAGAAGCTCTAGGCAGCATTTTCCCATTTTTTTTTTGTGAGAGCCCCACAGTAGAAATATTTTTTACATTCTAAACCAACATCCACATACGTAATGTTCTATATATAAAATGGAAGCAAGTGTCACAAAACGACTTTATTTTACTAATGTGAGGTTGTTCATTTATTCTTCTTTTCTGCTCATATAAACTCATATAAATGCCTATTGTGGCATGAAATACATTGTTTTTTTTTTACCACTAATGAGTCACAGGCTGCCATTTTAAAAATAGTGCTTCAGGGGTAAGAGGCACAAGCATAGCATCAGCCTTCATATCTAATTAGGAATGTGACAGTAAGAGTCTACCTTCATCAGCACGCAGCGACTGACTGACTACCTAAGACACTAGCCTCTGTTTGTGAACAGTTGCATCATCTTCACCTGGGAGACTTAGCAAACATCACATACCAAAGAGCGCTCACTAACAAAGTCCCGGGGTGCAGAGCCAGTGATGTTCGATGTCACATGCCTCTGATGTGCTGGTTATGTGGGACGCATGCACATCAGCCAGGAACTTTAACAGCCATTGTCTCAGTAGCCTTAAAGAGAAGGCAATAAAAAAAATGCTTTTTAGCTTGTTCTAAAATAAAAAAGAGAGAAACTGCTTCAAACGATGTACCTGTAGTCCTACAGGAAACACTAGCCCCAGGCCAACCCACTATGGGATTATTGGAAATGAGCCCTTTGAGCAGTGGCTTTGGGCTAACCACAGGCGGCCAAGAGACAAATGGGATCTGCTAAAAAGGGCCAAGAGACAAATGGGATCTGCTAAAAAGAGCGCTTGCAACAGTAGATCAAAGCATAACCTTTGCATGCATGTAAAGACTCTGACTGTGCATCGATCTTGTAAGGCAGGCACATTGTCAAGCATCAGTTTCCACCAAAAATAATGGTCATCAAAAATTTGAAAGTAGTACCATCTAAGGTAATATGCCATTGCTTTTTCAAAAAACTGAGTACCATATTTTTTTTAAGTATCATATTCTTGAGTCTGTCCTTTGCATACCAGTTCTTAGCTTCAATTAAACAATACATTTATAGCTGTTATACCTTCAGAGTGGCAATCAATAGTGTATCTATTGAAATTCATTGAGCACTGGACAAGGTGCTGTAAGAGCTATGAAGGTAAATCAGGTACAGATACTTTCAAGAGCTATGACCTGTGAGTAGAATTAAGACCTGTAAGGAAATAGCAGTAAAACAGCGTAGAAAGCAGTCAGTGCCTGAACGAATTCATGTAATTTTGAGGCCAGAGAGATGGTTTCTTCCTGTGGTATCTGGAGAGTGTACGAATAGTGTAGACATTATAGGACACATTTGATCGGCCCTTATTTCACTGAGCTAACAATACATGAATCCAGCTTGGCCCTCATCTCTGCCAGACCATTATCAGTTGCCGTACCCCAGGCATGCAGCCTTATCACCCACCCCACCCACCTTGCAGATGCATACCTTGGTAGGTACACCGATACATACTTATAGGGGGACACTTCCTAAACATTTCTATGGTAGAATCTGAAGACATATCCAATTATTCATAACTTTTTTAGTTCAGTCCTATTTTAGGAATATTTTCCTACTGTTTTAGTTCCCCCTGGGAGATCTCATACTCTTTTCTGTCTTTATCCTTCTGCTGCTGCCAGAGTAGTATCTTGCTTAATGCAAAGTGTGGGAACATGTGTGGGGAACAGCCCTTTCAGACTGCGAAGTGTACATAGGTGGTCTAGTACAGATGAGGATGTCCCTTCAACCCCTGTGGAAACCACTTCATTCTGAAACAGGTTATTATCTTAAATTTCAGTCAGATCAATTATAACAAAATAGAGTTTCATAATATTGCCCATATTGCCACATAGCTCTCATTAATCTCTTTTATTAGTTACTCCGAAAATATTCTTTTGATATTATAGTGGCGACTTTTCTAAATCCAGTGTTTAAAACTCTTTGTGAATATAATGTAATAATCCTATAAAAACATTGTTGAACTGTAAAAGGATCTGAACTTGGTCTGACCCATGTGCAAGCTAATCAAGTATTCTCATGCTAATGATATCAAGAGATATTTTATGAGCGTATATGTTACCTTCTGTTAGCTTTGAAAGATTATGACTGTGTCCTATTTTATACAAATTTGTATAAAATGTTTTGAAACTACATTTTAAGATAGACCACTAGTTAGTTCAAGAGGTCCTTATTATCCCAGGATAATAGATCATTATTTAAAATGGGAACCAAAATTTCACGGTAAATAAAAGATTAGATTGAGACTTTAAGTTGGAGAAATGAAACCAAAATTATAAAAATAAGTTTATCTTATAGATAACACAATTTAGATTATAGTAGCAACTATGTGCTATTTCTTAGGAGATAAAATTGTTATCTTTTTAGGCTAAGGGGCAGTTTTTACAGTAACATTGTAGGCCAGGTCAGTGCATGGCTTTCACAATAAAAAAGTGAGTCCATAAAAGGTATGCAAAAGGCTTTGTCAGTTTTCTCTTTGTTTTTGTGTGCTTCTGTCTTTCTTCATCCTTGTCAGTTTTTTATTGTTATAACTCTATCATATCATTTATCAGTGTCTTTGCCTATGATTTTCCCCGAAAGACTTTGATACACTGGGTGGGGATAAAAACTCTTTTTAAAAGAGAGGAATGTTCCAGCGATGGCATTTTTATCTGAGATCGCTTTGTTAATCTTTTCTTGTTTTGATGACTTTTGCTTCTTTATACATTATCATAAATGTGGAGTCTCAGATAATGAATTCTTAATGATTCCCTGAAGGATAATATTATAAATTTGTCTATTCATGTAAGTTCTCACAGAGAAACATTAACTAATAAACACCTAACCAACCAGAAGTCTCCATAGAATTAGTTCTATTCAGTATTTGGATTTTCTGAGAAGAGAAAAATGGCCACAAACCAAAAAGATAGTAGAGATTATTTAGCAAAAATGTACTTCTGAGACTCTGTACAATGATAAATTTAGCCTGTGACACTAGTCTTGTACAGTGAGACTTGATGTTCAGATGATAATCTATCACTATTGGATCATCATTCTCACATAGACAAATGACTGCTGCCCTCAGTTTACTAATAACCAAGAGTACTGGTTTAGGCTAGATAGCTTTGGACTAGCAAGAACTAAAATCATTGTTTTGCATTTATTTGAGATCCCGAGGCTTAGAATTTATCTTTGACATATATTTAGATCCTCTGATGTGACAACACCTTTTGTTTCTTTGGACTTTTCAGTCTTTCTCTGAATGTACAGGTGGTGAGTGAGGAGGGATCCTCCCTCCTTGTCACCGGGCCTCGGCACATAACAAGGAGGCTGGCTCTCAGGGAGCTGTGTGGCAGTCTTTGATGAACGTGGAATTTAGGTTGTGTCTCTGCTGTTGCTTCAAATAAAATGCTTGCATTTACAGCATGCTGTTTATATTTTTATAGGTGTTTAGTTTTCCCTTGAAGTGGACATATTCATTCTTTTTAATCATGAGAAATTATTTAATTGATCATTCTTTCTTCCAATTTATTTCATTTGTATTTTTACCCAGACACTTCAAAGCTCTATTCTGATCTCTGGATCAAGGGAACTCTGGTCTCTTCATTTACCTAATGGAACAGAACAAGAGTTCATAATCTGTGTTGCTTAAATTCAAGAACTTGATTTCTCTGTAAGAGAGGCCTTGAAACAAATGTTCCAACCCTTGGTGAAACAGAGAATTCAGTTGACTAAACTGGAGCATTCTGACTAGTCCTATTTTTACCACTCTTGCTTTAATGTCCAAAATAGATCTCTTTCAAACTTCAGAGATTCTTTAGGATTTGGTGAACATTTTGCACCTTTCATGATTTAATAAATTTCCATTGTGCTTTTTCCCTGGACTTCGTGTCTGAAGATTTAAGTGCTGTCATCTCTTTTGGTGTCTATGACAGCACCACTATCCAAATCTTCCTGAACACGTGAATTGCCCTTCTGTTGATGTTCCTTCTTTAGTCAGAGCATCCAGACTCAAACATGGTACTTTTTTTGATTTTGTACAAGGATGGATTGACTTTTTTCCTTTCCAGTGTACCTGTTTAAAGTTCCATCTTGGTGGTGGTGGTGGGGCTCTTTGGCTATACAAGAATGTCAGGGTTGTGATTTTATAAAGTAGGTTACAGCTATTTCTGGATTTCTTTTCCAAGCCCACAGTTCTTTAAAAATAGAGTTACAATAGAGTTTCGGCTCATCTTTAGGTTTTTCTCTTTTCATCACTTATCTTTACATTTCTTTGGCTCCTGTGATCTTTCTTCTTAAAAGTTGTTTTCTTTTACTTTAGTGAATCTCCCTTCTTGATGTTTAGATATGTTAACTTGTCCTGCTGGTAAGCTTAGAAGTAGGTTTCTTTTTTTGTTTGTTTTGTTTTTTTACTAAACGGCCTTTTTCCACTCTCCATTCAGTCACCACTCAGTAGGATTTATACAGCTTTGTCAGTCGAGGCTCATCCTAAGCTCAGCACCCTCAGCAGTGATCAGGCTGGGGTCCATCGGCATGCACGTCAGCAGGAATTGCATGCAAGTGCCAGCTCTTAGAGCAGGAAGGACCTTCAGAATAATCTAGTAGGACCCCAAACCTCAGTTAATAGCCAAGGAGCTAAAGGCTCAAAGCTGCCCAGCTGGTATGTAAGTAACCGAGACAAAGATGCAGACCCCAAGGTCTTCCCTGAATTTTCCAACCCCCAAAGCACGATGCTTTGCCACTCTGCTGAGTAGTACCAGAATCTAGACCTAAACCTTGCAGTTCTGACTCACTGTCCGAAGCTTACTCACAGTCGTACACCATGTAGCCTATGTCCATGTGTTCTACTCAGTGTCATGTCCCCTTCACTCACCGTGAGAAAGTTATTCTTTCTAGACTTGATTTCCTCATTTGTGAACTGGTGACTGGCTTCGGTTAAGAATCCATGAGATCCTGTCAACTAGAAGACAGAAATTTCTGTGCTCACTTCAGTGGGTTCTGCGCCCACCTTTAAAAAACTGCCTCACTGAAGAATGTTGCTACTTTCTGAACCTCTGAGGAGAGAGAAACACTTGTAAATGGAATGTGAATTCCTTTTCTCTGTCACCTGATCATTTAGGGATTCTTCTAGGATTTATAATTTTCATTATAAAGTATAGGGAACCTGAAAAGTACTCAGAGAAACGAAAATGATAGGCTATATTCAGTAATGAAGAGTATACATTTTGCTTATACTTAGGAGATTAATAACTCCACTTCCTGCCTGTTCCCTTTTATTACATTCTCGGTGCTGGAGTGCTTACCTCTACTTTTAATACCTGTGACTGGCATAAATTAGGGAAGCCTTCATTTTCTAAGAAAGATAGGCTGCTCAAAGGAAGTGGTTTTGGGACTACATGCAAACTGATTTTCTGAGCTGCTTTTTGAAGAATCTCTTCTCTATATAACTAGTCTTAAGTAGAGTCAGTATAGACTTTTATGTGTATACAAAACAATACCAAAATTCAGTGAGGTTCAGGCATATCATCAATGAAATTTTAATGAAAAGATATGGTAGGTTATTAGATTTGGAAAGGGCCGTGGGATTTTTTTGGGTATGTGTGTGAGGGGGGAGGGTGTGCCCATTTATTTATTTTATGAATGGAAAAGTTAAGTGGCTTGCCCAGAGTCACATCTCACAGTGTAATTTGGTTAAAAGCAGACAAAATCTAGGTCTCGCGTTGCGGCTGCCCATGCCTTAAGGGAATGAGAGCGAGCCTCACATAAGCAGAGATTTCCTCATGGTCCCCGCGAAAGCATTCCTGTAGGGAGTATTAATTGATCTGCTTTGTGCTAGGTCCAGTCCTGGGTGGGTAGGTATACATGGTTGAACAGAAGAACCGAGACTTGACTTTCTAGAGCCTTGAGTTTAGCAGGGGCAGCCACACAGATGGTAAACCAGTAAGCAGACGAAAACATAAGATGGTGAGAAGGTCTGTGAAAGGAACATTGTGATGGGGACGGAGGTCTGCTTAGGTTTAATGCTCCGGGCAAGGTGTGTGAGGAGTGACATTTAAACTGAAACCTGAAGGAGCCAGTCCTGTAGTAGAATGAGAGTTCAGGGCAGAGGGAACACGTTCAAAGACCCTAAAGTTGAAAAATAAAGTTTGGGGATATTTTGGGGACTGAAAGACTAACGAATGAGGAGGAAGGGCGTATGAGATGGGGACGGAAAAGCAGGCAGGGACTAGGTCATGACTGATCAATATATTTACCTCTTGCTGAATTAATTTCTTGTTCAGAGATCACTTGCTGCTGATTGTGATCTGTGTGGCATTCTGTGTCTTAGACATAGTGGGTTTTGCTTTGAATACCCCAACCTTGAGAGTAATTCAGATGGGGTAGCAGAGAAGCAGGTTAGCCTTCTTCCTAAGACTAAAGGCTTTAGCAGTTCTGAAAGTCACAAACACTATTTCTCTGGCTCAGCCCTAAGTTTAAAGACAGCTAGACCTTTGTCTTCCCCCTTCCCTATCCATTCTCTAAGCCACTTTGGGAAGTCCCCTGATCACATCACACATGTTCCCCCTACTACCTGGTGGCCCCCACTGTTCAATGCTCTCTTCCCCTGATGTGAGCTGGGCTGGTTCACTGTTGGCCTTAGCTATTGCTGGTTCTTGTCTTCCCTTTTTTTTCCCCCCTTGCTTTCCTTCTTATGGGTAGTATCTCTCTCTGCCCTTACCTAATCTGAGCTCCAGACTTCTCCAATAATTTTCTTGCTGAAGTAGGGAGAGTATTTCAATTGTGTAACTAGTTTGCAAAGGATACTCTGGTGCTACAAAGCCCCTGCTTTTATAGAATATAATCCGAGAAGTACTCCTGCTGTGCATTTAGACTCTCCCCTCGCCCTTCGGCCCCATTCAGGCCTTTTCCTCTTCTGTATCTTGCTTAGGAAGTATTTCTTCCTAGACACAACCTTAAGATTTGTCACCCCATCCCTAAACTTCATTTCCTCCTCCCCAGATGCTCCTGAATCTGAGGGTTGTACAACCTTGACCCGTCAAGCTAGGATTCTGACCCTTACACCAAACCATGGGGCTAGATATGTTTCAGAATTCATAATGTTTGAACTTTAGAATGGAATTATGGCATGTTACTATAGCAACTGGTAATCAGGTACTGCTTCTAAAGCACACATATGAATATTCATACTAAGTCAGATCCACAGAAAGTATAAGTGGGCTCATGTCAGTACAGGTTTTGTGTTTCAAGAGATTTACCATAAACTTAGAAAAAGAGTTCAGTTTTTAGACTGATTTTTGGATTCTTAGAATCGTAGATGAGGGACTATGAACCCATATTCTGGTATATGCCTATGTAAACGTGGTAGTTACAATTTCCCAGCTAAATCAGAAAGCCTCACTTAAAATGAAGTGTTACCTTTTCTGCCACCCCTGTTAATTAATCCATTAGGATTAATGTGACTTCTGTCCTTCCTCCATGTCTGGGGTTGTGAGTGACGTTGATATGGAAGGCTATGTTGGTTCAGCATAAGTTCTCCAGCCCAGGGCAGCTACACCATCTGGGATGGACAGATGGAAATGTCACAGACGGATGGCAGGAACCTGCAGCAGCTGCTGTTCAAAGAGATCACTCTTAGAATCCCCTGCGCCTTGACGCCTTGACTGACTGTGAGCTGCATTGCGGATGCCTGGCATGTGACCTATGCTCACCGAGGTGTGACTCGTGTGCAGCCTGAGGAATAAAATGCTCTTTTAAGCCAAAGCTTCAGGCCGAGCTTAAAAACATCAGCTGCTACAGAGGCTCCTCTACACACTGATATGGTTGACTCCCTTTAACCTTTTAAACTTAATGTTTCCTCAATGTAGTGTTGGAGTTAAAATGACAGTGCATTCATATGTTGTATCTTAAAGTCTGTGTTTTACACATACATTTTTCAATAAGGAGTATAAGAAAATTCGGTTCATGCTGGTCAAGTAAGCCCTTTCTTCTTTAAGATTCTTATTCTTGATACTTTGAACAAGAAAAAAGTAATTAATATGCTGTCCTTGGACTTCTTATGTAGAAGTTCTCAAAGTGCAAAGTGGAATTAGTGTTTTCAGTGTTCTGAGACTTTTTTAAACAGTAGTTTCAAAACTTTAATTTTCCTTTGTTCTGTTTCCTTTCTAGAAAATGAAGAAGTCAAGGAAACGACTTTACGAGAGCTTAAAATGCTTCGTACTCTCAAACAGGAAAATATTGTGGAGCTGAAAGAAGCCTTTCGTCGGCGGGGGAAATTATATTTGGTATTTGAGTATGTTGAAAAAGTAAGTTACTAATTGATGCTGTGGAGATATGCCTGATTCTTTATGTTGAGGGCTGTTTCTGACACTACTGAAGGAAGTATTATTATCTGGTATGACTTGTCAAATGTACTTGTAATCTGAAGACTTTAAAAATGAAAGTATTACCCATAATCATTAGGAAAGTCCTGATATGTATTGAAAGATTTTGTATAATATAATTTAACTGTACAGAGATAATCTTAAGTTTAAACAGTATATTGATTTGGCTTCTTAAGTCTTAGAATCTGTGTTCAACAGGTAATTTTTAGATTTGATTTATTTTAATTAAACCTAAGCAGGGCCTCTGAGAGAGAGGCAAATAAATTGGCAGGGATGGTGCAGGATGATAGAGGTTGGTGTAAGTTACCTTACTAGCATAGGATGGGTGTCTGGATCAGACCTAGGGTGGTGAGTGAGGGGGCTCATGAAGAGGCCTTTTGTGAATTGCCAGTGCTTTGGCTTTATTTGAGTGAAGATGTACCAGGAGACAGAAGGTGAAGCTTGAGGAGCTAGATGAGACCACAAGTAAGGAATTGGAGCCATGGGAGAAAAGCAGAAAAACACACATTGTTCGAGTTGTCTGCATACTTGCTTTAGTATATTTTTTAAAAAATTGTTAACTGTTAGTGACAGTTTTAACAATGTGACCTAAGGGCAAATGTATGCTACAGTAATCACTATTATGTACCTATATGATTTTCTTGGTGAACAGCTGACCTACAGCAGTTGGTTATTGTCAAGAACTTAAATCAGTGCCTAAACAAGAGCAGAATAAAATGAATCAGAAGGACCTTTAGAGGTCTCCTTGATCAGGAAGTAGCTGGCTCCTGCTGATTTCCTGTTATTATCTAAAGCAGGGGTCCCCACCCCCCAGGCCAAGACCAGGCCTCACAGCAGGAAGTGAGTGGCAGTTGAGAGCGAGCAAAGATTTATCTGTATTTGCAGCCGCTCCCCAGCGCTAGCATCACCGCCTCAGCTCCACCTCAGATCATCAGGCCTTAGATTCTCATAGGAGCACCAGTTCCTAGTGCCAAAAGGTTGGGGACCCCGATCTAAAGAAAATTAAGACTGGAAAGGTTTATGTTTGCTTTAGATCAATTCCCAGGTGTTCTCTATGTTATCATGATCACAAAATAGAAAGCAGTGTTGCCAAGACGACTGAGCAGTAATGTGGCTTTTGAATTAATTCAGTCTTTACAAATTCTTTTTCTATTTGAAAAAATATAGTAATTTTATTACAAACAAATGTTGAAATATATTATAAGGCTCTTTGTCATTTTAAGCCCTGTTTTATGTTTTTCCAAAAATTTGTTTTAAGGTTTCTTTTTCTGTGTCAATTTAGATATTTTCCGAAGGGACCTTCCCCACCAAAATAAAACTAAAATTTGATATATTTTTTAAAAGTTTTAGAAGAAGGATTGCTGTAAAATCAGAGGTTCTTTATATTATTCTTCAGTTGTCAAAAATAATTATGCCATTTGCAGCTTTCACTGCCAAATCATAAAATTCTGACAGATCCTTTTCAGTTTATCCTTTTTATTTCTGTTCTACTCATGGTGATTGTTCATGATTAGTAACAATTTAGTAGGAACAAATGGACAAATCACCTCTGTGGATCAGACGATCTATCATTTCTGAGGTTTCTCTGCTGGTTAAGTGGCAGCCAAAACTCTAGTCTTCTGACCTGCAGGCCTGAGATTCTTGCTCTTGCCCTGTGGTGTTTCCATGCGAGGTGACCATCACACCCTCCCATCAGTAGCAGTGCCTAATGATTGATAATAAATCTCAAGAGAGCAAGGAGAAGGATGCTCTTAAGGGGTAGAGGGTTGTAACAGAGATGCAGGATCACAAGGGCTTAAACAAGCTAGAAATTGCTTTCTCATGGACAAATGCACAGCCAGGCAGTACAGGGCTGGTGTGGTGACTCTGCTCCACGGCCGTAGGAGACCCAGGTTGCTTCTGCCTATCTGCTGCATCACCCCTGAGATGTGGTCCTTGTCCTCAAGGTCAGGATAGGGCTCCAGCTATCACATCCCATTGGACCGGACTTAGTTGCATGGCAGAGTGGAAATGTACTCTTCACTTTGGCCACCTATGCATCCACTTACAGATTGTATTCCTGGAGTGAGAGAAGAATGGATATCAGAGGATAGTCTTGTCTGCCACTGTGGGATTTAGAATCGAATATGAAATGAGACACAATTTATTTTCTCTGTTACAAAGCTCTCTCATTCCCCCTGTGCATTTGGGACCTCCTATGCATTTGTTAATTGAAAAAGACAGTTCAAGCAGAGAATAGTTAAGAAACGGTACATCCATACTTTAAACATTTTAACTGAAAACATATCAATATATATTTGCCATTATTCGGAGGTGGGTCAAGGTGTTTTGAGTAGAGTTCTGATGGGTCTTTCTTACATACGTCATACCCACAGTGCATCAACTATGATATCCCATGCCAGCTTCTTTAAAGTGAAGCAAAAGCTTAAAAACATTGCAGAGCAATCTCAGTGCAGAATCCTGATCACCACCACCACCTGTCCTTGCCAGTGTCTTATGGTGGCTGTGTTCACATTTGATTAGACAGCAGTATGTTTGGTGGCTTTCCTTTATTAAGTCTTTCCAAAATATTAAACTTAATTTTCTTATAAACAGAAACTCTCATCTTTGAAAACATTATTTCGTTGGTTTTTATGGTATTAAGTTATATTAGAATAAGTACATCGGTTAAAAATATGTATGGGAGCATTGTAAACAACTGACTGTTTATATGTATACAACTCGATTGGTGGGAACAAATGTGTGAAGTTGTATGACTAGTGACTTTCTGACTTTTTGGTCTTAGGACTCCTTTACACTTGTTAACATAGGGAACCTTAAGAGCTTTTTATTTAGGTGGGTTTTATCTATTAATATTTCTCTTATTAGAAATCAAACTGAGTGACATAAAAATATGTGTTGAGTCATTTAAAAATAATAAACCATTATGTGTTAACGTAAACACATTTGTGTATCAGTCATTCTTCAAGAAAGGTGACTGGTTCAGTTTGTAACTCGATTGCCCAAGTGCTTTTCCTTAAGACAACTGCCATACTTGGGTGTGTAGCAGAAAGAATTACTATACGTGTATTCTTCATTTCATCATCTCCTAAAAGGACATGTACTCAAGAACTGACATTTAATAAAAGTAATAATTTTTATTACTTCCTCAAAGACATACTTACCTAAAACTGATTTGTTTTTTTTTTTTAACTGCAAGGGCATGGCATCGAAGAATCCAGTGCCTTGATTCATGCTAAGATGCCATCAGTGTAAATGTCAACACAGTGAAAAAGGCTGAGTGTTACTATGAGAATAGTGTCTGAGAACCCTTTCCAGATATCCACAGATCGCACTTTGAAAACTGCTGTCATAGATGGTCATCTACAAATAATAAACTCGAATTGTGTTGTGGGTCTTAGTCTTGTGCTTTACAGAGGGAATGGAGAATGTTGGTTATTCTGGAAATTCAGTGAGACTGGTTAAGTCAAGTTTCTACTTGAAAAAATATGAATGAATTTTAGAATGATCTCTAAGATTTTTGAATATTGATTTGTTTGGAGTCTTGTACATTTTTACTTCAATGGTATTTTTTAGCTTGTTTTAATTTTTGTACTGATTGTGTTGATCATTACTAATGTTATGAATCATTTCTATTAAGAGTATTTGTCAGGTCTCCCAGGAGTATTTTCAAGGCTTGATTTTATTGCAAAATTATATTAAAGATGCACAATGCACTGTGCTAAAAATGACTGTTTCCCCCCTCCTTTATACATTATAGAGTCTTATCTCTACTTTGTATTGCATGTCCTTTGAAAAATGCTAAAATGATGCCTGAAAGGTTTTAGGGAGAGTGAAAAGTACACAGGGTTATTATTTGGGACAGCACTGGGGAGCAGTAAAAATGGAATTTCTCTTAAAAGGGAACCTTGATTTAATAGGACATCCCGCTTTAGCTTTAAAAAGGTTATAGATGGAAAGCAAAAAATTTAAAAAATGCGGGCTGTGTATGGGATGAATTATTATATAAGATGCTTTTTTAAGTTGTTAATATATGATTTATGGGCCTACCTAATTTTGGAGATTAATGGCTCCCTATTTAATTTTTAGAATATGCTTGAATTGCTGGAAGAAATGCCAAATGGAGTTCCACCTGAAAAAGTAAAAAGTTACATCTATCAGCTAATCAAAGCTATTCACTGGTGCCATAAGAATGACATTGTTCATAGAGGTAAGTATGGAATTTTTGAACTGGAAAATATTAAACGTAAAGTTAACAAAATATTTCATGTAATACTGTCAATAAGAATATTTTCATAGGCACTGACATTCCATTTAAATTAAATACAGTTTGAAAATATGGGATATGAGACATTGTTTGCCTTCCAAGGCTCCTTTTGTATCACCAAAAGGGTGGACAGCAAACTTATTTGGATATTATGGTGAGATCTCTGTGTTTGTATAACCTTATCCACTCTCAGCTGTAGAAATATACAGTGATGCAAAGAACTCAGCAGATACAAACTTTAAAGCTTACTTGGAGGCAAGGGGAGACCCTCTCCCTTGCCTTTTCATCCTGTAGGTAGACCAGGTAACCTGAAAGAAACCCAGAATCCGGCTTTAGAGATGGCCCCTCGGTCACTGATCCCACCATCGACAGTCACCGCTCATTCCCATTCCCAGTCTGCATTTTCACCTCCTGATTTTCCCTCAGCTGTTACTGAAAAGTGCCCAGTGTTGCAGGTTGCAGGCATGATCAACCTGGCATAAAGGCCATGATTATACTTCCATAAACTTTTATTTTGTCCTTTATTGCCGTGAGGTGGGTAGTTTATAGTAATAAAAGGGAAATTACTTTCTCAGTACCATCTTTAACTCTACACCATTTGTCTTCTGATAATCTCTCTTGAGATTCCAGAGTTTTACAGTAATGGGACACAAATTAATACAATAATAAAGCTAAAAAGTGTTTATCAGAAAATCTTGCTATATCCACTTATCTGGATTATCAAGTAAATGAATATTACATTTTAATCGATCTATACAGACACACAAGGATACCACTTTTAAAATAGTCTTACTTTAAGAATAGCTTAAAGGTCTTGTGAAGAATGCCAACTTTTAATATCTCTAGAAAGAGACAGCTTGTGATTCTGTTGCATTTGACTTCATGGCAGATACCTTCTCAAGGGTGGCATGGATAGGTCTCTAAGTCAGCTGCCTATCTAGTGTCTAGGGTAAAATAACAGTCTATATTACAGCTCAAGGATATTTGCAAGAAACTGATTTAGCTGCATTTCCATGGTAATACTGTGATCATTAGCAATGGAAACCATGATAATGAAATCTACAGTCCTGCTTTTCTTCCTCCATTTTCACCTCTACCATATGATATAGATGACTGGTACTCTAAAAATAGAATTGTGAGATGCTTCCCAAGAGGAGAATTAAACTGCATTTTCTGCATGTTTGCATTCCTCAACTCCCACCACATCGTCAAAAGACCCATGGAAAAAATGAGAAATTTTATTTTGAGTCATTCAATTATAGCTTCAGCATTAGACATTTGTAATTGTGAACCACACAAGTTAGAAATATGTAAATACAGAAATTATATTAGAAAACCATTACAGAAAATGTATCTTTTACGTATTTTATCTCCAGTAAATATAATGGTACCTACTTCCTCTCATATGTGTTTTTAAGGTATCTTGTATAGGTGTGAGCATTTTATAGTCTATCTTCAGAAATTTGTGTCATTAGTATTTTATGAAGTAAAAATAATTCCTTGAAATGTGATAGCCTAGGTTTAATCATTCTTAAATTCCTCTCAGATGCAATTAATGCCTTTAAGATTTAAATAGAATAAAAAGGTTTTTGAAATTGTGGCCTGTATGTTTTTCAAACAAAGAGAATTTAATCAGAACTTTTATGTACCAGCATAGAATTTGTTACTCAGCTTTTGCTGCCACAGGTTTCCATTCAAATAACTGAATATTTCTAGTTAGGTGCTATGCTAGTGATCTAATGGTGTCAATCAGCAGTACGTGGGGGCATTTTTTAATAATTGTTTTTTTTTATCTTGGTATTCCAGATATAAAGCCAGAAAATCTCTTAATCAGCCACAATGATGTTTTGAAACTCTGTGACTTCGGTAAGTTAAAAAGAAATTGAGCCCTTTAACATATAATAGTCCTGCCTTATCTGCAGTTTCACTTTCTGAGGTTTCAGTTAGCCATGATCAACAGAGATCCAAAATATTAAATGGAAAATTTCAGAAATAAACAAGTTATAAGTTTTACATTGTATGATGAAATCTCACATCTTTCTGCTCTGTCCCACCCGGGGTATAAATCACTTAGTATCTGTCTCAGTTAATCAGATCGACTTCAAGGTATCCTAGTGCTTGGGTTCAAGTAACCCGTATTTTACTTAATAATGGCCCGAAGTGCAGAGAAGCCATAAAATGCTTTTAAGTTAAAAGGTGTATATGTCTAACACAGCATATAGGGTTCAGTACTGTCTTCTGTTTCTGGCATTCGCTGGAGTGATCTTGGAACATAGCCCCTGTCATAAAGGGGGGATGACTGTACAGAATTAATTTAGGTAGCTTTTAAAGGCATATTAAAAGTATTTTCTATGTTTTAACTTAAAAGTAGCACAGGAACATTCAATTGCATCATATGTTGTAAAGTTGATTGCTGGAAGAGTACTCTCTTTTCTCTACATAATCTATTTTATATATTTTCTGTATTGTCTACTTTTTAAAAAAAATCATCATGCAGTATTTAATGAGAATTCAAAGGAAATACATACATACACGTGCATATATTCATAAGCCCAGCACTTAATGACTCTGGAAAAATAATTTCTAGGAAATATGTGGCCTTCTGGTTTGAGTAGGATAAAAAGATGTTTTTTGTAATATTTTAAATGTTTATAGAAATTGTTTCAGGCATAATCATAAACACTAAAAATATGCCTATGTAATAAATATACACGTGTGTATGGTGTATATGCAAAAGTTACATATATATCGATAAGATCAAAAGATATTTTAGAATGATTTCATTCTCTTTAAATGTTCCATGAATGAGATTAGTGAGTGATGTATAATATTCCAGCTCCTGGCTGAATGTGTAAAGAAGTTTTTGAGTTGTATTCTGCTCTAGTAGAAAATTATATATTGTTTCCCCATATATAAAATGCTGTGTTAAGCAGCATTAAACATTTAAATTTAAATGTTCAGTATAGATTTAAAACTATAGGGTTTTTAAATCATAAGTTACTTTTTTAAACTATACCTTTGTCTAATCCATATGCTGAAAAATAACTATTTTAAATGATATTTTTTCCAGATATTCAAATATAATCACATATGATATACACGTCCACATATAGATGGAAATACATCTCTTTTCATAAACAAAGGTTAGATTCGTACTTAGGAGATGGGGCACAAGTAAGAAATGGAAGCATTGCAAGAATTCACTTTAGAATGACTGATTCTGTCCAGTATAGCAATTGGAAGCATGTGTAGCTGTTTTCACTCAATGTTTTCAAAGAATTTTAATATTACGGACCTGCTTGCTTGAGGAAAACTTTTACAACCCTTTAATTTTCTTCATACTTTATGATAAATATTGCAAAAAGTCCTGCTATATCTACTAAACCTCTTAAGAAGTACTTAGGTGAATACAAAGAAAATAATGAATGCTGTATTTAAAAGATTTTGATCTTGGCATTTTTAGCATTTCCTAAGCATATGTTTTAGAGGAGTGATAGCTATTCTCGACTTCCTGTCCATCACATGATTACCACCAAGTACTGAGACTTCATGCACCTCTGAGACCCTTTACCACATATGCATCTGTAAACTATGAGTCGATGATCTGCTTAAGCGCCAAAGTTACTGAAATTTGTAAGGCAAGTTAGAAATATAAAAGATGCCTGTAGAATGATTAATAATAGGAAAAGAGTATCTCTGCTCTAGCATCGTTTAAAGAAAAGTCCATTTTAAATGGTCGGGAAGTTTCGCGTGGCAGCACTGTGCAGTGTTCTGTGCTTTGGGCACCCCAGTGACGACTTCCTAATTGTGTTCACTCCCAGAGTCTGTAGCTCCTTTGTTTAGTGTGAAGAACCCCATTCAAAACAAACATTTCTTCAAAATGTGTCTTACAAAGAAGTATTGATGAACTGAAGTTAGGGTTTTGTTTTTTGATGTGATTGTTTTTATTTGTTACTGTTCCATTTTAAGAAACACTATTTTCCACTTCTTAAACCTGACATACACCTCAGTTTTACCCCTAATTTTAATCATTCTGGTTCTCTATATAACTGATCACAATGAATCCATATTACTTTTGATGAGTTACATGGGTAATTAACTCACCTTCTGGTTTATTTTGTGACCTTAAAACCTTTTGAAAGGGTTTGTGGGGAAAATAGTAATGGAGTATATAAAATTTCTCTGATCTGCTTCTCAGTCACATTAGGAGAGGAAAATAATTTTGGCCTGCTTTGTTGCCATCATTGCCAACCGTTAGTTGTTTATGTAATGGCTTAAACTGATCAGTTAAATCCCACATAACAAAATATGATGACTGTTTATGATAACGTTAGTTTAGCTTTGACTGTAGGCTCTTGTGGGAATGCATTTATTGGGAGAACTAATTTAAAAATATGCTCTGTATTTAAGGGCCTGCCACCCTAAACAAGCCCAATCCCGTCTGATCTCAGAAGTTAAGCAGGGTTGGGCCTGGTTAGTACTTGGATAGGAGACCACCTAGGAAGACCAGGTGCTTTAGGCATAAAAAATAAAAAATAAGGGATTGATTATAAGCTGACAAGGTCTTTGCAATCTGTAAGGTCAACCAAGGGTTGCTTCGCCTAAAAAATAAATAGAATGAATGAATGAATAGAAAAATAAATAAATAAATACATACATACATACATAAATAATGAAAGTAAAAAATATGCTCTGAATGCTTATAAAAGCAGGTGATGATTTCAAAAACATGGATTTCTTTAGCTTAGTGAATACATATTTTAATTGACATATAAATAGTGACCTTACTCTTTAAAATAACCAAGAAACTATTGATAAACAGCCCATCAATACCAGTCATGTTCTTTTTATGTTCCTTTAAAATATTGCTAGCCCTGAAATATTTTGCCAACGTGAAATTATTATTTCTTTTTCAAAGTTACACCTTTCGGCTTTGCTGTCTTTCAGGTTTTGCTCGGAATCTGTCAGAAGGCAATAATGCTAATTATACAGAATATGTGGCCACCAGGTGGTATCGGTCCCCAGAACTCTTACTTGGGTGAGTTACCTTCCCCCACTAGAATGACATGTATATATCTGCTGATACTAATTATTAGCTCTGGGGTCATCTAAGGAAGATAAGAACTTCCGTTAAATGCCAGGTACCTGTTACCTAGTCCAGTGTGACAAACCATCCAAAAACTTAATGACATTAAACAAACCGTTTTATTTGCTCATGATTCTGGCTGCCAGTGACTTAGGGGAGTCAGCGATTTGACTTCAGCTGGATGGTTCTGCCGGTCTCAACTGGAGTTGCTCACGTACCTATAGTCTGTGGGTCATCTGGAAGCTAGTTGATTGACAGGGCCTCAGTTGGGACAGACCATCTCTCTTCCGTGGGGACTCATCCTTCTCTTGTCTAGTCCAAGTTTCTTTGTGTGATAACAGAAAACTTGCTGCAGCATAAGTGATTTTAAATTCTCTGTTTGCATGGCTTTTGTTTCATTGGCCAAAGCACATTATATGGCCAAGCCTTGATTCAAGGGATAGAGAAACTCCAACTCTTGATGAGAGGAGTGGCAAAGTCACATTACAAAGTGGCAGATGTGCAGAAATGGGGCAGTTATTGCCGCTGTCTTTGTTAATAATCACCCACATTAAGAATGGGGATGTCCACAGAGTTTGGTTTTGTCTGTGTTTCTTTTTCTGTGTGTACCTCTCTCTGGACTCACTGGGATACATAGTGCATTTTGGGAGGGATTGTAAATTTCCTGGACAGTGTTTGACAAGGAAGAAATTAGTATAAATTAGATCATTCATAGAACCCCAACTGAGAATTCAAGTATGGTAGAAGGACTCATATATGGTTTTGTCTATAAGATGGCCCCAATGAGATAATTCTGGGGACAGCTTTATTGTAAAAGTTCAGAGAGGATTTGCTGCCTACTGATAACTATCAGAAAACTGTGGTTATATGAGGGAGCTACCAAAAGTAGAGGGGACTTCAACGAATTTTGATCCAAATTGAATATTGCTAATTAATAATTGCAAGTGGTACTTATTAATAAGAACCTTATTATTATTTGTGTAAAAGTCCCATTGATATCAATTGATATTTGGTTAACATTAAGAATTTACATTTTTATACATTCTCAAGACTTTATCTTTGCTATTCAAAATAGTTCCAGCTGTATAAATTATTCAAATCAGAGTTGACAGAAGAAAAATAATGTGTAGTGGGTATGCGGAGATATTGCTTAGGTTTTTTTCATCTAGCACAAGTTTTTTCTCTTGTATAGGGATTAAAGAAAGATTAGTATCTTTCCCTCCTCAACAAGCTTCCTCAAAAAAAATCTACTTGATGTTTCCTAATATGGTTCTTAGATTTTTGTGGGAAGGAAATGAGATAAATAAAAAAATATCGATGTATTGTTCAGTGATTTATTGTTTAGAAAACTACTCTGTATAGTGTTAATAGTGTTTTAATTTTAAGAATTTGTTAAATAAAAATTTTATATTACTACTATATGGTATTCTAGAATTTTATCCCGTTTTCAGATATGTTATTTAGGCTTTCCCTTATAGCTTGGAATATTTATGTTTGAAACTAAAGAAAATATGGTTTGTTAATCTGCTACATATAATTTGACTTAAGGCATTAGATATTGAGGTATATGTATAATATTTTGAGGGCAATATCTAGATTTTTATGTATAGCCTCCATTTTTTAATAAGAGTAACATCCTGAAGTCCTTTGGTAAATAAACTCAGATCCTAGAAGAGAGCTAAATCCCTAAGTAAATGGGAAAAAATGCTTTGAGGGGAATAGCTATCATAAATCCCCATATATAGGGTACAGATGGATTCAGGTGAATAATACAGTAGTGCATAGCACAATCTTAGTTATTAAAAATTGTGACTGCAATCAGAGGTTAAATAATATTCAATGTTTGTTTCAGAAGAAATATAAGTCAGTAGCACATTTTAATAGACTGAACTCAAAAAATGGATAAGATGTAACTTTTGACATTTAGAGAGCTAAAGGATAATTTTCTAGAGAATGAATTTCTTGGGAGCATTTCATTCCCCAAGTGAGGCATTATCAGACATGCGCACTGTATTAAGGTTTATTAAGCCATTCATGTTCAAAATACACTTGGATGTGAATAGATTTCAACTTAGTGTATGTTTTCTAAATTGGTATTAGACTGTTGGTTTTATTAGCATAGATTTATTCACTTATGTTCTGAATTCTTACTTGGCTATCCATAATTCCTTTTTTTATCCTCGCTTTTTTCCACATGGTACTTTTTAATTCCTTAAATACACAAATGTACTTTAAATCATGAATCTGTTCAAAATAATTTGGAAATGACTTCTTCAGTTGCCCAGATAATCTTTCCCTTTGCTTTTCAGAGCACCCTATGGCAAGTCTGTAGATATGTGGTCAGTGGGCTGTATTCTTGGAGAGCTTAGTGATGGACAGCCTTTATTTCCTGGAGAAAGCGAAATTGACCAACTTTTTACTATTCAGAAGGTGCTAGGACCACTTCCATCTGAGCAGATGAAGCTCTTCTACAGTAATCCTCGCTTCCATGGGCTCCGGGTAAGAGGCTTTGCTAAAACCCAAAATAGAATCACTACAGCAGTATTTAAATCTTTGTTCATTACACAATGGAATGCTAAGCTATTCCCTTCCCCATTACAATGTTTCTAATCCCCCTTATAATATTTTATTTTTGAACCTTATATAGTATTTGTGAATTTTAAAAAAGTAGTCTGATTTGAAAGTGGGAGCTGCTAATGTTTTTCCTAATTTGAAAGTTTCGATTTTTTTTCAGTCTTTTCTAGTATATGCATTATTATATTCTAAACTTTGGTTGTCTTAGACTGTTTCTTTCTCCAAAAAGCATCCTCAAAAGATATAAAGACGTATAAATGGCTGTTGCTTATTTGAGCAAGCATATTTGCAGTAATTTGAGGAAGACTGTGAATACTTGCATTCTGCAGATTTAAAGGTGCTGTTCTAGCAGCTATTTCTTGTTCATCTGTTGACGTGAAACATCAAATCTTCTTTTCAAACTAGCGTGTTGTCTTGGGAAGCCTTTTCTAGACTTGCTAATTTTGTACAAAACTTTGTTTTCAGAGAATATACTTAAAAAATCTTAAAATACAAACTTTCCCTAAATGAGGGACAACAGCTTGCATAGGTATCTTATTGGAGCGGCCAGTTATAGGCTGTTTCTTCCATCTACCCCCAAAGCTATTTCCATCTACCCCTGTTTGGGCCAACGTGCCAATTGGTGGCCATTGTGGGAACTGTAAAATAAGCTCGCCACCACTTCCTTTCTTACTCTTAAATGTATAATTCTCAAACCATGTTTTCTTGACATTTGCAAAGCACTGTGTTTCTTCCTCCACCTTTCTGGACCTCAGTTCATTTCACTTTGAAGAGCACCCCTTCCCTCACATGAGTACCCAACACAGTATTCGCTCCTGAATGTGGACGAAACAAGTGAACCGAAGTACATACAGTTTCTGGCTCATCTTCTTCCTGTTTTCTCTCTCTTCTGAATCTGAGTTACCTCTGACAGTTTACCTGGTCTCCTCTTAATTTTTCTTTTTTGAAAGTGAAAATTAGCCAAATTACGATAATTAATTAGGGTGCAAATAGTTCAACAGTTATTGAGCATTTGATGCTGAAAATGTGACAATAGGATTCACCCTCAGTCTAGCAGAAAGGAAAATCTGTTCAGAAATAAAGTTGATCATAATTCACAAATTCCTGTTTTACTGACCTCAGCTCATACCTGTCTTCCTTTCCCCTCCCTCTCCAAACTCTCACCACACTTGCCTTTCTATATCTGTGACTTTCATAAACATTCCAGGGTTTTTCCAACTTCATGGATTTGGGACTTGCGACTTAATCACTGACCCCTTTTCATTCTGGAAATCTCGGCTCCAAGAATAGCCCCCTTTCTCTGACCCCCGCAACATACCATTCCTGCCTCCTTCTTGTGTTCTTCCATTGCACCCTTTTTTCCATCAAAGCACTGATATTGATCATAGTATGTAATTACTTTTTATGTTTACTTGTTAATTTTTAACTGCCTGGTTCTCAACCACTAGAATTAAAGCTCCCCAAGGGCAGAAACCATCTCTTTTATCTCTGTATTTCCAGCATCTAACACAGAGCCCAGCACCTCTACTAGTGACTCAGTGAATATTCGAATGAGCACTTGAACCAGCCTGTGTTGTTTTCACTCAAGCTCAACTATGTTTCCCTTTAATCCATCTCTAATGCTTTCACTCTTAGCACCTTTTACCTGAACTATTGACAACTGCTCTCAAACTGATCTTTCCAACTTTCTCTCTTTACTTCAGTCTTTTCACATTGACTTAAATAATGCTCTTCCATCAAACTGCATATTTAATTCTATTTTCATTGTGTTTAAAGCCCCTACAGGATTTCTGATTAAGTTTAAACTCCTTAGGGTAGCAGTAAGAGCCCCTTACTCCGAGCCCCCCAACCTTGTCCCCTCCCTTGTCCCATCCCCTCCCCCTACTCTGCAGCCACATGGACCTTCTCACCGTTTCCTTGATATGTTGCTTCTATAGTGCTGTATTTTCATTTCTATAATGCTCCCAGCCCTCACCCCACTTCCTAGATAGCTCTTTCTTTTCTTCCCTCAGACTCATGTCACATGCCCTCCCTCCAAGAAGCCCTTCTAGACTCCTCCAAGGGAATTGATAGCTCCCCCTTCTGAGTTTCTATAGCTCTAGGGTCATCTCTCTTATAACATTCACTGCAGTCTCTTTTAAATAGCTGTTTGCAAAATATGTATCCTCCCTGGACTAACAGATTCTGTGAGGAAATGAACTATTATGTTCAACATTATATTCGCAGCACACCTAGAATAGTGCCCACTAGGTCGAATGGTATTAAATGATTATCTGACCTCAGGATTTTAACACTAACTGCTAGAACATCAAGCTTGACCTGCGGGCTGCCTTGTTCTTGGCCTGATTACAGAGGCTCTATGCCGGATTTGCTGGAGTGAGTGTATACAGATCTGTCATGGTACCTGGCTGTTTAATAACTTACAGATTAGCTAACAGTTAAAATCGTGCATGAAATGATTAGGAAACAATACAGTTTATGATAAAGCACGGTATATAATAATAAAGTACCACATTCTTAACTACATTACACTGCTGTCTAATACATCTCAGCATGGTTGAGACTATGAGAATGTGAAACATTCTGGAAAGTTAGAAATCACATTTGGCTGGATTCACTAGAGAACCATTTGTGGAGGATTTGAAATTTGAAATGGATATTGAAGAATGAGTAGCTTTTGGGTTAGACAGGCCGCATGGAGGTTATCTCTTCCTCATTTGTCCTGTTTGTTCACAGACCTCACTGTGCAGTATTATCTGTAAAATGCTAGAGAGCACACGATGCTACTGCTTATAAATATCCTGAGAAACGGCTGTTTCCAACACTTTGATTTTCATAGACCTTAATATTTTTACATTTTAGTCTGAATGTGTTTCTGATGTTTTAACCAAATTAGTTTAATTATTTTGGAGGTTTAACATCTTTTGATGAAAAATCTTTCTTTATCAGGCCTATCTTAGGTTACCAGATACCCCTTCCTTTTTTTTTCCCTTAGAAGTAACATTTCCTTTATAAGAAAATTAATGCTGAAAGTCAAAATGTATTAGAAATATTATGATAAAAAATGACTAAACAAGTGCCTAACTTAAAAAAAATAATTTATATGCTTTTGAATGAAAGCCACCATCCTAATATTAGATAATTCAACAAATTATTGAAACTCAGGCATAGAAGTTTAAAGCATATCCCGATCAGTAGGGTTTTTTTTTTTTGAGAATACCTGTGACAGATAGTTAAGCATATAGGATATGTAACCTGCAACTGCCATGACACATGGCCTCATCAATAACCAGTCCAGTGTTGTTTGCGTTTTGATTCAGTTATGTAGAGATTAGAAAATAAACAAGATGTTGCTCTAGTAGTGTGCATTATTTTCAAAAAGGAACTATTGCTATCCCATAGTATAGGACATAGATTCTGGAGTTAGACCACTGGGGTTCAGAACCTGGCTCCATATTTACTACTAAAATGACCTTAGGCAAGTTTCTTGTGTCTCTGTTTCTTCGCGTATAACATGATGATAACAAAAGTTCTGCCTGATGGGGTTGTTGTGAAGATTAAATGCTACATCTCAGATGCCTAGACCAGGGCCTGACACATAGTAAGTGCTCAGTAAAGCTGCCACTCTCATTGTATGACACTGGCCAAAGAGATGAAGGAAGGGAGAGAAAAAAAACCCTATTGATTGGGATATGCTTTAAACTTCTATGCTTGAGTTTCGATAATTTGTTGAATTATCTAATATTAGGATGGTGGCTTTCATTCAAAAGCACATAAATTAATTTTTTTAAGTTAGGTTCTTGCTTAGTCATTTTTTATCATAATATTTCTAATACATTTTGACATTCAGCATTAATTTTCTTATAAAGGAAATGTTACTTCTAAGGGGAAAAAAAGGAAGGGGTATCTGGTACTCTAAGATAGTCCTCATAAGCAAAATATTCATTAAAATGTCTTAATATAGAGTCTTTTATCACAGCGTGACAAGTATCTCTCTCTCTCTGGACTAGTATTTAATGTTCTGACAACACCTGGAGGAACCTCTGTTCCTCTTCAGAGAGGTGCCTAGGTTTGGAACGAGTGTAGCTTTTGGGCCACAGATTTGGGAGCAAATACTAGTTCTTCTGCTTTTTAATTGTATGACTTGCCTTGGACTAGTTATTTGAACTTTCTAATTATCACCTTCCTCATCTTGAAATTAAGAATAATTGCTAAAATGCCTCGAATAGCATCACTTTCCCCAGAAATTAGTTTTAGGTTGTTGCTTGTGTGTCTGTGTTAAGCTTGTGGTGGTCCTTCTACTGCCTCTGTCTGGAAGGTGCTGTCCTACTTTTATTGGTTCTCACATTTTTCTCATCTTTCAAAACCTAGTTCAAATATTATCTATGGATTCTTTCTTCTACAGCTGCAAACCCCCTTGGTCTCCTTTTTCTGAGCTTCAAGTAGAATTTATGGCTGTGCATTTCAGTACTGATTGTTTTTCCAGCCTGACTGTGAACTGCTTGAGTTCAAGGTTTAGGTCTTACCCAGATCTGTCTTTCCTGTCGTACCTGGCAGTGTGGTCTGAGGTCATCATCACTCCCTTAAATTCCTTGTTTGAATTTTCCCACATAATTAGCCCTCCCATCCACTTATTTAGCAGTATAGGGATTTCAGTACTTTAAAATGCTCTTATGTTGGTGTAAAAGAAATAGATATTAAAAGCAAAGTAGCCCTCTCATTGGGAGGGGAGTTCATGGCATTGGGCTTAGATATTGTGAAATGTGAAGTGGCAGAGGGAAGGACAGAGTATCTAAATAAACTTGACCTCTTCCCCTCATTTTATTTCAAAGTGCATTTGTTAATTTAGGAGCCTGTTTGCCTTCTCTTTCAACCTACATAAAGGAAGGAATTAAAAACAGGTCATTAAAACAGTGTATTAAAAGTGGTAATAGAATGTGTGTCTGAATTTACTCTTTCTACTTCTGTGGACTTTCAGGTACTGGCCTCTCTGCCTTTTTCTCTTTAAATTCTCGAATTTTCAGGAGTAAATGATATGTTATTGTGAAAAAGACTTAAGGATTGTATAAGTGGACAAATTCTGTATAAGCCATATTATAACGGAATTATCTATATAAACAGACGGCACTGTATAAAATATATAAATACAGTTTCAAATTTTTATATTTTGGTTTGTTTTACGTGCTTCAGTATTGTCTGATTAGAGATTTAAGTATCATCTTTCACCTGAGACTTTTCCTGTTATTTAAGACCTAGTTCTATCAATCCATACTTCAAATACATAGACACCAAAAATAATATTCATATAAAGTAAATTTGACTTTGATTGGCACCAGGACAATATCCATCTGCTACCTCCTCCAGCACTCAAGCTTATGCACACACGTAACCTTTTCCACGTGCTAACACTCCTATCATTTCGCTCTTACAGTTTCCAGCCGTCAATCATCCGCAGTCATTGGAGAGAAGATACCTTGGAATTTTAAACAGCATTTTACTTGACTTAATGAAGGTGGGACAAATTGATGTTGTCTGTATAAAATGTCTTCTGTTAATGGTAAATAACAAGGGACTATGTTAAAAGCCATGTCATGTATTTAAAATTGCTGCAGTACCTGGTAACATTCCGTCTAGACAGGACCATGAGATACCTAAATTACATTCCTAAAATGGACAGAATAGATTAAATATAAATAAGAAATAATTAAATTTATTCAGCACCCAAGAGCTACTCAGGCTTAAGGTATTAAAACAAATCTTAAAATGAATGTTGAAAGAAGAGATTCTAACATTTTTTGCATGATACTCAGAGCCTCCTGTAAGATGATTTTACCAGTGAACCTAATTCTGCTTTTTGCATAACTTGGCCTTGTCTCTCCCAGATGGATGGCTCATTCTGGCTCTTTTTTTTTAAACACAGATACTTGACAGTACTGCTTCTGCCATGCCTGAGTGTTCCTCCTGTTGCTAGTACCCCTGTCCAGGAGGCCTTCTTGCTCTGGACCACTGAAAAACATTCTTGCAGTTTTTTATTCATGTTTTTCTCCCCCGAGTAGACAGTGAGTCAGCTCCTTCAGTGAGAACTCCTTTTTTTCTTTTCATATTTCTCCAGCTTTCATTGCAGTTAGCCAGTGAATGTATAAGCAAACAAGTGCTGATTGTTTGATAGTAGGTCTTTAAATAAACACTTGTTAATAGATCAGGTTTGTTTTATGCCTATTCAGACAATCATCAAAATCAGAGGAGGTTCCACTGTGCACAGAGCCTTTGAAGGCGTACTTAGTACAGCTGTAAATTGCCAAGCAGTGCTCTCAGAACTTTGCTCTGCTTTAAACTATGTTAATCTGTGTTCCAAGGAACGCTGTAAATAGGTGTGGGGTCAGACATAGGGGCGAGGGATGTGGCCTTAGGAAAAGGCCACATAGCATAAAACCTTTTGTAGAGATTCACAATATTTATTAACATAAAAAAGGCATTCATAAATTCCACAGCAAAGATGCATTTCTGTCTCACTTAACATTTCCCAAATTTAATTAAATACAGAATACTTTAAAAAAAACACAACTCTACAGCGCTACTATTCTTCTAAACACAGATTGCAAGATGCTATTTAAAAAAGAACCCTCAAGGCTCATTCAGATTAATTAGGCATAAATTATCTGTTAAATCAGTTGGATTTTGTCAATATGTTCTTTCACGCAATCAATATTTATCAGAGTCTTAATTATTTGGTAACTTTTAAAATGTAAATAGAATAAAGTAAAAGAACTGAATGAAATTGCAATTTCATGTTTTCTGCCTTCTGTCTTTTTTTAAGTTAAAAATATTTGAACTTGTCAAATATTTGGTTGCAGAAGGAAATTTAACTTTGGTGAACGCAAAACGCAATATACATAGATGTATTATTGAATTGTGCACTTGAAACCTATTTGATTTTATTAACCAATGTCACCTCAATAATTTTAATAAAGAAAAATAATTGAACTTTTTAGTTAAGTCATTACCAAATGTAATTACATCAGTGTAAAAGCATCGGTGTGATAGCTGGTAAAATCTAGCACAGATAAAAGTACAAAGAAAACCTGACTTTTTCTGCGTTCATATCAGTTTGAAAGTTAAACAGTCTAATTCTTATTCATTTAATATATTTACCCTCGAATTTCTTTAACATTAAAGAACAATTTCTATTGAAAATATATGTTCATAAAGTATATGAATTCTGTGTATATCTCAGTTAATTTTTATAATATAGGCATATCTCTGTAACCCCAGCCAAATTGAGATATGAAAAATTAACACCCCAGAAGCCTCCTCATAACCCCCACCCAAACTCTACACCCCACTGTTCTCCAGCTCGTGGAAACCACGATTCTGTCTTCTGTCACCAAAGATTAATATTGCCTTATTATTATTGAATGTTAATACATAGAATTATTCCTTTTGTCTTTTAGTTATTTTTGAAAATGAATTTGAAAAATAACATGCCATTTATCCTTTCATGAAGAAATATATTCTCTATGCCATTTCCCTAAAACAGATTTGATAATTTTATAAGTATATAAGTATCTAAAATGGCCATTTCATTCTGCATGTGTTCACGCGTCAGCCATTTTAGTTGGAATACAAGTCTTCAGAATTAATCTAAGCCCCTAATAACTTCAAGAATGGCCACGATAAGCATATGGGTTCCTTTTTAATTAAAAAGTAATAATAAATTTTTCCCCCAAAACAGTGAATTTTGAAAATATTTACTTGGTAAGTTTTACGCTCTCCTTATAATGACCTCATCCTTCCAAATAACTTGAAAATTAACAGCTGTATTCATAAATATAAAAATATTTCTCCGTGTGTGCATTAATTTCTACTGTTGATAATCTTAAATTAAAATAGTACTTTAATGCTGCTAAATATTTGGCTTCTGAAAGATCACATGTACTTCTAACTTAAAGTACTACTCAGAGGCCACTTTGCTTTGTTTCAACTAGTATCATAAGTTGAAACCATTTTGATGTCAATTGCTTTAACTGCCAGTGAGACCAAAATCATTTTTAAATACCTCCACAGTTTTTGTTTTCTTATGAGAAAGAAGAAAGAATTGAAGTAATTTTAGACGTTTGCCTGAGTCAGCATGAATGTAAATACATTTGCATGTAAGCAGTAGATTGGGTCTCTGGAATTTTCTGACCTAAAGTGAATATTTCAGTATACAATAGGGTCAGAATTCAAATTTTCTGTGATGCTGGATTGTAGGTGGTTGTCTAAAATTGAATTCTGGCTTATTGAACGGAAATCTAGGTTTACTCCCAGTGTTCAACACTGGATCACAAGGAGATTAACTGTCGGCAAAAGCAATGAAAGTGAGGTAGATATGGATTTGGGAATGCTGGAATTTTACCCTTTATTCTTTCTTTGAAGGAAAGTGCCTGTCATTCAAAGAGCAAAGTTTAGTGTGCTCTATTGAGTTGTGTTAGGTTACATGGGATATGTTTCTTTATATATTTGTTTAACTTGTCAATAAAACCAATTAGTTTTAATAATGAGTCACCTTTTAAAACCTGGTCCAATTACTAGGAAGAAAAATATTAGAAGAAAGGATTTTAGTTTGTCAAAAATCTAATATGTGCAACATAAAAGGTTTACTACCTTATTGAATAAAGAGCATTCACAAATAAATACAAGTAGAAAAATAAGATAAGGAATATAAGTAACCAATAAGTATAAAAATATTTAACTTTACTAGTAATCAAAGATATGAATTAAAACAGCTGGAGGTACCATTTTTAAAATGTCTAATTTATATGTACTAAAAAGAATGATAATGCCTATTGTTGATGAGGGTGCCAAGAAATTGATAGAATCTTAGTTGCTGAGAGAGTATCATTTGAGACAAACTTCCTAAAGGGTAATTTGACAACACAGAAAATAATGTTTAAAATTTGCATACGTACTAGTTCTATCTCTAGGAGTCTGTCCTATGAAAGGGATCGTGGATGTATGCAAAGATTTCATTTGCTCATCACAGCATTAATTATAATAGTGAAAACTGGCAGCCATCTAAATGTCCAATAGGAGATTGGTTAAACAAATCGTGGCATATCCATATCACAAACTTTCTCCATAGTCATTTGAAAATATACTGTCAAGTTATTTGATGCTGCAGCATTGTTCATAATAATAAAAGAAGGGAAATAACCAAAATGTTTATTATTAAGGAACTGCTAAAAACATCCTAAGGTACATCTATGGAGTTGAAGGTCTTTACTGATACAGAATGATCTCTTAAGAGCTAAATGTCCAGTGGAAAGGAATCTAAGTGCAGACCATTGTGTGTATGCTACTATTTGGGTAAAATAAAAGGAGCAGATAGAGGTATGTATGGAGTGGAGTATCTATGGAAGGATGCACTAGAAATTGATAACATGGCTGCCTCCAGAGAAGAAGACAGGGGAAAGGTAAAGAATGTATATTCTTTCATATGACTATATACTTTTCCAAAAAATATTTAGAATGTTGAAATTATGTTATAAAAATGTTTTTGATTAGTAAGTGAAAAGTGCAGGATAGAAAACTTAAATGTATAACATGAGCCAGATTTTATAAAAGAAAATGTGATATTCAAAAATGGGCTGGGCAGGAACACCCCCATAAGACAGCAATGGCAAGATTATGGGTGATTTAGATAGATAGTCCTTTAAAAAAAAAAAAAGGTATAGGGTTTTTTTTTTTTTTTAAGACTAAACTGTATTTGCTAACTGTTCTGCAATGACCATGCATTTCCTTTATAAGAAAAGGAAATAAGGTTTTTTATTGCAGTTAAATTTTGATTTGATTTTATAATGTTCTTTCCAATCCTAACTTTATTTCCTAAGAATTTACTGAAGTTGGATCCGGCTGACAGATATTTAACAGAACAGTGTTTGAATCACCCAACATTTCAAACGCAGAGACTTTTGGATCGCTCGCCTTCAAGGTCAGCAAAAAGAAAACCTTACCATGTGGAAAGCAGCACTTTATCTAATAGGTAAATATTCCCTTTTAAGGAAGTACAGATGCAGTGCTGGTCTCACAAGTAGGTGGAGGAGGTGGCTGCTTAAATGATGCAATTAGAGAAAAGAAGGAAAGCCCTCTTTATTCAAAAATATCTTCCTTATGCTTATTACGTGATTCAGAACCGCAGTTTCAGAGTTGTGTGGGTCTTAAAGACTCTCTTATCTTCAACAAGTATATCGAAACCTATGCATTCTCTGGGAAAGGTAACATGGGTTAGCAACTAAGTGGGGTGCTAGCCTCGTGAGCTAGAAGATTCTATGTAGATTGGACCCAGGGATGATGCCTGGGGGAAGAAGGGGTGGTGAGGGCAAGGGGATTTCTGGAGGGAGGAAGAGGATACCAAACCCGGGAAGTTACTTAGGACAATCTTTGCAACTAAACCAAGTAGGTCCGGCTGTATAGATGGGTCTTGTGTATTTGTTGCTCTTGTTTTTTAATTATTGAGTTGAGAAGTTATTTTTTCGTAAGAATAAGAATATGTAAATTGTCAAGTCATTTTGGAAGAGTGAATAAAATTGGTGCTTTTTAAAATAGAATTTTTCAGTATAATCCTTAAAAAAACCCTCTATTTCCTAGGGTTGGGCAGGGAGACTCGTAGGGATTGGACTGTGCAGTCAGGTTCTGTCTCCAGAACTGCCTTTCTCTGATTCTGCTGGCTGTATTTCTGGGAGGGCAGTGTGCTTGTCACAGGCTCTCTGTCTTTCTTCCTCTCCCAAGAAGCTAGTCTTGTCACTTAGACTGTGGGAGTCAGGAAATAGTTTCTCTCTACTATTAAAAGAGAAATAGAGAATAGTAATTCTTAATATGAAGCTTTTTTAATATAAATTTTCTCCCATTTCCCCTCAATTTTCTCTCCATGTAGAACAGTTCTTAATCTAATGGCATTTTGAAGTTCAATACCTGGTACTTTTTACGTCTGCGAGTACATTCATAAATTGGCAATAACCATTTGTCCTGTTTTCTCTGCTTAACTGCGATTGTTAAGCAGATTGATTTTACAGTTGTTTGTTCTCTTCAAAATGAGTAGTTTCATTTTTTCCTCCCTCACATCTTTTAAACCATTCTTACCTGTTATTTTTCAAGGAGGCCTAGGAGCAGATTCAAATTATTATTAACCAAACTTGTGTTCACTTTGTTGTCTGTTTGCACACGATCTTACACTACGTCAAGTAATGAATGGTATTCATCATTTGGTTGCTCCTTTGAATTTAGGAGGCTCACATTATGCCTGTCTTACCTAGGATTGCTCTCAGTTTAGGTGACTTTGTCTCCCTTTTACTATAGTTGTCACTTGACTTGTCCAGTTTACATTTGCAGAGAACAAGGATTCCAATGATATAAAGTTCAGCGGACCAACTTTTGATTCATGCTATAGTGATTAGTGGTATAACCCATACCATGAAATGGGGCCTGTGTATTCTTCCTCTGGTTACTCTCTTGAGCGAGATCCCCAGTGGGGATCCGAGACTCTCCTTGGGAACCTTCTTTAAATCTGTTAAGAAGGATGTGTGTGCTCAGGAGAATGTGCTTTACTTGGGTCTTCCAGGAGTCCTCCCAAATCCCTTTTTGAAGCAGATGAGAACAGAAATCATAAATAAAAATCGCTGCAAGAATTAGTTTTTAGGTCTTGACACTATATTAAATATATTAAAGAAAAAGCCCTAAATGGTTTATCTAGGAATGATCTTAGCTCAGTGTATATGTATCTGGAAATGTCTTTTTCTCCACACTTGCTTGTGGTACATATTTCCTCCATGGGTGCCCTTCTTATTGGAGATAGTAATTCTCCACAGACTGTGGCTTCCTTGGACTTCCAGCACCATTGTAGAGATGTTCGTGACACCTTATGTTGGCTATTAATCACACACTCTCCCACCTAGTCCCTGAGACACACTCAAACACCCTGTTTTCTGTCATCTAAGCTCACGTCTCAGTAAGAAAGACAGTGGTCTCTCGTGATACTTAGCGCCTGCGTGAGTCTCTGCCACACTCTTCAGAAGTTCTGCTCAGCTTGGAAGCGCTGCGAGGGTGCTTCAGCCTGCCTTTCTACGCCCTCTCACCACACGGAGAAGTGTTTTTAAGAGTTTCAAAAACTCTAGCAACCATCTTCACTCTCCTCTATCCTTTTCTGGCCCTCTTTGGAGCTTCAGCATTTCACAATATCTGCACATGTTATCTCTGCTATTCTTTCTAGGCCTGGAGGAGAAAGGGGGAGGAAATAGGGTTATGAGAGCACAGGGGAGCCAGGCAGGAGGAGCCACCTCCAGGGATATGAAGGGACAGAGCTATGATCTGAGTCAGGGAGCAGATGCCAGGAGGGACAGGGAAGACAGCTCCCAGCCCCTTGCAGTGCTCAGCCCAGTTGTGAGTTAGGTTGCAAGGGAGCCTGGGTGACACAGCTTCTGAGACCCAGGATGGGGCAGAGAGGAGTGGAGAATGGATTGGGGGTTGGGCAAATGGGAAAAACCAACACACTTAATCGTATGTATTTATGGGTGAGACTATTTGTCCACCATTTTGGGGGTCTTGAAGTTGCTAAGATATTGTAGTTACCTAACTATAAGTTGACAAACGAGTCTAATGGTGAAAAACTTGCCTTTAGGATTTGGGGACTGTTCCACGTTGACCTAGGCATAGACTCTGTTGGCATCATTTAACAGAAAGTGAAACTTGCCTTCCATTGTAATTTCTTTCTGGGACTGGGATCTGTCATTTAGTTAAGTTGTATTTAAGCAACCTTATTTAATGCTGCGATTCTTGTGACCCGCTGCGAGAGGTTTTAGTAAGTGGCATTTAGGAGGTGGGGCCTTCTGCACTGCTACAGGCTGGCTTGAGATCAGATGCTTTTTAACACTCTTAAAGACAGGAGGAGAGGAAGAGGCGGCTTTCGATGCCTGAGCAAGTGAATTCTCAGGGAAACCAAGAAGGCATAGTTTCACAGATTACCATTCTACAGGAGGGAAAAGTGACTTTTCCTCCATTTAGTGTGTGATGGGAACAAAGCTTTCCCAAATCAAACCATCTTTAGCAATAACAATATTTGCAACAAAATTTTCTGAACGTATAGTAAAAAGGGAATTCTTTTTCATTTTAAAAATGTTCTCATCTATCTCAGACAACAATTTGATCCTTTAAATAATTACAATAGAACAGAATGACCTTACTGCGATGTCAGGTTCAGCTTTCAAACACAGGACAAGTTTTTCCCTCTGCATCTATATTTTGTGTTTTAAACCAAGTAGAAAAGGAAGCTTTAAAGAAGGTCTTAGTCATTTTGGACTAATGGCATGTGAAATGGAAAAGAGGATAAATTGTGCCTTTTGGAGGGAAATGAACTCTTTAGATCCCTGTGATCCATTTCGAGACGTGTTCCCATTAAGGTTACAAGAAACACCTAAAGTACCCCGAGTGCCGCCACTTCTCTAAAACTTGAACACCGACCATCGTGTTTTCCAGCAGACTTCAGCAGGCCATTTACATTTCTTTTTAGAGTGTCATTTTCTTTTATTGAGTACATTGCTAGAATTCTCATCCTTTGACGTTACAGGCTAGAGTGTATATGCTATGATTATATATCGCTGAGGCAGGCTGTGAGTTTGACAAATAAAAATGGAATTCAAGGAACACAGTGACCTTCAAGTCTAAATGTTGCCTTCTGACATTTAAGCAGACAAAAGAGTTATAAAGAGTTCGTCTATAGCTCAACTGTCTTCTGTAACAAGCACTCATCTGAGCACCAACATAGCAAAAGCATGTTTTCCCAGATTATCGGTTAGAAACTCTCTTGGCAGCCCATTAGCTGAGCTTTTAAAGATGCCCAAATCATTTCATTAGGACCAGTGCTTTGCTGCAGAGACTTGATCTAAGGAAGTTACTTCTTCTGGTTATCTGTCATTTGTCAACACAAGTTTGAGAGAGTTGATGTTTCTAGTCTTTGAGGTGTTGGAGGTACTTGTTCTTTTGTGATACATTTGTCTGTCTGCTACTGGGGAAAACTGATCTACTTTTTTTGTTTTCAACATAGAAACCAAGCCAGCAAAAGTACTGCTTTGCAGTCTCACCACAGATCTAACAGCAAGGACATCCAGAACCTAAGTGTGGGTCTGCCCCGGGCCGACGAAGGCCTTCCTGCCAACGAAAGCTTCCTCAATGGAAACCTCGCTGGAGCCACTCTTAGCCCCATGCACACCAAAACCTACCAAGCGAGCAGCCAGCCTGGGTCTACCAGCAAAGATCTTACCAACAACAACATACCACACCTTCTCAGCCCAAAAGAAGCCAAGTCAAAGACAGAGTTTGATTTCAACATTGACCCAAAGCCTTCAGAAGGCCCGGGCACAAAGTACCTCAAGTCGAGCAGCAGATCCCAGCAGAATCGGCACTCGTTCATGGAAAGCTCTCAGAGCAAAGCCGGCACACTGCAGCCCAGTGAGAAGCAGAGTCGGCACAGCTACATCGACACTATTCCCCAGTCCTCTAGGAGTCCTTCCTACCGGACCAAGGCCAAAAGCCACGGGGCGCTGAGCGATTCCAAGTCTGTGAGCAACCTCTCCGAAGCCAGGGCCCAAATCGCAGAGTCCAATACCAGTAGGTACTTCCCATCTAGCTGCTTGGACTTGAACTCTCCCACCAGCCCAACCCCCACCAGGCACAGCGACACAAGAACTTTGCTCAGCCCCTCGGGGAGAAACAACCGAAGCGAGGGCACTCTCGACTCTCGCCGAACCGCAGCCAGGCATTCAAAGACGATGGAGGAGTTGAAGCTGCCCGAGCATATGGACAACAGCCATTCCCATTCGCTGTCTGCACCTCATGAATCCTTTTCTTACGGGCTGGGCTACACCAGCCCCTTCTCCTCTCAGCAGCGTCCACATAGGCATTCCATGTATGTGACGCGGGACAAAGTGAGAGCCAAAGGCTTGGACGGAAGCTTGAGCGTAGGGCAAGGGATGGCGGCCAGAGCCAACAGCCTGCAGCTCTTATCACCTCAGGTACAGCTGAGGGCCTTGACCGGATCCGTTGGCTCACCATGGGAAGGTGGTGCAGGGCTCAATAGGGTCAGTCTGCAATTTTACCTACTGTAGGAGGTTATTCTTTCTTGATAGGACGCATTTAGGGAAACAGTACTTAAAGGACTGATCTCTTAAAGAGATACTTATATTAAGCCAATGGTTGAGTACTCAGAACTCAGAAAGCTTGTTTTTAGAAATCCGTTTCCTTTCTTAAATGTTCCTTTCTGGCATATTTTGTTGAGAGAATCCTATTTTGATTTATCATAGAATTCATCGGCTCTATGGGTTAGTTTTAATTTTCTCAAAATTCAGTGTAAATTTATGGGGATTTTTCTTGTAATCTCTAACTACATTTGCTTAAGCCAAACCCTTTGCTAAGACCTTACTCGATATCTTAAACAAACCAAATGGTTTTCAATTTATCTAGAACTATATATAAATTTTAACTTCAGACCAGGATAAATGTTAATTTTTAGTCTTTTGGATTGTTTTTCAATCTCAAGGCAATGTTTCTAGCATAATACTTCCTCCATGTCATTGATCTTCAGGCTCTAGAACTGACACTAACCTGTTTAAAAGAGGCAGCGGTCTTACAATAGAACATGCTTTTTAAAATTATATTTTCGTGACATGAAACATTTACCTGCAACAAAGAAAAGGTGGAAAAAGGCGAATGTCAGAAGAAGAACTGAGTTTCATGTAGGGAAACAACTGTCCTCTTAGAGGCTGTGAAAATAGGTTCACGTGCATGTGTCAGAACTCCAGAAAGCACGCAAGAGGCCTAGCAAGACGAGCGTTGGGGAGGGCATCGGCAGTGATGGGCAGTCCTTATAGCAAAGAAGCTAAGAGCTCAGCCAGGCAGCCAGTTCTGCGATGTGTCAAAGTGTGTTAATTTGGGGAAATGATACGATCTCTGTCACTCGGATCCCTTATCTGAGGTTTTCGTGAGGGTTAAAGACAGTGTACAAAGAAAGCACTGTGCCCAGTGCCCGGCACAGAATAAGTGTTGAACAAATTTTAGTTGTTGCTGTGTGTGCAGTGGGGGTAAGGGTGCTGTTCTTTAGACACTGAATACCTCCTCTGTCCTGGGTATTCTTGGCACTCAGAAGAGTCTGACATAGGGCTCTTGCCCTTGAAAAACTTATTTTTTTTTCCCAAGGAAGACTAAATTATACATGAGAACAATGAAATAATTAAGAAGCGCATTACTATGGCACTGGCTATAAATAGGAGTTGAGAACGGAGAGAGCATGCGAGCAGGAGCAGTCAGATGGCTTAGGGGCAACTCGAGGTCTTGCTCTGAGCTGGGACGTAGCCAGCATTTGGATGGCTTGAGATGAAGATGCACTGAGGTATTTACTGAGCTTGGCACCATGATAGGCTCTAATTAAAAAGATGAAAAAGATGTGGTCCCTGTCTTCTTAGAGTGTGGGGGCTGGGGTGACAGTCGCACACTTGCCAACAGATAGGTCATTATGATACTGTGGGGCCGTGTGCCCAAGTTGTGCTAGAGGTGCGTGTGCCATAGGGATGGAGAGAAGTGGCACAATCCGGATGGGGTTGTGGGAGGCCCCCAGGGGAGGTGACATCTGAGCAGAGACTTCTGGGACTTAACTAGGGGAAGAAAATGGAGCTGACATCAGAAAAGAGGCTCAAAGGGAGGGCAGAAAAGAGCTCTGTGAGGGGGAGAAGGGTACTAGACACATTAAACAGCATGGTGTGCTGTGGGGGTTGCGACCTGGTCCATGCTGCTGGACTAAAAATGCAAGATCTGGGGTGGATTTTGCAATGATCTGGGCATGAGGTGAGGCGAGTATGTTCTGGACAAAGTCAATGCCAGTGGGAAAACAGAAAGAGTGAATGATTGAATATAGGAAAAAGGAAGCCTTCAGCATTGCTTTTCTAGGAGCTTCTTTCCTGAGTAGAAGGGAGGACTTTTGAAGTCACTGAATTTAACCCCTTCATTTCGCAGATGAGCAAGTGAGCCGGTTTGCCTGTTTACCCAGCTAGTTCAGGGCAGAGCTGGGATCACGAGACTGTGTCCAGGTCCCTCACCAGCACTCCTGGCACTGTGTCATGCCAACATGTTGAGATTGAAGTGACCCTGGGCACCTAAGCATAGTTGTTCTCTATGAGGTTGGAAAGACTAGTTGTCACCCAGGTGAGAGGAGAGGCAAGGGACCCCATGGTTGGAGCCAAAGGAGTTGTTGGAGGAATCCCCCTAGAAAAAGAGAACCTCTGGGGCCTAGAAAGATCTCTAGAGCCTGGCAGCTAGCTGCCCATGGACATTAGATGGAGGTCAGACCCAGGTGAAGTATGCTAGCATCAAGCATGGTGTAAACAGATACGAAGTAGGAGAAAGAAAAGGCTTTCACTTGAAGAAAGGACAAGTGGACCAGTTCTTTGAAAGTTCCAGAAAAGACTATGAACATGGTGGAAATAAGCTAATTATAAACAGTTACTGTGGGCTAAGCACAGATCCAACGGTTATACTAAAATTTAGTCTAGTTTGGGAGGTACAGTGCCAAGCTGCAAGAGAGTACAAGTTTAAAGGCACAAAGATGGTAGATGGTTTGACAAGTAACTAAAACCATAAAGAATCACAAAGAGTGATGGAATCACTCTCTTGCAAAGTATTGTGGCTACCTTCAAGAGCGAGGGACTGGGCTGGCATTGTCACTTAAGCGTTTAGGTTAGATGTAAATCACTGGTTCTCAGATACTTTTCAGAAGCCTTTGTAAACAATACAGGTGATAAAATTCACATGAGATCTTGTCTCAAAGTAGAAGGGAGACAGACTTCATGGGATGATTTTCTGCCCAGAATCCTTTCATAGTGCATTGGGGAGTGAGGAGGAGAAAGATTTATATCTTAACTTTTTAATGAAATTTTTTTTGATACATGATGTAAAGCTCAAGATAATACTCGTTCTGTGCCTAATGTACAGATTCGCAATGCAGCTAACTCCTCTTAATGGCTTGGTAATTTTGTTCCTTAATCTTTTTTTCCAAGGGTACAAAATGCTGCTTTTCCCCTCATTGAACATCATTGTGGACCAAGGCTGCTCTTAGCTTGTGAATCACTTCCTTGAGAGAAATAGGTTGTCTGCGGAGATAAGTGGTGTCGTGATTATAGTTAAGAAAATTCGTGAAATATAAGTACTGTTATCCTAGCGAAGATTCAGAAGAGAACTTAAGTATATAAACTACAGTAGTTAGAGAGTTTTAAGACAGAAATGAAGAGCACTGATTCTGTTTCTTGATAAGTCCAAAAAACTTTAGTTTTTGTCTTTATCTGCCATGTAAGTCCTTCATAAAAAAAAATAATTTTGATTCTGCACAGTTCTTTGTGGAGAACGCAGCCTAAAATCTGCTGGAGAGGTTTTGGATTAACTAATAGAATCTCTAGAGTGCTGCTCAGAACCATGACTATCTAGATATTAGGAAGATAATTTTCTTTGTTTTTAATAATTAATTGAACTATTTTCAGGGTAATTCATTCCCAGCTCGCCTTAACTTTAATGAGAATTTCACTTTCCGTCTGTGTGACATTTGTTTGACTTATTTTACATTCATCAGATGATTCACTCTTTTACCAGGACAATTTGTATTTGAGCCAGCTAACATTTTTTATTTTAGTCGGTTAAGGTATCGGTTATACCAAATAAGGCCCATGGTGATTTAGGTGATTTTCATCATTTATAAGAACACTCCTATAAATCCTTTTAAATTTGACTTCCAGCCCGGGGAACAGCTCCCTCCAGAGATGACTGTGGCACGACCTTCTGTTAAAGAACCTTCCAGAGAAGGCACCTCTTCATTCCATGCGCGGCAAAAGTCTGAGGTCTGAATTCTCCAGAGTTGCTACCTTTTTTTGTGATAAAACCTGTCTGTAAAGATTGATCATTCAGTATCATTACAGCCTATCTCTTAAAATTTATTCATACCCAACCTCCCACAAATAATTTAAACTGTCTTATAAAGTAAGTAGTTTTCTTCATGTTATAATTCTGAGTTTTCTCTTGAAAAGATCCTCGAGTAAATTATAGATCAGTGAGGCACCGTTCTCAGTTCACAGGTTGTTTATCTAGCCCTGTTTCCTGTCTCAGGGTGGAGCGTACCATGACCCTCACTCAGACGATAGCACCGCCCCCAAAGAAAATAGACATCTATACAATGATCCGGTTCCGAGGAGAGTCGGCAGCTTCTACCGAGGTAAGCCCGGCCCCTGGCTCCCAACAGAGTCCTCTCTTCCTCCCTTCCCCTCACCACACCGCCAGCCTGTATCCACTACGCTTCACTGCCCTGACTTCAGTCAGCATCATTCTCACCTGCCGTTACCTTCTCTGACACTTCTCCCAGCTTCGGTCTCGCTGTCTCGGTTCAGATCCTTGACGCTTCTGACTTGGGTTCTTTGAGTAGCCTCCCAACTGGTCTCTCTCTCTCTAAGATCACCATCGAATTGGTCCGTGGAATGATCCTTCTGAAGCTGTGTTCTGACCACATCATTCATTCATTCAATTAACTGATGAAATACTTATTGATGTCACTTGTACGCCTGGCACTGTTCTAGTTTAAAACACATCAGTGAACATGACGGCTAAGTTCCTCACCCTCATAGAGTTCACATTCTCATGGGGAGAAGACATTGCTAAATGCAATAATTATATAGAGCAGTAAAAGGTAATAAAGGCTACAGGAAAAAATTAGAGCAAGGCAGCCTATCGCCCCACACCACCCCACGCCCAGTCCTCTGTCTCTTGCTGCTGGGAGTCCTGTGGTGTCAGGACAAAATCCGAATTCCCCAAGATGGCATTCCAGACTGTCCATGCCTGGACCCTGCATCCTTTCCCACTGTTTTCTCTCCTCTCCTCCCTGGTGCCCAGCCCGTAGAACTGACACAGGCCACGTCCGCCTCCGGCTTGAAACTCCTTTTGCAACTTAGATAGCCTGTTACTGTTCATTTTAAGATTCTACTTTCAAGTCATCTGTTCCACCCATGGTTCCTTGTCTAGGCCTCTAACGTGACACAAAGCACACACGGTACTGATTCTTTGTCTGCATTTCTCTCTCACAAGGTGGCAATACCCTTTACCTTTTCCTCTTTCACCTTCATTGACTAGCACACTGCCTGGCAGTTTCATGAATATTTGTTGATTGAATGAAAGAAAATCAAGTGGACTTGCACAGCCTTAAAAATGTACTTTGGTGTTTAATAGACAACTAAAATAGATGCTTTGGAGGCTGTATGGATTTAGGAGATGTTGACAGAGAAAGGCATCCCCTTTGAGGAGCTGGGTGTTAATAGAGTGGGAGCCGCCAGGGAGCCCCAGTCCCTAGTGGGGAGACAGACAGCAAGCCCACCAGGATAGGGCAATATCCTGGGTCCCGGAGGCCCAGCTTCTCAAAGCCTTCAAGGGTCACCATGGCCTTCTACAGCCACCCACAGCGGCATTACCTGGCTTCTCACTATTCTGTTGATTTCATAGAATAGCTGGAAAGGAGTGGGAAGTGGGGGGTGGAGTGTTGTGGACAGCTGTTTAGTCATTTTAACCAGGAACCAAGCTAAATAAATACATACAACTGTTATGCCCGACTAAATGTATGTTGAATGACTAGGCTACTCTGTTCTCTCCTGGCCCTTCCTTTGAAAAAACCATAAGGCATTGAATATACCTTTTAATGCATTTCTTTTTGCTGATGCCATGGTTATTTTAGAATCTTATGGGCCTAAATTTTAATTTAGGTTAAAGTTAATTAAAACAAAATATTGTAGTGGTATATATGAGCAAAAGTCTTTTCTTCTGTTGCTCTAAGTTTTACTTCCAAAATGGACCATACATGTGTTATTTCTATAGCTGTCTGGAGAATATACTTTAATATAAAATGTTAACAGAATTTAAAGTTAATTAGTCTTTGATCTCTGGAAACAGTTGTATTTTGATTGCAGGTGAATTAAATCAGTTAATATCAGCAAAGCTCATTTGTCATCCTCATAATCCACTTCAGGGTTTTACAGGCAGAACATTTTTATTTTAGAAAGTGTAGAAATAGAAGGAAAAGATTTAACTAGGTGAAACATCTAGAGACAGCTGCCATTTCAATGATGCTACTAAATCTAACTGGATGAAGATATAATGATATCACCAAAATGACATGTTTCCAGAATACATCCTGTTTTCAGACCTACTGATCAAGAGTCAAGAGAAATGGTGTCATTTATCTTGATATACAACCTGTGTATATATATCTTTTATGGTGAAATTTGCAATACATTTTGATTTATGACCAAGCCTAGATATAGATAGAAAAAGATAGTAACCCCCTCCCATGCCCCCAAAAAAGGCAGAAAAGTATTAACTCACATACATTGTGGTTTACCTTTCTGTTCATTCCTGGATTGAGAGAAAAAATAGTATTTTTGTGCAGCTAACTGAATTTTTTCAGAATTTAGTTAAAAAAATATAATACTGATGCTGCCTGCCTGTTGTCAAGGCTTAATGGTAGTTTGTATTTTCCAGCACACATGTTAAGAACCACTTCAGACTAAGAATAGATTTTGTATAGTTGGGTCTATGATGTAAGAAAGCCTTGACTTAAAGAATTTCAAAACAGTACAAGGGGGGCTTGTCACATTCATACTTTCAAATATCCTATAGTGTTTTTCAGTTTGTCAGCTGACAGGTCAGTTTATATTGCCTGGTGATGTATATCGCCTGGTGTTAACTAACCCTCGCAAGTTATTCTTGTAAGCAGTGTGATTAGGGAGAATGTTCCCTGGAATGCCTCTGCTCTCAGAACACACGGAAGTTATCTGAAAGGCAGACGAGCGTTTTGACTTACCTGTTCGTGTGTTTTATTTGTGTGAGAGAAAATGCAATAGAATAACTTGAGAACTACTTTGACCAAAAGAGCACGTTAGTGACTAACTTTTTCTTTTTTCAGTGCCGTCTCCACGTCCAGAAAATTCTTTCCATGAGAATAATGTGGCAACCAGAGTTTCATCACTACCATCAGAAAGCAGTTCTGGAACTAACCATTCAAAAAGACAACCAGCGTTCGATCCATGGTGAGTGCATTGGTTTGTTTTTACTCTTCTTTCTTCTAATTGGAGATTGGAAATTTCCGAGAAATTCTTAGCGTATCCTTTCTCCTGCTAGGCCTTTCTTTCTCAAGAGAGATTGAGTGCCTGTTAAGGAAAATGTAATTTGTCATTATTTGTGATGGTTTCTTTCAAGTTTAGCATTTATATCAAATAACAGGAAAAGAAAAAAAAATCTCCTGGGTCAGTAAATGCCTCAAAAGCCTTCCACTGCATTGCGTTCTCCTGACATGGTTGATAGTCTCTCACTGTCCCCTCTTTCGTTGCTGTTGAATTATGTAGCAGACACTTTGCTTAGCACTTTATGTGCCCATGTCTCACTCAGTTCTCACAATCAGCCTTTGAAGTAGGAGTGGCGCCCATCCTACAGATGAGGAAACTGCAGCTTAGAAAAGGTAAAGGGCTTGCTTAGTGATAGACAATCCGTAACAGGGAAGAGGGAGCCCAGATCTAGACCTACATGGGTTCTGACTCCACAGCTCGTCTTTCACCTCTGTGCCACCTGACTTTTTTCAACGTGAAAAGGTAGAAATAGGGAAACAACCCTTTATGCCACCACAAAAGCATAGTGGCAGCTGGAGGTTAAAATGATGCGCCAGCTTTGCTTATCCTTTTATCTTCTTGTGTCATATGTAAAAAAAGTTTAGGGAGAGAATTATAACATACCGAGTCTCATTAGCTGATCTGTCTGGGGCGTAAGGAGTTTTAAAAAATCATAATGTGGACTTTATATTCTCAGCTGCCCAGAAAGAAAAGGCTGTCCAGAATCTAGATGTGAAGGGTGTTTATGTGTACTTCATAGAAATATCATGCTCTCCACTAAGGATAAAATGGTGCATCACTGTAATGCACCTAATTTAGAATAAGACCAGTCTGTCAGAGAGCCCATCTCTGGTATTTGTCACCAGAAGTCACAGAGGGCCTTAGGTCAGTTCTCCGGACCCTATGTAAGTTTTCAAAATTTGGACCCTATTGGCAGGGTTATGTTGAGGTTTCAGTGTTACTATTCCCTATGGTGAACATGACTAAAAATTTTTTAAAGCTGTGAATGCTTTTTTTTTCATAAACATACTTTCTATCCATTGCCTTATTTATAAAATGATTAACATTAAGAAGTTAGACTCTGAAACTAGGTTATCTTAATTAATGTCACCTTATAGCCATGTGGCTTGAACTTCTCTGTGCCTTGGTTTTCTCATCTGTGAAATAGGGCTAGGAAGAACACCTCCCCTGTAGGGTTAATGTGATCATTAAATGCAGTAAAACATCAAAAGCACCCAGAGCAGTGTCTGGCACCTTGTGACTTGTTAATGTCAGCAGTTTTTATTGTTGACATCCTCTGACTAGAGTATGACTTGTCAGGTGTCTCCCCTCCCCTTACTTTGCTGATAAACTTTGGTGCATTCTTTCTCCGTGTGACCATAGACAAGATCTATCCATTAACCTGGGAGCACAGGTACAGCGTGTTTTAGTTACCAGCATTGACGGTTTTCAAGTATGGCTTTAACAAGCCATGAAAATAGTGTATAAATTATGAGAGTACAGAAATATAGAAGGAATTGTTTTTCCTCTTGGTCATTGCATAATGAAGTGGTAATGGCTTAAAAGAGCATCAATTACAGGTGAACAGAGTCCTGTGACAATTAGGTAGGTCAGATCAAAACTGAATGCAAATGTGTGACAGGTGGCATTAACAGCATACTGTTTCTGTCTTTTTGATAATGTTTGAGTAGAGCTTGTTTAGACCTGGATATGTGTAGAAACCTAACACAGTTGTTCTAAAAAGAATTAGAGGCACAGTTGGGACGCTGACCTTTAGAAAAGTCTCTATCGAATCATCCATACTCTGATACTGCTGTTAGGAGGCTTGAGAGAGTTCCAGAATTACGAGTGATAAATTGTTATATTCTTTTGTTCCTACTGCTCCTCCTGGTAATGCTCCTATGATAGTTCTTCATGGATCACATCTAACTTAGTGTGAGTCATTCATTAAACTTGTCTTGATTTTTTTTCCCCTTGATTCACCATATTGCGTATATTTGAGAGAAATGCAGTTTGATAACTGTTACAAAAACGTGAACGAGCCTTGCTGCGGTAACAGTGCATTGCCGTTTGTAAATTATCACTTACCTAAGGGCAGGCAATCTGTTTCTCCTTGATAGTAGTAGTTCTTTACATTTCTTTTGAGAAGAGGATATTTGTACACTCTACATTTCTTATAATGAAATCAAGGCTATATGTTATATTTTAAAGTGATAAATAGATATCGTAGCATAATACCCAGAGTGGTTATTCCGGCCATCTCAGCTATCTAGAATCCATTTAAGAACTGGGAGATAAGCCAAAGTATCTCAGAACAAGAAAAATGCAGTCAGGTTCATCATCTGTACTAATGGGAAAACACTTCGACCCTATAAGGCTGTTTATTCTTCTTTTATGCACAAGTCTAGCAGTTGGAACTGAGGTTGTCAGGCAAAAAGTCGTCCCAGGTAAGAATACAGTGTGCCAAAGGCAGAATGGCCCTGCACAATGGCTGAGCAGAGAAGGAGGGGTATTTTTGCCTTTTCTCGGGCCCTCAGTGGGAAAATCATTTCTGGCCCTTATGGTTTCATAGATAGACTAGATATCCATGTAGAGTGTATACTTATACAATAGACTGCTCTTACTTTTCTTAAGAAGATAACGTGTATAAATACATTTAGAAAGACTGCTGTCAGAATTGGGTTAAAAATTGATGCTTAAACATATTAAACCAAATTAATTAGAAATCCCAGTAGTTAAGTGAAGAATTGCTGTCACTTGCTCAAATCAATCCCAGGCTTTTTCTTCTTGTGAAGTTAGAATGTATTGATAATCCATTATCAATTGCCACCACAATTCACAAAGTTATTCAATGACTTTGTGTTCTCACACATTAACTGACCACCCTAGTCATACTGCCTGCCATCTCCCCTCTCCTCCCCTGGCGAAGTGTCAGAGTAATTAATGCCCCTCTCCTCTTCAACTTACCTCCATGCTGTTCCCAGAGCAATTATACTAAAGCCCCAAAAAACTGACCCTCTGTCAAACCTGTGGGTCACCAGACTTGAGTCTGTGAGCAGCTCAAAGCCACATTCCTTTTTGTATTTTTCTCTGTAGTTTCAACACCTAACACAGGGCCTGGCACATGTAAAGTACTCTCTAAATGTTGGTTGACTTTGATTCAGTTAATTTTAATTCCTTCCCTTTTTTAGACGAGTCTTTTGAATTCTCTTTCCTTTGACTGCTTAAAGAATAGGTGTTGTGTGAGATAGTGCTTGAGTCCCATGACTGTGCAGGAATGAGACTGTTAGCCCTACACCATCATCACTTCCTACCCCCATTTTATCAGCCCTGGATAATATGCCAGGCAACTAGCTGGCTGGTCCCTCTTAAAGCCCCTGTCCCTGAGATTTATGTCATCACCCACCTACCCTTCTCTTATGCTTCTCCTCTTGGACTTGTTGGCTGTGCATTTAGCCGGCTTGGCTCGGCTCAGCACATAACGGTTGACCATACCAGGTAGAATGGCAGGGTCCAGAATTCAAACTTTGGATAAATTATGGGGCACACTCTTACCTATTTGGTGCAGTACTAGTTGTAAATGTTGAAGTCTCATTCTTCATTCTTTTGTAAGACACTCAGCTTTTCAGATGCCTGCATTCCAGACAGCTTCTCTATGTCTCTGTCCCTCTCTGAGTCTCTCCCCAGGATTTTGTCCCCTCAGTTCCTCTGTTAATTCTCTATGCATATGTTTCACTATAGCTCCTCCCTGTTTTTTTTTTCTTTCTCTCTTCCTTTCTCTCTCCCACTTACACTCTTTCTCTTTGTCTCTGACTTCCTTTTGTGTTTTGTGTCACTTCCTTGTGATGCATGCACACTCACACTTTCTCCTAGCTTTCATTCTCTAATTCAAGGGTAATTTTTCTTTTTGGTTTTGGCCTCTGGGATCTTTCCCTGCCTGGATCTTGGTCCCACCACTTTTGCTCGGCTTCAGTTTGAAGATATTTTCCTCATCACCCCCCATTCCCCTAGGCTCTGGTTTATCCAGTGTCTCTGAAAAGACCCCGCAGAGAGAGGGTCTTTAATTCATCTTTCCTGTTTTTGTAGTCATAAGGAATCTCAGCCACTGGGCTTTGTGTCCTGCTCCTCTCATTACCTTTCCATCCTCTCACTCTCATCTTATTGGATAGATTCTTCTTCCCATCCCATATCCTGCTCCTCCTAGGACCAGTTTCTCAAGCCATCACTTACTCTCTCACCAGCATTAACATTCTTCTACTGACACCTATTCCTATCCTGAGACTGCAGTTATGAAGGACGTGTCCCCCTTAAAGACTTCCTAGATTGGCAGAAAATACTTTTACTACTGACAGGCCTTTGAGATTTGGTTAGACTTTCATTCTGATTGATAAAATCTTCTATCTGTTAATCCAAAGACTCTGCTGTGCAGACCCCATTACGGAAGGACATAAGTCATATCATAAGCAAATAATTCTTTAACTTCGAGAAGTTTCAGAACATTAAAGATAGTATTACTGGTTGGACTAGATGCTCTCTGAGGTTCCTTTCAGTCCCACGGTCCTGCTTTTGCGATTTCAGTGAACTATGCTCTTCTACTGTGCTCCCTTGAACCCGCACATGGCTGAATGCTGCAGCCTGAAATTGAGTTTTGGGCCATCTGTCTTTGGTCTCATGCAAGATGGTTTCATTTCCAGAATCTCTAAAGTGCTTGTCATTAGAATCTTTGACTGAATTCCCAGGGTCTAGGCCTAGCCTGTCGTTGGGATGGCAGTTTTACAATGCTGAACTTAAAGAATCTTTGACTTTTCACTATTCCATTCTCACCCACTCCATCATGTCTGAAATCTTCTAGCTTTGAAAACTGTAAATGTGTCATTCATAGCTCCAACACTAGATATTTTATTGGTTGTGTTGTATTACAAAACTTTCGCTTCAGAACCTGGGACTCTCTCAATGATGTTTAAAATTGCAGATCCTAAAAGAGATAAAAATAAATAAAATTGCAGATCCTAATGAGTTTCAGGAACACTTGGGCCTATGGCGCATGTTTTCACTTCCTTGGTTCCCATTAAGTTTAGGCTGAACACTTTAAAGGAAATGATCATTGGTCCTTCAAACGGGCATGATTTATTTACTTTCTGTTTCTTCTCAGTCTCTTTCAATCTCTTCCATGGTCATCTTTGATCTTGAGTTCTTGGTTTTTCAAATAAATTTTCTGTAGATTGGAAAACCTTTTTTGTTATATCTGCAGTACATATTTGTTGTTAAAATTAAAAAGGATTATAAATCACCAATGATCCTACTACCCAGAGATAAAAGCTTGTAAGGTTTTATTTTTTCCTGACTTTTTAAAAATGTGTATATATGAACATTTTGTATATATGAACATATATATAAATGAACATTTTTTTAAATAGTTAAGCTTATATTATGCAGAAAGTTTTGAATCCAGCCGTTTTCACTTAATATTGTAGTTTTAATATTTCTTCATATTAGTGAAGATTCCTTGAAGATGTGATTTATTTTTAATAGCTTCCTAGTGCTTTTTATCAAGCATATCTGTAATAGTTTAAAGAAATATTTTTTGCCTTCACACAGATTTAATCAAGTAAAGGATGCTGCTCTGCTCATATTTTCTTGGATGTTCTAGTAACTTCATCACTGTTAGGCGTTCTAAAACCATAATATGAACGAACTCTGTCACCCTTGATGTTTCTACTCTTGATTTTAGGGAGTAGCTAGTAGAAGGAATCAGTCATTTAAGGAAATGGTTTTCCACGATCATATAGGTATTCAAGTTTAAAATAGAGTCCATGGAATATGCCTTTTTGAAGAATAATACCAGTTCAGTTGCTTTATAAAGACGAAATTAAATTAAGTAATATAGGGCTGCTGTTAACAAGTAGCCAACTTGTTCAGGCCAAGGTGTCTTGTTTGCTGTCTTTTTTTCCCCTGTCTTTTAATATCTCCTATTTGTATTAAAATACCTGGTGGTGTCCATGGTATGAAGCTTAATGTCAATATTTTCAGTTGAAGGCTTTTTTCCAGAAAAGTACTTTGTATTAAGTGTTCATCCTGTCTACATTTTGTTCTTACCTTATCTATTTTTTATTTAGTTTTAATAAATACAAGATTTTTTTTTTTATAAAGGAATTTTCCGGTTTCAGGCAATTTTTACTTTTATTTCTAATGTTTCTGTAGCAGCATTGATTTTTGTTTCTTTGTTTTTTATGTTCAATACCTTGGCAAGCCACTAATAATAGACTTGTAGAGCTGGTTTTAAGAAGGTAAATAGAAAAATGAAGATAATGAAAACGTTTCTGCTCTTTCCCTTGGAGGGTTACAGAAAAGGCATCTTTAGACCATGTGCTTTTCAAACTCTCTAGTTCTGAGCTTTTGAACAGCTTGAAAATGGTCCTGCAGCACAGTTACAGATCATTTGTAATAATGCTCAAATTGCTAGTTCGAGTGAGTCTGTACCAAATCTAATCGTTAACCGTGGTGGATTAGATTCAGTTCTTCCTGTGCTTTTTAGAGGCTCTTTACCTGTGCACTTGATTCTTCGTGGCTATTTGAACCTGGTGTCATACATTTTTAGTCTTTATTGTATTTGTCATACATATAATGGCAGGAGAATGGTTGAAAGATCAATATGATGAAAATGTCTTTCTATTTAGGAAAAGTCCCGAAAACATTAGTCATTCCGAACAACTCAAGGAAAAGGAAAAACAAGGTTTTTTCAGGTCAATGAAAAAGAAAAAGAAGAAATCTCAAACAGTAAGTAGATGGTCAATCTCTATATACAGTGGCATATGAGTCCGCTTTAATCTGTGGGAGCTTTATATTTTGTACATGGTAATCAAAGTGAATTATTTTCTAATTGGCCTTGATATGCATACACTGTTTGTTTTCTTCTCAAATTCCATACAATTATCCTCCTCTTGAAGAGTCTCTTCTAGATTCAACAGAATCTCCAGGAATAGAAGAAATCAAATTTGGATGAGAAAGGACATGTTAAGCCTCTCTCAGTTAACATCTTTTCCGTGTGGATTTGTATTTATGTTAAAACTATGACACTGTAGCATTTATTTCTCTCTAGGGGTTAAAGATATGTGAAGACATAGGAAATGGTTTGGGTTTATGTTTAAATCTTGAAAGTCATAACTAACTATCATTCATTATTCTCCGCTGTCTGGTTATCCAATCCCCACATTCACAAGTGCACTTCTGGATTGCAGAGTCATAGAGAAGAGAGAGTATCTGACATTTCAGGGCTTGTTTTAGTAGGAAGACATGTTTATCCTGTGATTGAACTGAGAAGTGGAACGAGTCTTAGCCCCTAGGATCCCTCTGCCTAAACCCAGGGCTGGCTCCATGAAACCACCCGTGCACGTCACATCACTGACCCGCCCAAGCACAGATTCTGCTGTTCAGTGACAGGAGAAAACCTGGGGAAGCCAGGCCTCCAGGCCAGCAGCAGCTTCCTCACCCACATGAGGCATGCTTCCGCCTTTGCTTTATGGCGCCTTCCAGACTAGACGGTGTCGAGTCAGCCATTTTAAATGATTTTGTTTCTAGTTTAACTTCATATACAATTGACTCTCATTTATCTAAAAAGGAAAAAGGATTCTAGGATTACAACTCAATGGTAAGTAAAGATGAGATGATAGTAGCAGAGAATATAACACCCGAAGTAAGGCTTTTTATCTCACAGATGTTCTAGATATGTTAACAAAAACCTTTCTAGATTACCTTTTGAGGTTATTCTTTCACTTACTCATTTATTAAATTTCTATATTTCATTAAATATGAGCTCATTATAGAAAAGTTGAGGGGAAAAAAATGATCATTTCTCATCTTATCACACACAGAGCTGGTATTAGGATTCTGGTATATTTCCCCCTGGCTTTTTAGCCTATGCATGTTTGTGGGGGAAGGGTGGTTTTTTTAAGTTTGTTTTAAATAATACTATCAGTCATATATACTTATGCACAACATGTATGTTACTACAACATTTTATTATCTTCATTTTAATGGCTGCATGATATTCCTGAAATGTTTATTTTTTAAAAGCTGCCTATATTTCTGAGACTCACTGAAGGCAGAATTTCAAATCAAAATGCCACTCAAATATTACTACATTTGTTACTTAGACTGGATGACCAAATAAATAGAAAAATCTCTAAATATTTAAGGTGCTAATTTTATCATTATCTATAGAACACTTATCTATCATGGACATTGAACTTAGACTACCACCTCTTAATCACTGCTATTTTTATTTTGAGGTTTTTGTTCTTAACCTCAGGTTTACGGCCATTATGGGGTGCTTAAGGGGAAGAAAGTAGCAGGAACCAAGGAATTGAAGGTGTTTTGTGTATAGATTTGGCTTTTGATGTCTTAGACCAACGATAAACTTAAGGCTCCCAACTCATCATGGCCTGAGTCAAATATATACATGTCAACTGACTCTGTTATTCAGGATCTGGTTTAAATTTTAGATGTTTAACTAGTATAGGTTAGGTTAATAGAAAAAAAATTATTCTCTAACATCCTCTCCACTTGAACTTACTTTTTTAAGGTTTTCATGTTTCATTTTTGATATGTACAGTAACTATAAAATATCTCTGTACAGGCCACATGCCTTAAGCCTTCCAAACCAAAAGTTTTTTGTGCCTCTGGATTTTTTAGTTTCAAGAAAAAAATATATTTTTAAATGACTTTGGTAACTAGAGTAAGATTTTCAAAGAGCATTCAGTATATTCTGCCAGACCTAAGGCTCCTAAGCATGGCATTTTGTTAATTCTGCCTTCTTGGAATGAGCATTGAAACAATTAAAGTTAGTCTTTTTCACTTTCTAGAACTCAGCAAAAGGAAATTAAGTGACCAAGCTTTGAAAGATTTAAAGCTCTGTGGCCTTTGCTTAAGATTCAAAAAAAAAGGAAAATCCGATACCCAGTGTACATAGAGAAATTAGACATTTAGAAGCCTCAGTGGGTCTTAAATCTAGTTTAACCCTTTTATTTCGCTAATTTAGGAACTCTACAGGCAAGTTGTGATCTACCCGAAGTCGCACATTCGGTTGGGAAAAATAGAGGTGGGTTCTTCTTAATAGCTGGCCCAGGCTCAGTCACCCACCTCTGTGGAGAGCTCCCGACCACTTGTTCCTGGGTGCTCTCTTGTGGCCTCCTTAGTGATGCGAGTTAAACTCCTCCCTGGGAACCTGTCATGGGAACAGGAAACTGCAGGCTATTTTACTCACATGTCTTCATATACATACCCATAGGAGATGATCTGAATGCCTTCTTGTACATTCTGACAGTTGAGATATCCACAACAGGGAAAAGTGGTGCCAAAAAATGATTATATGTTGTAAAGGTGCCTGCTTTGACTCAAGCAAATCTGGAAGCCGCCTTGGGAAATCTGGCTGCAGTTCTGTATCCAGGGTTACATAAGCCCTCAGAGCATATGGTGACTCTGCCAACTTGGTAATCATACCCAAGTTAGTTAGGATCTACCTCAGCTGGTAATCATGCTTCAATTTAAAGAATGAACTTTCCTTTTCTTCACTTTGAAATCCCATATTCTGAATTGCGCTTGATATGGGGTGAATATTTCTAATAGCATAGAACGAGGCTTCTTCTTTGACAGTTGAATCCTGCAACAGTGATGTTTCTCTTCCAAGTGACATGTTCTGGTTTAAGAATTAACCACATTCAAAAGGGTTTGCAGGTTTTTTTATTTTCTCTAATAGGCAGATTATACGGTAGATTATTTGGTTGCTGAAGTCCTCTCTAGCCATTTGGAAAAGATCGAAGTTCATCAATAGCTCTTTAAATACAATTCATTATAATAATTTTATCTCTCATAATAAATTCTTAAATGTTTTGTAAGCTTAATGTGAATGATGCGAGTAGGTCTCTAGGCTTTCCTATGATGGGTGTTGATCAGGACCACGTGTTCTTTATATTCATAGAAGTTGTTGCATGTCTTGAATTAACAGTGTTGACTTCTTCATGTCCAGATGAGAAATGACACAGAACCTCCTCCACATTCACACACAGCACAGAAATTCTTTCGGCAACTGTTACTGTTTAACAATTTGAGGATTTCCAAGGGCTAGACATTTCTATAAGAACACCTTTCTTTTTCCTTTTTTTTTTTTTACCCCTGCAATTTATTTGTATCTTATATTGCAGACAGATTCCACCAACGGGGAGAATCCAAGCATCAAGAAATCCCTCTTTCCTCTTTTTAATTCAAAGAATCATTTAAAGCATAGTTCTTCTTTGAAAAAGCTTCCTGTAGTCACTCCACCCATGGTACCCATTTTTACGTATGGTAGTCCTGAAAACCGCTCCAGTAAACTTGTTTTACTGATGACAAAAGCATGTCTTTTATTTTCATGGGGTCATATTCTCTTTGTGCTAGTTAAGTACCTGAGCCAGTTCCATAAATTCACTGAGATATAAATTCTTTGCCATTCTGGATTTTCTGAATCAGTCAAGGAAGGTGAAGCATAAAAGGCTATTAAGCAAACAAACTGGTGAAGGGCTAGTTTGGATTGTCTGATTAGCCAATTGTCGGCAGACAGCATTCATAAAATCCCTTATTATCTGTAAAGAATTCGATTAATATTTACAATTCATAAATGTCTTCTTTTGGCTCACAAAGTTTGTTAACACTTGGTTGGCAGTTTGTTTCTTGAAACCAAGTTGCATTGACCAAATTGAATGAGCTAGCAGGCTCCATGAAAAAACACAGCTTCCATTGGTGATCTGCTTTTTTCTTGCCTAGCTCTAGCTTTCACTGGTCACTGGGTTTAAAGCCAGGGCTTTTGCTTGGCATTTGCCATTTACTCTCCTGTGTTCACCAGAATCGGTGAATAGACCAGTTTCATTCGTCTGGAATTTGTGGCACAAATTTCCAGCATTTTCATCCTATATAATGCTAGACCCAGATTATTTACTGGGCCATGTCTTGGGAGTATGATTCAAACTTTACTTCTCTACTTTGCTATCCTCAAAAACTTGCTAGACTTCTTTCAATAACCCTCCTCCCCACCTACCCACCCTCCAAACACAGTGTTTGGATCATTTTCCCAGCGAGAGCAAATTTTTGTTTTATTGAACTGGTTCATAACCTAACTGCAATGTGGAATGAGGATACGGCAGCAATTCCTGGTGCAGCCCTATTTAACTGCTCTTTCTTACAGCGACTAAAACTAACAGCATGGGAATGCTTAAGGGTTGAGGTTTTAACAAAGCTGCATGACATCTGCCAATTTTTCCTAATGCAGGGAAAATTATTAAGAGGGCAGCAGAATTTAACTAGCATCACTTGCATTGTGAACATTGGGAGAGTTTGGGTTTCCTTTTTTTTTAATCTTGTTTTTTGTTTTGTTTTGGGGTGTTTTTCATTTTGTTTTTTGGGTTTTTCTCTTGGTTTTTGGTTGAGTTTGGGTTTGGTTTGATTTGCTTTGGTTCTCCTCTTGGGTGCAGTTGCATATCCTAATTAGACTTGTTGGTGTGCTGACTAAACCGTTGTCCATATTCTGCTCCAGGTGCCCAATTCTGAAGGCCCCGATCTTCTGACACTGCAGAAAGCCATTCACTCTGCTAGCACCCCGAGCAGCAGACCAAAGGAGTGGCGTCCTGAGAAGATCTCTGATCTACAGCCCCAAGTGAGTGGTACCCGTGTCGCTCCTGTACTCTGACTGCAGTGGTTATCTCTCCTGAGGGGACAAGATTGATAAATTTAGCCTCTCAGTGATACAGCAAGGCTGAGAGTCTCCCCAGAATATACCCTCACTAATAGCCAAATGTGCCTTGGGAGTCCAGATCTTGCTTCAGTGACCCTTGTCCTACTGGGGGGAAAAATGAACTTCCATTAGCCTTCACCTAGTTGCAGTGGGGTGTGGGGTGGGATTAGGGTTTACTAAGACATGGCTCAGCTCACAAATACTCTACAGCCTAGGACAGACAGTAAATCCATAAATAACCATAATTTGTAGTTAAAAAAAATTGGAGCAGGCCATAAAATGTAGGGGAATATGAGAGGAAATAGTGGAAGATGAAGGTTTCGTTAAAGGTAGTAGCAAATGAATTGGGACTAGAAAGACAGATATGATAAACTTTCCTGAAATAATACTTAAACTTCTGAAATCCATACTATTTTTGATAGAAAACTGGCAAATAATCGCATTAGGACTGCACATTAGACAGTATGTATAATTGTATTTCTCTACTATGATAGAGGAATAAGCAGAAACAAATCCATACATTTTTCATGTAACTGAGGTTTATCTCTTTTAAACAGCTATTTTGATTGGAAAAATTTTAATATTGTATCTTTTCAGGATCCTGTAATGAGCATAGTAACACAATCTAACTTGGTTTTTGATTGTATTCAATATTTTATAAAACCATTATTCCTCTGTACTATAGTTTCTGACAACCCTCATGAGCTTTTGAGGCTGTAGAGTTGGTGGTGCCTATAAATGACCACAAATTTCTGTAATTTGGAGAAAGAGGGTCGGTTTTTTTACCTTTGCTGTTTACTCTCTAATTGTAAGCTGTTACTTAGAGCTGCTGACAGGAGTTCCCCAAATTTTGATTGTATTTGCCCAGTCATTTGTATTTTATGTTTCCAATATAACATAGGCTGGGGGTGGGGGGTGAAGGGCGTGTAGAGAACCAACTATCCAAGTTATTGGATATGTATCTGAACTAAGAGCTCAAGGCTCTGAGCAAAGGCCTTATCTACTCTCAAGCTAAAAAAATAAATAAATAAATAGGTGAAGACCTTTAGAGCCTTTTTATAACGACTTCTTTTGCCACAAAGCTCTTTTCGGGTGACCTTACATCTCCAGCTGAACCCATATTATTGTACATTTGACCCTCGAATAATGTGGGGCTTAAGGACACTGACCCCGGGCAAAGTGAAAAATCTGTTTTTAATATTTGACTCCCTCAAACTTAAGTTGTCCCTCAGTATCTGCAGACAGTTGGTTCCAGATCAAAAATTGTATAGGTATTTACTGAAAAAACTCCACATTATGAGTGAACCCACACGGTTTAAAACCTGTGTTGTTCAAGGGTCAGCTGTAAGTGCTCGATAGTTATATGTAGACAGGGCTATAAAAAATCACCAGGAAATCTCATTTTGTTATCATGCCAATTTTATTTTTTAAAAACACACACTTTTGAGCATTTGTGGCATGCAGTGTACTATGCCATCTCCCGTGGGGACCACAAAGCTCTCTTGGACAGACTTTGGAATGGCCGTAGAAGATGCTGTTCCAGAAGTGACTTCTACCTGAATCCATTCTGAAGCAATTTCTCTTGGATTTCAGAGTTCTGTTCCTTCAACTCTTGTAGTGTCTCATGAGATCATCATTGTTATTAGAACTTTGCTGAGCCCTTAAAAGCATGGTCCTTGAAGATTGGCAGCCAGAGGTGTCCCAAAGCTAAGGCCGCATTGCAGCCAGAATCCCCAGGGAGGGCTGTGAATTTCAGGGTGCTTTCTCATGCCTCTTCTGATGGTGACCTTCATTACACCAGATGTAGAAGAGAGGAGAGTGAGCCATTTGTCACCAGTGAAGAGCCTTCTGGCCAGCCAGCTTCCAGGGCCCTCCCTTCTGCCTTGACACGCAGTCCCACTCCACAGTGCCACACTCCGTGAGGCCCAGCCCCGGCCACACAGCAGACAGGGCAGATGGGAGTCCATGTTAGGAATTGAAGGTTTCCTGTGAGTGAATTGTGTTTTAGAGTCTGCAGGGCTTTTGCTTATTTCTCTGTGCTTCGCAATTTTAATGCCCAAATCTTACCCTCCCCCCACAAAATAATAAATAAAAACAAAACCAAAAAAGTAAAACGGCAGAAAGAGAACATTTGGATTTTGCGAGATCAAGGGAAAGGGAAAGTCAGGGAGGTGAGAACAGAAGGAAATATATAAATTTTCGCTGAGTACGTTGCTACCTAATTGAAACATGATACTTTTTCGATTTCTCTCGCAGCTAAGTAATGGTCATATGGCTCAGTTCTGGCCACTGAAATACAAGTGGCAGCTTTCTATGGCGCTGTTGGGAAGTCTTCTCAAAAGGGAGGGTCATATCCCTTCTTCTGCTTCTTTCTGCTGGTTGAGGCATGAGATGCCCTGTCTTTGAAAAAGAACAAAAGGATAGATAAGGCCGGACTGGGCCCTCCTCCCCCACGGATCCTGCGCTCCCCGCTTCATGCGGTCATCTCAGACATCTCTAAATGAGATCCTACATGCATTCTTGTCTTGTCTTTCAGAGCCAGCCGTTAAAATCACTGCGAAAGCTGTTGCATCTCTCTTCGACCTCCAATCACCCAGCTTCCTCAGATCCCCGCTTCCAGCCATTAACAGCTCAACAAGCCAAAAATTCCTTCTCAGAAATTCGGATTCATCCCTTGAGCCAGGCCTCTGGCGGGAGCAGTAACATCCGGCAGGAGCCCGCACCAAAGGGCAGGCCAACCCTCCAGCTGTCAGGTCAGATGGACCCTGGTTGGCACGTGTCCTCTGTGACCCGGAGTGCCACAGAGGGGCCTTCCTATTCTGAACAGCTGGGTGCGAAGAGTGGGCCAAATGGGCACCCTTATAACAGAACGAATCGGTCTCGAATGCCAAATCTTAATGATTTAAAAGAGACAGCTTTGTAAAGTGTGCTTGGGGCAGGGGTGGGGGGACAAGCCAGTTGGGAGGGGAGAGGGTGGGGGTGGGGGTGGGGTGGTGAACAGGCTGGGCCAGGGCGGTAAGCCAGTATTTTCAGCTTTATGAAGGTGTGTGCAATATTGTGTGCGTGGAGCCGTCCGGCTCCTCACAGCCACAATGCTAGTCAGGGATCTTAGAGCTACAGGAGTTTCTTAGGGATCGCCAGTCTCCATGGCTCTTGTGTGAGAATGGATGGGGTGTGCCAGTGAGGAAGAAGACATTCTTGCCAGTTTCTCCCCCCTTACATTCCAGCTTAGGGCAATCCTTGTTGAACTTGGGGAAGCCAGGACGTACTCTGGCACTTCAAGGGATAGAAAAATCCGTGTTGACCGATGCCCGAAACACAGGGTTTTTTCTGCCTAGACTATATGTGGGGTTTATTGTAATCCAGGAGTATCCCTTCGAAGGGTTAGCAGATGAACTAACTGTATGTCTTAAATTGTTTTCTAAACTTCCATATTTGATAGGATTTGTAACATTTATTTATAATTAATTACTATTGTACTGTTATAATCATACCTTTTATGTTAAATGTAAAGTTATTTTGAGCTGTTTGGAACATTGTGAAGCAGTGGGACAGCTACAGTAGTTTCTATAAAAACTAAACAGTAACATTTATATATTGCATCAGGAGTATTTTATTCTATATATAAATATATATATATATATGGTAAATATCTGTCTGTTTTATAAATATAATCATTTAAAGAAAGTATCATTATGACACTATCTGCCATATTTTTATACATTTGTAATATGAAGTGAGTCTTAAACTTCTAATCAAGGGAGTTGCATTGTGGGTATATGTGACTGTAAGAGTAGGAACCTTGCTCAACTTTTAGGCCCCAGCAGTAGCCTCTAGACATGCTCCTTGGTAGCAGATGAGATGCCGCATCTCCTTCCAAACCCACAGGGGGAGAAAGTGGGCTAGGCCAGTGAGCACTCCAGCAGGCCTCACCTCCATGCTCACAGCGTTGGCTCCTCTTCACGGCCAGGGACATTCCTTGCACCTGAGGGAGAACAGGTCTGGAGTTACTCACGGGTCTTTGTCGAAAATATGTGCTCTTCTACTTAGCACTGGTGTAGAGCGTCGACCAAAGATTTGCCAGTGAACATTCCTAGTTGCAAGGTTGTAAGAGGCACCTGTCTGCAGATCTTGCAGACCAGCTCTATGCTCCTGAGTCCTGTGCACTGTACTGGAGACTCTTGGTCAGGGTAGGGAGTGGGGGGAGGGCGGGTACATGTGTGGCATTTCTATTTCTAAATGTTCTTTTTAATATTGCTCTTTCCAATATATTTAAAAGGCTCCTGAAGCAATTTTAGATGTAGAGAAAATTGCTATACCCATTTTTTCTTCCTGGGACTGTCCACATAGCGTGCGCGCACGTACACACACATAGACACACACATACACGCAGAGTCAGAATAGGACTTATCTTTCCCTCATTTGATCTCCTTCAACTCTCAAGTGTCACCAAGGCCTTTGGCCAACAAAGGTTTTAGCCCCATGTCTCTGGAGCATCCTTGACAGAAATCACTCAGCATCATCATCCATCAAGAGTGTTAGATTTTTGGAAGTAGTCTCTTAGCAATAATATTTTTAAAGGTCCCCTCCCACCCTCCAGAGAGGAAATGTCCTAGTATTTATTACTTGTCCCCGGATTCTAAGAGTGTCAGCCCCTGAATCAAGTCAGCTGTCATTGAAATGTGCTGAGTTACTGTTCCCCCTCCCTCATGATTTTGAGAATCCTGCTCTGATGATTATGAAGATTATAAAGAAGAACTCTTAGTTTCTTTGAATCTTACATTGTGTGCATATTGCATTTTTATATAACTACTATAATGATGTGTGTTGATTATATATAGAGGTCATTTTAAGGTGCTTTTTATTTAATTTTAATAAGTGTAATAGGCACTAAAATGAAATTCAACTGGGTACTATCATTGAAACAATTTGATTCAAACCAATAGTTTGCATGCTCTTTGGTTCTTTTTATATCTTGTTTCTTTCACCAGTTTAGTACTGTTCAAGTAGCTCTGAATTCTGGCTTTTCCCAGGCAGCTGCTCAGTTATATAAGTGACGTGGACCCTTAGCAGTTTTTGCCTGGATACTAATGACTCTAAAAGAGTGTGTAACTCTTCTTTTTCATACTAGATCTGTACCTTGTAGTCCCCCTTGCAAACCAGAAACTACATTTTTTCCTCTGGAAAGACTTCTCACTGTGCTGTGCGCTTAGGAACTGCGCAGTCACATTGCCATGCTGTGGCATTTGAGGCTCGTCGTCACCTAGGGGCTGGTTTCCCATGTTTTCATCCTTGCTAACACTGGGATCTCAGATGTTTGCAGAACATTTCTATTCCTGATGGTTCTTCAAAGAAGGGCTAGAGTAATTGCCTTCTACCTAGAGCAAAGTAAACCTAACTGATGAAGAGTCAATACATACTTTTCGTACATTCCCAGATTTGAGCCAGAAAATATCTACAGTGTTTTCAACTAGTGTTTTTGAGGTAGCTCTTTTATCCTCTCCTCAGCTTTTGTCCATTCTGACTTTTCGTTGACCTCAGTGAGCTGTAAGTGAACTACAATCCGCATTTCTAGCATGTATAATTCTCCTCCTGCTCGCACAGGGAATGGTAAAGTTTCCTCTCAAATCTAACAGGCCTTCTCTTAGCTTTTAACTGTTGTTTTCCTCTGGTCGATGAATTATCGACCTGACAAAGATTGCCATCCATGATAAGGGCTTGATTTAAAGTCACAAAGGCTTGCGTTTTCTTTAGGAAGGGGATTTTTTATGACATCCCATGTTCTATTATCTGCCCTAACTTCCTAAAGGATAGAAAGGTTGAATGAAGGCTTATGAATTACTTTGTTTTATGGAAGTATCACTGATCTTTTGAAAAGAAACTCTGCTTCACTGTTTTTCTACGTTTGGTTTACTGCCATCCTCGTTTTTCTTCTCAGAAGTTCTAAATGAACTTTAACTGAACCTTGTTTAGCCTCAGTCTGAGGTTTAGCCCCTCTCCAGAGCCCCTGACCAAAACTGCTCTGTGCTGTTTCTACAGCAGTGGTTCTCAACCAGGGCCAGCTTTGCCTCCCGATGACATCTGGCTTATGTCAGGAGACATATTTGGTTGTCACAACTGGGTATGGTGTTGTGCTACTGGCATGTAGTAGGTGGAGGCCAGGCAGGGATGCTGCTGCACATCTTGCATGCACAGGACACCTTACAAAGAATGATCTAGCCCCAAACGTCAATAGTGCTGAGGTTGAGAACCCTGCTCTGCCATATTCCAAGCCCACCAGTCTGCAGAGCTGGGGTCCAGCCTTGTCTCTCCAGGCTACAAAACTGCAGGTATGAATTCTTCAGATCCCATTCTCTTAAACAATCTTCTATCACTCACTGTTCTCGAATCCCTGGAATCCCATTGTTCGTTTCCATTGTCTTGGGCCTGCTACAAGGTGCATCTTTTGGGAGGAGACCAGAGTTACTTCATAGGTGTTTGAGAACTTAAATTCTAAGTCAGCATCCTTAGAAAAGCTTTCATAGTGCCACGAGGCTTATATTTAGAAGCAAGCAGCAGCCTGGCAGATTGGCATGATTTTTACCAACTGCTCAAAGGCATCCATGGCTTTTAGCTGTGTCTCCCAAAAGAAAATGTCTTTGTTTTTTAAGTCATTTAATGGCTCTTTACAAATATTGGCATATGACGGACCAATTAGAAGCAAAAAAAAAAAAAAAAAAACTCTTATTGGTGGTTGTGATGTGGCTGTTATAGGAGTATTTGTGCTGTATGCTTTGGTTAAATCTGTTTTAAAACATGCTTTAAGACTCACCATATGCAGTTGTACTTTCATTCTGAGCCTACGCTGCTTAGTTTCTAGTCACGTCATGTATTATAGAATATGTTGTGGTTGTAGAGTTAGCCAGTTTAGCATGTTCCTAATCTGAAAATTAGTGGACTTCACTAGGAAATGCTATCCCATTTTCCCTTCCCAGCACCTCTTAGTTAATGTCATAGTATCCTCACTTCTTAAACTAGGTTTTAGAGTAAATAAGGAAAAAAGCCATTTATTTTCTTCTAGTTACGTGTTGAGAATGACTCATAAGAGTACCACTTTTTTTTTTTTTTTGCAAGGCCAGAGGATTACTTTTCAAGTGCGTAGAAGGCACTGTTTATTCCTATTCACCTAGGTCCCGGCGGTGACCCAACTCTCAGCAAGGGCAATCACTCATCGAGACATTCCTAGAGCTCATCTGGGACTCAGAAATCTGCATCTTCTCTCCTGGTCAGAATCTTTTTTCTGGAGAGCACTGCTTTTATATCTAGAAGTTCGTTACTTCCTGCATTATAGTGGGATATTGAGCTCCGTGTGAGCCCTGAGATCCACAGACTCATACTTTGTGAACTGGGAATGTGGTATGATACACTGAACCGAGTCGGAAATACTGAACTATTTCCTTACCTCCTTCAGTTCATCACTAATAAAGTGTGTAGGCTGAGAAAACTTCTCTACAGTTAAAAACAAATGGTTTCTTTAAAGGGGGCAGCAGAAAAGACAGTACAAATAAGTGTCCTGTCACTAATCCCCAGAGCCAGACTCTCACAAGAAGGTTCTCTCAGAGACTTAAAGGGCCAACTTACAAAACAAAAACTTGTAAGTAGTTCTGATTTCTTCCCTTCGCATCTTGACCAGCTGAGATATAGACTCTCTTGAGGTCTGATTCAGCTGGGTGAAAAATCCTGTCTTAGAAACCATAAGTAAATGCGAGAAAATGAAGCCGTGACAGGGCGAGTCCCTTGTCTGTCTGTATACACACAATGTGGTGACAGTAAGGTGTCTGGGAAACTCTGGGCCTGCTGCCCTAATTCTATTCTATTCTATTTCTTCTTTTTTTAATTGAATGTACTATAAAAGATTACAGACTTCTGTGCCAAGTCAGTTACTACGTGAATATTCATTTTCCATAGTGCTTTGTTAATTCATGGGCGTTCGGCCAGGCCCTGACTCCACCTTTTTCCACTCCAGGCACTGACCCACCACCTTTCTGTGTATTTCCTATAGGCTATTAAATATGATCACAACCTGCCTTGTATTTCCATTCATTAACTGTTGACTCCCAAATTTGAGGGAGGTTTGTCTTTTCGTTTTGCCAGAAAAAATTTGTAATGGTTGCACGTTGGATTTCTAGGGCCAGAGAGCTGCGTCAGTGAAACTGGTTTCACTTCTAAGGCCCTTCATTTACCTACAAGGTTGAGCTCTCTGAACCCCATTGGATCCTTGGGTCGCATTTTGCTCCTCCTTTGGAATCTTGAAAAATCAGTCTCCGTGTTGTATGCAGATTAGAAGTTGCCTTGTTCGCTACTCTTCCAGCGCAGAGTATCAGGGAGAAAGAGGCCTTATCTGTTCCTCCATCCCCTCCGTTTTGACAGACTGCTAATTCCTCAGGATTTCCTTTGGTTTGGGATTGTGCTTTCCCAAAAGCCTGATCTGATTCATTTCGGGCGTAAACAGGCTTGTCCTAGTGCTCTGCTTCAGGGTTAATCAGACAAAACCCAGGAATAGAAAAGGTAGATGCCTTGACTTTGTCCCTATTGGGGGGGTGGGTGGGGGATTAAAGTGTTTATCGCCAGAGTTGTCAAAAGCTCCAATTACAAAGCATTCAAAGGTTCCAAAACAAACAAAAAGAAAAACGATGCTTTTCCTCCTAGAGAACTTTTAAGTTCTCCACAATGGCTTAGATTTTCCAAAATGGAAAGCAAAGCTTGTATGAAATCCGTTTTCACTAGATATATGATTGGATTACATATACAGTCCTCTCTCAGTCTGTTTCCCTCTCCTTGTTTGGTCACTGATGGAGTCAGGCTGGAGGGGTAATGCTGTGATTTCAGGAAGTCAATGCTCACTGTAAACTTGGATCGATTAACAGAAACAAACCAAACAAAATAGTGGTCCCTAATTCCTATCTCCAAGAATTGCTTTGTGCCATTTTGAATTCAGGTAGTTATTCTGTATATACTTAGAAGACTATTTCGAGCTTCTTTAATCTCTAGGAAGTTTGAAGGGGGTATCTGGGAAGACACAGGGCGGGGTGACTTTGAGAACCCTGCTCATGCATGAAAACAAAAATAGAGATAAGCCAGAATGATGTAACATCTAAATTTTGTGGTAGATTACGAATCAGTGGTAATTCTTAATTGCGCAGACTTTATAATCTATACTACAAAGTGTAATTCCATACTTTTTACTGTGGCAAGGGTGTGCTGTGGTGTTAACCTTTTTAATTTTTGAATCCAAACTGAATTTAAAGTGTTGAATATTTAAATTCCTCACAAGCTAACTATGAACCATTTGTAAAGTGTTTCTATAACTTTGTAACATGTGTTGGTACATCTTATCAAGTTTTTTCTGGCATGTATTCTTCCATTCTGAACTTCTGTAAGATTTCTATTGTTGCTGTAAATATTATACAAATATCTATTCCGTTGTAACCTTAATTATCAGCATGAAATGGTTAATTTTTACTGAGCACAATGTATTTTTGAATGGATCTTCCCAAATGTCTTTAATAAAATGCAGATTTTGCACTGACTGAAGTGATTGCCAGGCCATCCCAACATTGAGCACTGTTGTCCCTCCAGTTCCGAGTGCGAGCAGCTCTGCAGCTCTGCAGCTAGTTTCTTTGTAAAGAACTCATTTGAATTCAAATGAGGGATAATGGACCGTTGAAATTGGAATCAGTTTAAGGGACTGAAATTAATGTAAAGCAGGGCAAATCCTGTTATTTAATGATGTTGATAATTTTTTTTTGTATTTATAAAGCTTTTTTTCCCCTTCTGGCATTTTGAAAACTTTGGTTTCTTTTATTACTTGAGTGTTGTCTCCTTTGCATGTTGCTAGCCGGCTCACTTGATGGTTTGGGGAGGATGGTCAGAGACACTAGCTTCCTGTTCAGTGCCATGGGGAAGGCAAAGATGGACAGGTTAATAAGGATTTCTTTGTGTTTTAGAGCCGGGGGTGGGCAGCTTGTTCTACAAAGGGCCAGATAGGAAATATTTGAGGCTCTGTGGACCATTAGGGTCTCTCTGACTTCACAACTCTGCCAGCATGCAACTCTGCTATTTGTAGTACAACTGCAGCATAGATGATGTGTGAATGAATGGGCGTATCTGTGTTTCAGTAAAACAAACTTACAGAAAGGGGGGTGCAGGCAGAGCGCCAATTTATTGACCAGTTCTTGGCCTTCACTTTGTCTTTAAAGATAAGACCAACTGGGTAAATGCTCCATGCGGGGAAAGAACTTAAGTTTTGTGAATAACGTATCTAAAAATTCTCCAACTTTATCTTTCTAAACAAAGGATAGGAGCTAAAACCAGTGCTTTGCACTCTTAAAAGCACTTTGTCACCCATTTCTTTGCTCCAAGTTTCTTCTTAAGTCATGGAAACCTGTGATTTCAATTTTTTTATACTTTTTATCAAAACTGAATCAAAGAATATGGGGCTTGTCATTTTTTTATATTCACAGCTCTTATTGCGGCTGAGCACAGTGCCAGTGTTTTACGTTTATTATAACATTTACTTTTCACAGCACAGTGAACATGGACTGAATCCCTATCTTGTAGATCAGGAAATGGAGGTCTGTGGACTTCTAACCTGCCCAAGGTCAGCCAGCTAGGATTTGAAGCTGAGTATGTTCATTGTAAAGCCCTAATGCCCTTAAACACTGCTGAGCAGAGTGGTTGCTGTGTCTCCATCTATAGAAGCTGCCGTGGGATTCATGACGGGGGTTCATGTACCACCTTTCCTCCCATCCCTCAGCAGGTGGTAGTTGATTTGATCTGAGAATAGATTAGAACATTTTATTGAAACAAGTCATGCCAGGTCCAAAAACTGGTGACTTAGCGAAAAGCACAGGATCTGGAGTCAGATTTCCTGAGTGGAATCCTAGCTCCATCACCTGCATCTTGCGCGCCTTTAGGCAAGTTATTTAATAACTTTCCTATGCCTCAGTTACCTTATCTTTAAATTGAAATAATAATCGTACCTACCTCATAGTGGATTTAATGAAACGATAACCTGCAAAGCACTTGGTAGATTCTCCATAAATATTAGCTATTACATTATTGCTATTATTTGTGCCCCAGTTGGCATCCCTGTGAAGTCGAAAAGGAATGTCACTGAATCTTGACTGCCAGAGAACTCATTAAGCACTTTAGATACATTAATTGTATTTGATCTTCACATCAGCCCTGTAAAGTCCAGGTTAAGAACCATCATAGCTTGGAGTTACTAGTGGTTTGGAGTTACAGCTGTGCATTTGTCCACAGGCCTCAACAACTATGCTCCAAGTAGACAAAAAGATGGGCTGCTGTCAGCATCTGTTCAAAGGCTCACTTTAGGGATGCAATCTTCTGGGTTCTGAGATTAGATTCATAGCAGCACCTTTATTTTAAAATACCTTTGTTTCGTCCAACCTCCTCCCACACTGAATACCAAAATCAGCTCAGACTTTATCTTGGCAACACTTAATGCTACTTTTTTGTTGTTGTTCATAGCATTTAATTTAGCTGTTTAAAAATCTCCCGCAATATGTTATGTATATTTTAACACAATTTTTTAAAAATCTCCTGCAAGTGTAGACCACACTCTAGCATTTCTGAAAATAAAAGTAAACATGTTACCATAAGGTAAGAGAATGAGTTTTTGCTACTATATATATATATATATATATATATATATTCAATTAAATATATATATATATTTAATTGAAAGTTTCCCACACAAAAATAATACTGCAAACATAGTTCATGTGTTTAATAGCAAATTTCTGTTAGGCTTCAGATGTCCCTCAATAAAAGTTTTTTACACATTCTTTCATGAATTATGAAGTAAAAAATTCATATGCTGTTGTAAACAAATTACCTGCAGATAAAGTTTTATGGATGTCAGTATCTCATTGATTATTATATTCTGAAGTATTCAACAATTTTCAATGTGAAATTTCAGCTGACTTCTTTGCAAAAAATGACAAGTTGATTCTAAAACTTATATGAAAATTTAAGGGACAGAATAGCCAAAACAATCTTGAACAAAATTGGAGGACTCACATATTCCAGTTTCAAAACTTATTACAAAACTACAGTAATCAAAACAGTGAGGTACTGTCATAAGGATAGATACTACAGAGATCGGTGGAATAGAATTCAGAGTTCAGAAATAAACCTTTACCTTTATGGTCAATTGTATTTTTTCAGTAAGGGTGCCAAAGCCATTCAGAGGGGGAAATGATAGTTTTTTCAATAAATGATGCTGGGACAACTGGATATCCACATGCAAAGAATGAAGTTGGACTCCAACCTCATACCATATGCAGAAATTAAAATGGATCAATGATCTAAATGCAAGAGTTAAAAACTGTAAGACTCGTAGAGGAAAACATAGGAGTAAATCTTTATGATCTGGATTTGGCAATGGTTTCTCAGATATGACACCGAAAGTACAAGCCAAAAAGAGAAAAATAAACTGGGCTTCATCAAAATTTTGAACTGCGTGCTTCAAAGGATTCCATCAAGAAAGTAAAGAGACTTATCTTCAGGAGCTGTTTTTTTTTTTTTTTTTTGCTGACTTTCCTGAAATCAACCCCCACTGGGCATCCATACTTAATGGTTTTCACTTCCTGCCACTTGGCCTCAGATTAACCCCAACTGTTTTCTGTCAGCCTTTGTATATAAATCTAGAGATACGGATCTGCTAGCTTGTCAAAAGTAAAGTCTGTGAGATCAAAAAAAAGTAAAAAGACAACCCACAGAATAGGAGAAAATATTTGCAAGTCATATGTCCGATAAAGGAATTCTATCTAAAGCATGAAGAATTCCTACAACTCAAAAAGATAGCCTGATTTTAAAAGGGGCAAAGGATCTATTCAGATCCAAAGAAGTATACAAATGGCCAGTAAACAAATGAAAAGATGCTTGGCATCATTAGTCATAGGGAAATGCAGATCAAAACCACAATGAGATACTACTTCATACACCACAGGATGGCTATAATCAAAAGGACAGATTATAACAAGTATAGAGAAAATAGAACCCTAATACACTGCTGGTGGGAATATGTAAAGTAGTGCAGCTACTTTGTATAATCATCCCACGGTTCTTCAAAAGGTTAAACAGAATTGCCATAGGACCTAGCAATTCCACTCCTAGGTATATACCCAAGATAAATGAAAACATGTCCCCAGTTGTTCACAGTGGCATTATAATAACCGAAAAATGTGGAAACAATGCAAATGTCCATCAGCAGATGAATGGATAAATACAGTGTGGGCTATTCACACAGCGGAATGATATTATGCCGGAAAAAGGAATGAAGTACTATCACACACTACAACATGAATGAACCTTGAAAACACTATGCTAAGTGAAAGAAGCCAAACAGAAAAGAACACGTGTTGTATGATTCCATTTATACAAAATGTCCAAATTGGCTACAGAGGCAGAAATAAATCAGTGGTTACCTAGGGCTGGAGTGGGCAAGTGGGTTGGGGGAGTGATAGCCAATAGTTTTGGGGTGATGAAATTTTTCTAAAATTGATTGTGATAATGGTTGTTCAACCCAGTATACGAAAAGTCATGAAACTGTACACTTTACATGGGTGAAATTTGTATGGTATGTGAACTTAATAAAGCTGTTATAAAACATTTCCAACATGAACAATTATTTGGAGAAACTTTATCCCTGCCTCACCCTGTTTCATTCTTTTTTTTTTCCCTTAAGTCGACTTTCTGTCCCGTGTCTACAGTGCTGATTATAGAGGACTTGAACTCTTAGGCTTTTCTCTGACCATGCATATTATAAAAGTTCATTCAACTTTCCTAGCGAGGCTATCTGATTAGGCGCTCGTTCAAAATGCATCTGTCCATGTGTTCTAAGACCAAAGAAGGATTCTACCCCTGCCCCCACCCTGAATTGATATGTATATATCTGAGAGAAGATGGAGCAGGGAAAAGCATGGGGATTAGAAAGAGGCTGGGTTAGATATGAAGCTGTTCTAAGCCAAAAACACCAGGGAAGAGATTTGGGGCTTTTAGGAGGCCACCCAATCACAAAGAAGATGAATGTGATGCCAGGATGGTGGTAGTATGAGTTCATTCACTTGGCTTGGCATTTAAAAACAAAGTTACTCAGAGATGCTAGCAAAAGCCGCACTGCGTCAACGCCAGGACTGTCTTGGATTGCTTACCCATTTTCATTGGAAGGCCTTGTCCTCTGATTCCATTCCCTTCAGCTCCTACTTTCAAATCCTCTCCTGCCCACCTGCCATGTCACCAGCCTCTCCCAGGGAAGTGCCTGAAAACTCAGGCTGATTTACAAACAACAAAGGAGACTTAGACTGTTATTCCCCAAGCTCGATGGGCTTCTCCAGGAGGGGAAGGCTAGGCCTATTGCAGGTCCCTTTCTTCCCTAGGAGGCTTCAGCATCAGGAGCAGGCCAGTTTTGTGTGTTGCAAGGTTAAGGGTCAGAGGTTTGAAGATTGGGCTCACCAGGGCTGTAGCCACATTGCCTTTCCTAGGATGTAGGTCCTGACCTCTTTGTACCAAGCCTGGACTCAGCTGATGGGCCTTCTGCTTGTAGCCAGTGATAGCTCTTGGGCCAACTGTTTTCCAAGTGTTAAGCTTGTTGAAAAATGGTAGCCTTAGGTAAAGGGAAATTCTGGTGTGTTCTAGTCAACTGGGGTTTGTAAATATCAGAAAATGTTGCTACTTACATGTGCAGCCTGTCCTGTGTTTTCACCTAAATAGTGACCACACTCAAACTGGGATAATTTGCCTGAATGGGCTACAGAATGGAGCCGTATATAATGAGAGCTTTGGAATGGACCCTTTCCTCACCCCATGCCCCCAACCCCTGTGTGCATGGGGGTGAACGCTCAGAGCAAGGGAGGCCCTCCTACCTGGGGTGTTTGATCATGTACACCTCTCAGGAGACTGGGCTCCCATCCAACCTCATCTCCGCCACCCGGTCATCCTCAAAACCTTTCTCTCTGGTACCAGGTGCTCTAAAGTCCTAAATAACCATGATTTAATGAAAAGGAGAAAAAACTGCAAGCTTGCCCTGCCCCCCTTGCATTCAAAGCAAGGCTTTATGAAACTCTGTTCCTGTTTTGAACATAGTAATGCAAAAGCATTTTCAAAACATCAGGGCTGTTTTGTGTTCCCCTGGGACTGCACCTTTCACAGTGTCACTGAGACTAAAAAACAAAAAAACGGAGAGCAGCAAATTACCCCTGCTTCTTAGGCTTTTGTATCAAAATTCTTTTTAGGGACATTTTCTTTGTTCCTATTTTCTTTAGCCCTGAGTGGGGAATATGTTCATTTTTCTTTTTCTTCCGCTGAAATTGGAAACTATATCTTTAAAAAAAAAAAAAGAAAAATATGCTCTACCCCCCAGCTCTGTATTGAAAAGAGCTTGTAAAATACAGCCCCTTTCATCACAGTGATATGTCAGGGCTCCCCCGCGGTCCCTCCTGCGCCCTCTACCCCCTGGCAGGCGCCGAGCTGAGACAGGCATCAGGTACACTTGCTGACACACTCCAACAGCTCCATGCGAATGGCAATGCGGACGTGCCAGCCCAGCGGGACCAGCCGGATAAAACGAGAGATGATGGGGGGCCGCAGCAGGTTCTGAACTGTGGAGGTTCGGTCTGAGTTTCCATAGAAGACCTAAAAGAGAAGAGTGATATCCTATCACCAGGGAAGGAAGGGAAGTTGAAGAATGATTTCTTTCCGAAGCTGGCCCTAACTTATAACTGAAAAATCTCAAAGCGGTTAAAGTGCGGAGACTTAACAGATCTGACATTGAGTGGTTGTTAGTAACTACTGCATGATCCAGGCATCTCAGTATTCGAGGACATCTGGAACTGTACAGTCCAGTACAGTAGCCAGTAGCCACATGTGGCTATTTAAATTCAAATGAACTAAAATTAGAGAATAGTTCACGTCTTCAGTCACACTAGCCACCTACCACTGGTCAAGTGCTTAAAAGCTAATGTGATTGGTGGCTGCCATATTGGACACTGTAGATATTAACATTTCCATTTGGCAGAAAGTTCTATTGGATAGCTATGATTAAAAAAGTGCCTCTTGATTCTTATCACCAACTTCAGGATTGAATCTTTTGTATTTTGACAAGAATTTTGAAAAGGACTACATCACATGAGGAATGTTTCCACGCTTTGAAAGTATCCAAAGTAAAAACTTTCTCAAAGGAGCTTCTGGAAAGAAGAGGGCAGTGTCCAGAGTAGAGAGAAAAAGGTTTGGTTTTGAGGATATAACATTGTTATATGATGCAGTGGCTGAAACATAAAAACTTGCCATGGATATTTGGCTGTATTTGCAAAGAAATTCTTTACACTCTTTCTAGAGTCATAAAATGCTGTGCCTAATGTTGCTGGAACATTTCGTTCCCTTCTGGTATTATCTTTAGAAAAAAAAATGTGACTCTTGTGTTGTCCTCATCCATCCACAAAATAAGAAGGACCTCATATGCCATGATCTTATCTTACCTTTCTTCCCAATAACGACACCCCGCATGCCCTTCACTAAGCTGTTTGCCCTTGAACCTATTCAAGTCAGGAGCCAGGTGAAGGGAGTGGATGGAACAGGCTGCTCCTGATAACACAAGTGCCCAAGTGAAGTGCTTCTTTGCAAAGAATCGTCAAGGTCTTCAGAAACAGACAGGCTTTGAAAAAAACCTTATATCTTTTTGAAAAGCCAACAAAAATGGGATAAAATGCCTTAAGTGTCAAGATGGTTTTTCCTGTAGTGTTCAAACTCCTTCAAATCTCAACCCATGAATGCCTTGCTGTACAAATTGTCCTCAGAGACTACAAAGCCTTCTGATTTCAGCTGCATGTACTTAACCTGACTAAATGTCCAAATTAGCTGGAGAAAGTCCTCACTATCAGGCAAAAGGACAGTTAACATTTCCAAATAGCTAGTAAATGTTTAATTCATAACTATACATTACATATATATGTGTATATATACACATATTCAAGAGCCTACTGTGTTCCGTCTTTGGTAAATAAGACTTTGGTCTTGGCGCTTGGAAGTGAGTCGGCATATAAAATTGCTGAAAGGTTTAATGACCTCTGTGTTTGCCCTGCTGGGGTCACTTTAACCATTTCTGTAGTTTTCTGGTTAACTTGCTGGGTCGCCCAAAGCTTCCCAGCTGTCAGTGTCCATGAATAGTAAGGAGAGGCCATAGGTACGTCAATGGACCAGGACCTACCCACATCAATAATGAGTCAGCCCCATGCAGCAAAGTGTGCAGTGGTCCAGTGAGTCTGGAATAGTCCAAATGGCTGTTTTTGATGATTTGAGCAAGTATATGCTGATATGAGAAATCAAAGTTTTGCGCACAAGAGTGGCACTCGTTTGCAAATGGCTAGACACCAGGGGATAGAACAAGAAAGACACATGCCTCATGGTCAGAGAGCAGACTGCGACTCACCATGTCTTGGGGGCAGTGCTCTGAGAGAGGGTGGCGACAGGAACACAGGGAGAGGCAGGAGGAGAGTCCCAAAGAATGTGAGGTGAAGGTGGTTTGGGTACGACTGACTTACCCTGTTGTTTCCGGTCTGGTCCTTATAGTAAATCCAGTTCAGGTTCTCGTCAGTCCTGTACTGCACACTGTACTTGGTCATCCACTCATCAATATCACAACGACCCTGGGTGAGGATCCCCGAAATCACCTTGACCTCTTTCAGATCTATCTGTAACCACTGGCTGCTGTCCTGGAACTTGGAGAGCCAGGCACACCTGCCAGGGACACAGTGAGTTACCGTTAGCCTTTCCCAATGAGCACCTCCGAGGGGCTGGGAGACGCTGTCTTTTTGAGGGGCTGCCAGCACCCAAATAGCCCCCGCAAAGCTCAGGCAGTCTGAGCTGCAATCTGTTAAGCACCCAGAGGCTTGTCTCCAAGAAGTGCCCAGCCTCTGTGATGCCTGTATCATTCTCTTCCTGCACCACTACCGCTGAAGGAAAAATATCCAGATTCAACTAATTTGTCAAAGAAATGCCTTTGAGTGTCGCTGAAATCACCTTAGGGGTGTGGCTGAGCTCGTCTTTCTTTAATATGTGGTTATTGCATCTGCCAGCCCCCTTCCCTTTTCATTAGTCTCTCCTGATGTTTCCTTCTCCATGAGTCTTTTGTTTTTCTTTCATTTCACTCTATTCATGCATATCTGCATCGCCTTCAGGTGCTGTCACCCGTGGCTTTCAGGGAGTGTCTACCATGTGCACTGAGCCAAGTGCCTCTGGGAGGGCTTTTGACAACTGTAGAGGAAACAAGCCATTGAAGGAACTGATTTGTTTTGGGTTTTTTTCTTTTTTAGCTTTGTCACTCATAAATTGTGGAAACCTACAGCTTCTCTCTCTCCCCATTTTTTTTAATTGCATGCTAATTAGCTTCTTGGGACTCAGCCCTTGGCTGCTTTCTTTTTTAATTCCAGACTTGCTCTGGGTGGCTCTGACTTTTTACTTCCATCTCGGATCTTTTCTAAATTCCAAATCTCGAAGATCAGTTACTGGCTAGCTGACTTCTGGATACCTTACAGCATGTCAAATGAAATATGTCCAAAAGTGAGCTCCAGATTATCCCCGTTCTAACCCCACCTTCTGGTTTTCATCTCTCTGAATTTAAGCCCTGTTTTCCTAGGTGCTCCTGCCAGCAATTTGAGAGCCATTCGTGGCCACTTCTCTGTCACCTCAAATGGCCAATCCATCTATTGTTCCATCTCCAAATGTTTCTCAAAGTCATTACTTCTCTCCATTTCCCTGCCACCACCCTAGACCTCAATGCTCATCTGGATTGCTGCTATAGCTTAACTAGTCTTCCTGAATTACTCCCCACAGAAGCCAAAAGCTTTTTCTTTCAACACAAATCTGATTATGATACTCTCTAACTTCAGGTCTTTCTCTGACAGTCTAATTGTTTTCACTTCCTCCTATCTTCCTTTAGTAAGAGAACACCTGTGTTTTATCTGGGTAAATAGCCATCCAACCTCCCTTGAAACTAGGTGGGCCATCGGACCAAATTCGGGGGAATGAGATATGGGCAGAAGTGGCCAATAGGATTATGTTTGTATCCTTAAAAGTGTGTTCACTCTGCTCTTCTTTTCTCCCTACTGACTAGAATATGGCTGTGACAGTGGAAGCTAGAGCAGCCATCTTGGTCTCCAAGATAGAAGTTTCATGTTAAGGAAAACAGAACAAGGTAGAAAGAATCTGGACCCCTCATAGCACCGAGCTGCTATAATAACTCTAGACTGCCTAATTCAACTCTTAGATGAGCAAAAAATATACCTCTCTGTTAAGTCTGTACTTTGGGGCTCTTTGTTACAGCACCACAAACCCGTATTCTAACTAATGTACATTCAAAATCCTCCCCATTATCCCGAAAATAAGGACCACAATCCTTAACATGCCTTAAAAGGCCCTACACAATCTGCCTTCTGCCTGCCTCTCCAGCCTTTCCTTGCTCATGATCTAACCTTGCCGCCTGCCTTACGGTCCCACTTCATGCCTTTGAGGGGTCTCCCCATTTCGGAGCCTTTGCACCTAATGTACTTTGTGCACTCCCCTGCCCCTCAACCTGGCCAACTGTCTCAGGTTAAATATCTTTTCCTTAGAAAGCCCATCACTGGTGCTTCAAATGGCCCATGTCTTTCTTCTTAATCTTCACAACATTCAGCACACTTACTAAATGATCAGTTGTGTGATTATGTGCTCAGAGTCAGTCTCCCCTTCTAAACTGTGTGCTTCCAGAAGGTCAGGACCTCATACACCTTGTTTGCTGCTGTATCCACAGCCCTTGACATGTGGAAGGCACTCAGTATTTGTTGAATAAGTGCATTCTGTGTCGCTCATTTATCAGAGACCTACTTTTTCAAATCACACGAAAAAGAAAAATTGCCTGAGCCGCCAGCCTGCTTACCCAAAGCCTTGACTGTTGAGCCGGGCCTTGTTGGCAGTCCATGAGGAATACCAGCCCACGTACTGCTCAGGGTTGGAGCAGGTGATCTGGTCTGGTGTAACCTCTCCTGACTCAAAACCCAGAGGCTTATGATACGGGCATTCTAGGAAAGGAAAAATAACACTCACTTAAATATTTGTATCGCATCGCAATATTCAACAAACATAAAATGACTGAAATGATAAATCAAACCGTCTTGTTTGAAGATGAAGAGATTGCCATAGAGACTCAACATTCGTAAACACAGAAGGAAGTGGTTCTATGGCAACCCCACTGTGGTGTGTGTGGGGGGCGTAGTTTTGATACTATTTTGCCTCCTCCACAAACTTAGAAACCTAAAAACCGAGAGGTTCACAGTGAAATATCATACTTAAATGCCATACTTCTTGTTTTCTTCATCAACACAGGTTTAGCCATCCTGCATGATGACATCAGGGTCCTTAATTGTCCTCAGGCAGCATATGATGGCAATTAAAGGACCAAAACAATGGTGAGAGGCAAGAAGGGCAATTATATATTGAGACTGACTTCCCACTTGTAAATTGTAGTTTTCTCACTAATATAATAAAAAACAAAAAGGATGAAATGTGCCTGAGTGACTGTTGAATAAGAAACAGTTGAAAGGAACCGCTTTTCCCAAATAATAGCCAAAGCTGGTTCTTACATGTTAATTGTCTGCTGCTTCTCACGTTTTCCTCTCATATTCAATGTTAGCTTACCTGATGAGAGACTGCCAGTTGTCAACCCAGTATCCATTCTCCCCTTCTTTTTGACTATAGAGCCCTAATTTTGTTGAGGGCAGCAACGTGGCGAGCTATAAAGGCAATCTTTCCCAGCCTCTCTTGCAATTAGAAGTGACCATGATTTCTGATCAGGTGTTGCTTGTACCTTCTTTCTTCCTGTTGCCTAGTGGAAAGGCCTGCTGGCTGGTGCAACAGTAGCCAGCTTGTACCATGAGGGCAAGGCCAGGGGAACTGCAGAGACCTCAGCCCTGATATGCTTAAGCAACTCCCTAGCCCCTACTGTTTTTACCTTGTGAGTGAAGAAAGCTAATTCAATAATTCAAAAAGCCACTATCTAGGGGGCCTCATTTATAACCAAACCCAGTTTCTAGCCCAATTTCTATAGAAAACAATGATAAACTTATGCAAATACATTCCCCTAGTTTTCTGATTGTGAATGATAAACTCCAAGTAAGGTAAATTGAATTATTTTTTTTCCTATGTATATATGTGGGTTCAGATTGAAGAGCTGAACATATTTACTGGAGCATCATCACCTTCAATGGTAAAATGGGCACCAAAGTATTTCTAGAGAATGATTTTCAGAAATCAGTAAAACAGAATGAAGCATGCAGAAACTTGATTGCCATCCTGAGGCTCCAGAATACCAGCAGGGACAACCATGCCCTATCCCCAGAGACTGAAGACAAAAGCACAGCTCCAGACCTCTCGCCTGGAATGTGGGGCGGGTTGGGCTTCTGGCCAATGCACCGAAAAATAGGTCCAACTCCTACCAGTAAGAGCTGCAGCTCAGCAAGGCTAGGGGTTAGGGGACAGCATTTGTTTACAAATGCTCGAGGCTTTGAGGGCTTATTAAAATAATATCAGTTCCTGGGAGAGAGAACAGGAACGCTTTATGGGCACCACGCTCATGCCTCGTGTGGCCGGATCATCAGGGGTGCTTGTTCCCAATGCGGTTTCCAGGATCCCGCTCCCAGAGTAGCTGCACTTTTAACAAGCACACTTTCTAAGAGCACTTCGGAATCCTTGGCCCTCCAGGAAAGGCATTTTGTTGGCTGGTGGTTCAGGGGGCCTAGTACTCATTGCCTTGGGGGCTCCTCCACCTCCTCAAGCTTTCTCCAACCTGGAAAACAATCTCATACCACTGGCCCCAATGTCAGAAAGCTGGGTTTCAGTTGGGTCTTGGTTGTCACTTAAATTCTAACTGTGGATGTCTCTAAAGCTTCTCCATCTGGAACCTCCCTTTTCTCTTTCTAGGGCCACCAGCTCGGAGGGAGGGGGCAGAGGGGAAGGAAAAGCCATTGCCGCCTCTCCCAGTTGCCTTATTCTTGGTTTCCCGTTGTATTTCTTTTGCCATTTCTTCCCAATTAGCCCATCTAAACAGTTAAGAGTAGACTGTAGACCTGCAGGGATCAGGCCAGTGGCAGTGCTTTGGAGGCCTGTGAGGGCTTGTCCAGATCTGGATCCTGCCCACACTCTCCAGGGGAGGTGATGATTTTTGCATCCCCATGGTTTCAGCAGGCATCTGAGAACCTTGCCTGACTCTCAGCCCCGAGCCTCCCATGGCTCTCTTGAGTACTTTCCAGGTAAACAGTGCCATCTGGGTGAACCAAAGATACTTCACACCCAGATGGCCACAACTGAGCCCTTGTGTCCAAGCCCCAAGCCTGCCCCATCCAGTGCTCCTGTCTCTGGCATTAGTACGTCCAGCTACTCAGCTGCTTCCCCAGAAACCTGATGGCTTGGCCCAGGGCACAAAGCAGAGGCTTTTTCATGGATCTAAGCCTGGGCATCATCTGAGGAGTTGCGGAAGTGCTGATGTTTGGGCCACACCACCAGAAATCCTGATGTTATTGGTCTAGAGCAGGACCTGGGCATGGGGTAAAGCTGCAGTGATTGTAATGGACAGCCAAGGTCAAGAATGCCTGCTTAGAGCCAATGTGACCTGGGATTGGATCCCATTCTCCCTCTGCGTGAGTTTAGGCAAGCTGCTTAAGGTCTCTGGATCTCAGTTTCTGCACCTGTGAAATGAGCACAACAGTAGAACTGCCTCCGTGAAGTTGCTTTGGGATTGCATGTGATAACATTGGTAGAGTGTAGAACCTGTAGTGCCGGGCCAGAAAGCAGCAGCTCATGTGGGCGGAATAGAATGAAGTCGTGAGAATATAGTGATGTGTTCTTGAGTTTTTGACATGTTTGTTTTTCTGATGAAGAGTCACCAGGGAAGAAATCTAACACCCCTCTACCCGACTCTGTCTTGCCCCAGGACGAAGTAAGCTCTCTGTTTGTGTGTGTGTGCGTGCATGAGACAGAAAGCTGTTGACGGCATAGCATCTCCCAGGTTTATGGATTTGGAAGGTCCAGAGCTCAACAAGACTCAGCTGATTATCCCATAGAAGGAGGTGGCCAGAGGCTCCAGGCTTTGACTCTTGGGGAGCAGGGGAGCTGGGATGGGGACCTGAGATGAGCAGGAAAATGGTTCCTCTGAGGGGGCTGGACTAGGGATGGGTCCTGGGAGCCCTGGGTTCTGGACATCCTTAGGAAACTTGGGAAGGTCTCAGAACTGAGCTTGTTTCAGAGGGAGAAGGTGTCAACCTCTGAGTGGGGTCATGGGCCAGGCAGGGAGCCTGTTGTGCAGCCTGAGCCTGGGCCCGGCCCCAGGCAGCCCTCGCAGGCTGTGGGCACTTCATGTAGTCCAAAGGGGAGAGGAAGGGCTTTCAATAATCCTGTCTTTAGACTCCTCACACACCATGACAAAGTAGGACTCAAACTGGATTATCTGAACTTGGAAAAATAGAAAATGTAAGATTTCTTGTGCTCTTGTGCTGGGGAGTGAACTGCGCTCCAGTTACTTTATTACTTTTCCTGACTTCCTTTCCCCCCTCCTTCTCCCTCCATGGTCCTGACTGAGCGTCCTGAGGGCCCAAAGGCCTCTCCTTGAGGCCATTCCCTCTGCCTGTGTCACTCCTGTCTCCTCTTTCCCCCGTTCACCTGGCCACCTCTACTCATCCTTCAGATCTCTGTCCACTTCTCTTGCCCACCCAGAGCTTGGTAAAGAATTGTAGGTGCTACCTTCCCAGACACCCTAAGCCTGTCACTTATCCCTCCTCCTGTGATCATTTAAATGTCAGTACCCCTGGTTTGTCTTGCCCATTATTCTATCCTTCTGAGTCCAGCAGGGTGCCTGCTCATGCTAAACACTGTAGATACTGATTGCATGAATGAATGAAGGGATAAACAAACATCATCACCTCCCTCTTGGGTGGCTGCTGGGGATAAGTGGGAAAAATGGCAGAAACAGGAAGCAGAGAGCTCAGGGAAGAAGTAGGAGTTGACTGGCCCAGAGGACTCCCACTGGCCTATGTTTATACACTCATTTTACTCTTAAGGAAAAACTTGCATCTTCTGTGGCACAAGTGGTTCTTCTGAGAGATGACTTGATAATGAGATGGATGAAGCCATATTAGTAATATACTGCTAATCTAGACTGTGGATACTTAACATACTAGCTCCTCTTATTCAATAGATAATTGCTCAATTTGTAGACATGAAGGCCAGAAGTGCTTATAAAGAATGTTAACCTAAAGAAACACAAAGACAGTTCGCGGACATTCTTGTCAAGAGAAAAGTGAATATTATTACGCACATGTATTAGACGTGAATATCTATCACAATGTAGTAAAATGTAGAATAATATCTACAGATGAATAGAGTATAAATTTAAATATAATATAGAAATATAAAATCTAGAATAAAAATAAAGCATCAAGTCATTGGATTCCTTATGCTTTGATACCTCTCCTACCCTATTCCCTCCTCTCAGAGTGCTGAGGTAATCTCGGCTCAACTGTGGAAAAGACAGACCTTTTAGTATTTTTAATAGCGTTAAGCTGAAGATTAGGAGGCCGCAATGCACCTAGATGGTCACCTTCTGGTCTGTAGGTGGGGCGCCTGGGCAGTAACAGCGGATGTTCACCTGGGAGCGCCTCTTGGCAGCTTTGAATGACCTTCCTGTCCTTCTGTGCTTTCTAGGCTCTCCCCTCCTAAATCAGACTCTGCTGGAAGCATTGAATTTCAGGCTCCAGAGAAACAAAATACCATTCTTCAGGTTCCAATGAGGATCTGAGGCTCTGATGGGCAAGTGACTTCTGGAAGGTTGTGCCTAGTCCTGATGCCCTGAATCCTGTCTTTCATGGAAAAACCAATTAACGCCAATAAATCAACCATTTAACATTAAGGTTGTGTTTTTTTCTTTCTGGAAATATCTGTGTTGTTAACAAAACCAACAACAATACAACTTAAAAAAAAAGTGGGGAGAGGAGAACACTTAAGCTAAAGAATTTCTGATTTCTGAACTTCTGGTTCTATGTAGGAGAGAGAGCTTAGGGGACCCAGTGGTCTTCACAGTCCTCCAACACAAGGCCCTCCTCAGCTTCAGGGTTGATTGGGTCAATTAACCCAATCCACATAAATAATCTCTTTTCAATTTCTTCTTAGAAAGAATTTCCTTGCAGTGGAAGTCCAGTAGGCCTCCTATCTCTAGTGATGAGAACATTCGTTTTCACTCAATGGTAAACTCCTCTGGGGTGGAGACAATGTCTTCAATTTTGTCTCCCCATTGGTACCTGGCACATAATAGACACAGGATAAAAGAGAGTGGAATTCTAAGAGGCCACTTCAGTATTGACTGGGCAGATCACACCAACACATAATGGCTGCAGGAGCTCACAGCTTGGTGCACAGTGGGACGACCCGTGGGAGAAGCCCACCAAACTAAACAACGCTTACTGCTTTCCCCACTATCGGGACCCCACTGTTCCAGAAAGCTTAGTTCAGAACTGACTTCCTACCCCTTTAGTAAATAGAAAAACGGAGGCAAAAAAAGCTCTTGTAGACTTCCCCCACAATTTGCTATTTTAATGCAAATTTAATGAAATAATGAAGAGAAGCTAATACACTACACACAGACCTCTTCTCTCCATGTGCTATTATTAGGCGATTATGTAAAGTGAATGACGTTGCATGGCACCATCATAACCCCGGAGAGGGTGACAAAGACAGTTTCATGCAAAAGAGGACCTGAGCCATTGAAAGGACTGAGCACTACAAATATTTGCCGGCCGCCCAGCCTCCAACAGTCAGAATGTTCTCAGCTCTTAGGAGGCAGAACAAAAAGGAACTAGTTTGCCAGGTACAGCACAAAATGGTGTAATGCCTCATCTGATTTATCGCTCAAAACAACTCCTTAGAGCAGAGATCAGCAAACTGTGGCCCTTGGACCAAATGTGACTCACTGCCTATTTTTGTAAATAAAGTTTTATTAGCACACAGCTATGCATATGCATTTACATATTGTCTATGGCTGCTTTCAAGCAACAATGGCCAAATTGAGGAGTTGAGACTGTACAGCCCACTAAACCACAAATATTTAATGTGTGGTCCTTAACAGACAAAGTTTGCTGGCCCCTACCTTCTAGGAAGGCAGACATTCACACGGCAGGAAAGGCCATGTTATGCTGCAGAACAAACAGTCCCAGAAATTTCAGAGGCTTAACACAATGAAGGTTTATTTTTCACTCAAGTGACTTGGCCACTGTGGGTCGGCAGGGGGTTCTGCTCCACCTTACCTCCCCAGCACCCTGGCTGACAGACAAGTCACTTTCTGAAGCAAGGAAAGGGAGACCTGGACAGTTGAGTGCCACCCCTTTAAATGCCTCATTTCAGAAGGGACAATGATCACTTCTGCTGGAGCTGCTCACATGATACCACCAGACTGCAAAGGGGTTGGGAGGTGGGGAAGCGCATGGTGGTTTGGTGAGCAGTGGCTGTCCAGGCACAGTAGTATTACCTCCATTTGACAGAAAAAGGCCCAAGTGGAAGTCCCAGAGTAAAAGTGACCCAGCCAGGATTTCAGCTCTGGTGTTCTTGGCTTAAAAGCCTATGCTCTTCCCCAAACTTCCTGCCACCATTAATTTATTTTCAATTGATTATCCATTAATCTCTTTCATTGACAGTTAGGTCCCATCTTACCATCTCACCCAAGCCAAGTAGAGGTCAGGAAGCTATTTTGAACAATGACATGAGAGCAGTTTGTTGGAGCAGTGGCCACATGACATTTGAAGTTCAGAGGCCAACGGGAGAAAACTCAGAATATGGCATTCAGGGGATTTAATTCAGCTGGGTTGAAAGAAATAGGAGAAACAGGGTGTTCCCAAGGGCACTCCAATGATCAGGTGCCCCGAGGAGAGGGACACTCACCTGGTATGCAGTCTAAGGAGGTGGCCCCCGCAGACCACAGAGCATTGGTGCCTCCTTGGCAATTGCACTTGCACACTTTGTGATACCAGGGCTCCTCGCCCTCATCCTATGGGAAGCCACAAAGGCAGGAGTGTCAGAAAAGTCATGGTCAAAGGTAACCATGGTCATCACTACTGGCAAAGCTTGTATTCAAAACCCTTGCTCATTCATTACTATTGTCTGTGGCTGCTTTCACATGACAATAGCACAACTGAATCATTAATCCAGCCTTTACAGCAAACAGTTGCCTCTCAGCTTTGAATCCAGATAAACAAATGTCTGCCATTGTGGGTGACCAGACACACACAGAGGGCAAAGTTCACCCCATTATAGTGTCTTCAGGAGCTTGGGGAGCCCCAGTCCAAGGTTAGGCTCCTCACATCTCCTGGAGGTCCCTTTTGGGATTCAGTTTTAAAGGTACTAGATTCAAGATTGCATCACCTGAATTAAAACCTGGTTTACTTGCATTCTCACATTCAAACACCATTCTTGGAACTTACCCAGTTAAAATGTGCTATGGCCACCACCAAAAAAAAAAATACTTAAAAAAAAAGAAAAGAAAAGGTACTCCTATACATTACTTTTAGCTAGCGAAAGTCTTCAAAATCAGTATTCACGTAAATCCCAGCCTTCTCACTATAACATACCTCAGTAGACGATAATCCCAGCGTGGCTGAGCAAGGGAACAAGAGAGGGAAAATCAAGTTAAAAAAAAAAGAAAGACATTCAACACAGTGATTCATTAAATAGAAAAGTGAAATGAAAACGGTCACATAAAAGTTATCAAAGCCCTTTCTGGAAGAAGTCAAACTAAATATCTGTCAGGAAAAACATGTACAGGTGCTGAGGAAATAGGGACAGTAAAATTGAACAGAAAGACAAGGATAATTAGTATTATTTTTACTCATTATAGAATTTTGGAAAATACATTGATGTAGCAAAGATGGGAAAAAAGCACACACACACATTTTTTTTTACCACCAAAGGCAACATTGTTAATATCTAAGTGTAAATCTTTCACATCTTTTTTCTACATATATTTTTAAAACATTTGAGAACCTGTTATCTAACCTATGTTTACATTTCTTTTCCACCTAACATTAACACAGCAAGTTTCTCCCTTTACTTATTGACTCTCATTGTCATCACTGTCATCATCATCATCATCGTCATCATCATCACCCCTAGTGTTGACCAAATGTGCTATTCCCCGACTGTGACACATTTAGGTTATTTAGGGTTAGGACATTGTTTAGAAAAATTTTTTTTTTAGGTTTGTCTATTATATATGAGAAACATCAAGCCACAATTACAGTATAAATAGCATATACACGATGTGAAAAAATTGAAAGTGTGTAAATTTTAACAAAAATAACACGTAAACTATCTTTATGGAAGTATGAATAAAGAGGATAAATGCACAATTTAATAGGAAAAGAGTTTGTACAGAGTAACATAAACTGATTGTTTTAAAGCTGTGCCATCCAATGGGGCAGCCACTAATCCCATACGGCTCTTTGATTTTAAATTAATTAAAATTAATAAAATCAAAAATTCAATTCCTCAGTCACCTTTCAAATGCTTACTGGCCACGTGTGGCTATTGGCTACTGTCCTGGACAGCACAGATACACATTTCCGTCATCACAGAAGTTTCCATTAGACAAAGCTGGTTTAAAGCACCAAGGCGCCACTTCTCATTTTCAACAAAACAAATCCCCTCATTTCTTTTCTGATTATAAAAACAGCACATACTTATTAATAAAAACTCTCAAAACTTGAGTGTACATAGCAGGAAATAAAAACCCCTTCTTAACCTCTTTCCTATCTAAAAATTAGACCTTATGACCACAAAAACCTTACAGATTGTTTTAGAGTAAAGGGATAGTCTCATGTTTTTCATCACAATTATAAGCTGTTTTTCAAATTGTGCCTTTATTTAATTAGTACATACATATTTAGCCATACCCCAAACTGTGTTCATGTGTCCACTGTGAGCTGGCACCACACTAGGGCCCGGGCCTTCTGAAGTGGAAGCCTCGTTCTCTGCCCACAGAGGCTCGAGGACCCAGGAGAAGACAGAGCACTGGACAATGCACATGGTAAATACTGTGCCAGGTTATGCATGGGCTGCAGGAGGGTGTTGGGTGCGGGCATATCTTTTAGCCTGGGCAGACTTAGGGTCACCCCTCACCCGTGGTCACCAAACTGCTGTCTCTCCTGGGCTCTCGTCCACTGGTTTTTCATTCTCAGAGGCTCCTTGGTCCTCCTGCATTGAGCAGAATTGACCTTCTCAGGCAGCAATGAAGGTTAAGAAGCACCATCTTGGTAGGAGGCCAAGCCAGTGCTGGCAACGGAAGTTACCAAGACTTCTTACTTTCATATGCAATGCGCTCTTCCCAACACTGGCCTTACGTCTTCGTGCTGCAGTGTTGGGTTGGGTGCTGTCAGTCCCTCCTACCTCCTTGAGCTTCCGTCACACTGCTCACCTGGTTCTTCACTCACCACTCTGAATACTCCTCCTCAGTCTCTCTTGATACCTCTGCTTTCTCTCCACTCCTCCCTTCCAAGAACTGTTGCTAAACCCAAGATTTTGGCACTTACACTGAAAGGCTTACCAGAGATCTCCCAATAGATGTCTCTTACTTTCTAAAACTGGCCCCAACCAAGTGTTGGCAAAGTTATGGAGCAACCTGAGCTCTCATATGGAGCCAGTGGGGATATAGGTTGATCTAACCTCTTTGAAAAATGGAATTTATACTAAGACTGAATGTATATGTGCCATATAACCTAGGAAGTCCACTCCCAAGTATTTGCCCACCGGAAATGCCTACATATGTTCTCCAACCAACAAAGACATATCTAGATTATTCATAGCTGCAGTATTTGTAATAACTCCTAAACTGGAAACACTCGTGTGCCCATCAAGAGTAGAATGGATACCTATAGTGGATTCACACAGTGGAACACTGTACTTTAATGAAGAGGGGTGATCTATGGCTCCACAATACGGATGCATCGCACAATGCTGAGTGGAAAGTCAGATGCTAAAATGGATATACGATATGATCTATTTAATGTGCAGAAACAGGCCAAAGTAATCTATGGTGCTAGACATTAGGGTCCTGGTCACACTCGGGGTGGGGAGAGGCAAGAAGCCCAGGGAGGGTGTATGGGGGACTGGTAATATTCTGTTATTGATCTGTGTGCTGGTTACTTGGGTGTGCTTAGCGGTGAAAATTCTTTGAACTCTACACTTACCTGTACTCCTCTGTACATATATTATACTTAAATAAATGTATCTTATACTTCAAAAAGAGTTTTTTCAAAAACTGAACTCATGACATCCATCCTCAGCTTGTTCTTCCCCTTTCTCTATTTCTTCTCCTACTGAAAGGCTCCACCGTCCACCTTCTAACCCATCCAGAAATCTGGGACTCCTCCTAGTCGCCTCTTTCTCCTAACCCCCCACACCCAGTGTCTACCAGGGGCCTACTTACCTCTACACCACCACTGCCACTTCCTGCTTAAGGCCTCATTGTCTCTCCCCTGAATTCTCTCCCTGCTTAAGAGAGACCTTACCTCATCCACCCTCCATGCTGCCAAGTGAATGTAATGTAAACCTGATTGTGTCACTTTCCTGCCAAACCCTTTGGTGGGTCCCCACTGCCAAGGTCTGAATTCTTCCTCTGACATTCCTTAATCGTATGACCGCATTTCTCCATTTCCTCATCTTTAAAAAATAAGTATAATAATAATATGTCCTTCAAGGGGTCACTGTGATTTATTTCCTGCCTACCTCTCCAAATTTATCTTTTGCACGCTGTACTACTTACAATGCATCAAATGTGCCAAGCTGTTTTCTGCCTCCATGTCTTTGTCTGTATGATTTCTTGGCCTCAAATGCCCTCCCCTCCCAACTTTTCTGCCTGCTTCTCCTCTGCCCTCTGAAGAGGTCTTTTTCTGTCCCCCATGTAGAACTCACCACTTGCTCTGACCTTTTTGTCCCACATCTTTCTTGTCTATAGGTTTATCTAGGCACTTATACAATTATAGAAATTAATAGAAAGATAACTGATAATGACTGGTACCAAAGCATTCATTCATTCATTAATATTTATTAAACATCTATCGTATTCCAGGGTCAGCTTTAGGTGCTGGGAATATAAGTAAACAAAACAGGAAAAACACCTGCCCTCACTGAACTTATGGTTTAACGTGGGAGAATGGGGACATAATGAATAAATGAAATGTAAAGACCCTCAGGTAGGCGGGTGCTTGGCATGTCTTCCAGGGGAGAGATGATGGTGGCTTGGCTCAGGATGGTGGCAGTGGAGGTAATGAGAAGTGACTGGGTTTTGATGGTCTTTGGAAGGTGGCATTGACAGGATTGATGTGGGTGTGAAAGAACGAGAGGTCTGAGGCCTGAGTGACTGGAAGGACTGAGCTACCATTTACAGGGGGAGCACAAAGTTCAGGGGGAACAATAAATGGAGATGTTCCTTTTGAGAGGCCAATGGAACACCCAAGTGCTGAGGATGAGTGGGCAGCTGGCTGGAAACTTCTGGAGCTCAGAGGAAAGTCCAGCTCGGCTGGGTGGTACCCTGAGTTCCTGGCAGTTAATGTGTACATAAACCCATAACCTCAGTCCCATAGCTGTTCCCCAAGAACTGCAAAGTTGATGAGCAATTAGCATCTAGTTGATTTGGGAGCTCATCTGGGAGGCACTCGGCTCCACCCCCATCTTTAAGAGAATCTAGGAATGACTGAAATGCAGAAAGAACCTGTAAGTTTGGCAAACATCAATTGTGTCAAGATCTTCTTTTAGGGGAGACCAAAGATGAAGTGAGTCAATCATTGGCAGTGTGTCCTTAATAAGCAAATCAATTTGGCCCAGAGACTGGGTCTGTCGCTGAAGAGGGTTGATGCAGCAGCTATAACTGAACAAACCCAGAGTTCAGGTGAGGCTTCAGACCCATCTAATTGTTTTTCTCATCACCTGGGTCCAGGGATGGGCCCTGGACCAGCTCTGCATTCTGCAGAAACAAAGCAAAAGGCACAAAGGATTGGGCGGTGGTCCCACCACTGTCTGTCTGTGGAGTGGAAGAGAACTAAGAGGAAGTCTGGCTTCACAGCCGCCCCCAGTGCTCACTCAGAGGCTGGGCAGATTTCTGGCATTTTTCACCCCCCTAGACTCCCCTCCCCAGAAAGCATTTGTTTTGCAGGCAGCCTGGGGTTCTGAGGCACCAGATCCTTATGGAAATGAGCAGAGAGAGAAGGAACAAGCATTTTACAGGAAAAGCTGTCAGCAAGGGAGTGGCTGCTGTAGTCCCTCAAATGATTTAATCACCAGAAAAGCTGGCGAACAAAAAGCAAAAGCATGTTTGACTATAACATTTTATAATACCAGAAAATAACATTGTTGGAATGAGCAAAAGAAAACAGGGCAGCCTTTAAAGGAAAAAGAGTAAAAGATTTAGATTTGGTGGTTGCAGATTTTTCTCCCCAATGGGATTGTTTTCTCGATTCTTCCACAGGTTACGATGAGTTTCCACTAGAGCGTCTGAGACGCCTGCCACTCACCGATCTTAGTGTCATGCAATATGGGATCATCTTGCCCTTTTGCCCAAAAGGGCCACCTCATGGTGAAATGCTTGTCATCACAGCAAAGAAATTCAAGGCATGCCTATTTCTCGAAATACACCCTGCAAGCCCAAGCGGGAAAGCGTACATTAGCTGCACATAGGAAAGACTATTTTAGTCTCTTCGTTTGGATGTCACTAAATACAGAGTTTTCCTTCCCATGGAAACAGAGGAAAGCCGAGGAGAAAAGCATAAAGTTATGAATGATAAAAACTGTCTCTAACCATCTTCCAGTCTCCTTAAGGAACAAGAATAAGACACGGGAGAAAAGCAGCAGGCTGTAATAATGTCCCTCTCCATGAAGAAGAAAAGAAGAGAATTGCTTCTGGTGTGAAAGTGTTACTATTTTAGGTGACAGGCATATTCATGGGTAAATCTGTTATCTGTACCTGCTTCAACACAGATGAAGCACAAAATCATATGCTACATGACAGACGAAAGACCATATGTTACATGATTCCATTGAAATGAAATGTCCCAAATAGGCAAATCTATGGAGACAGAAAGTAGATCAGTGGTTGTTGGGGGCTGAGGGTAGGAGATAATGGGGAGTGAGTGCTTAATGTCTTCAGGATTCTTTTGGGGTGATGAAAATGTTCTAAAATTAGATTGTGTGCTTTACAAATCTGTAAATATACTAAAAATTACTGAATTGCACACTTTAAATGAGTGAATTTAATGACATGTAAATTATATCTCAAGAAAGTAGCTTTAAAAAAATTTGCTATCCCTGATGGTTGACACACCTGGAAAGAGGACACACCTGAAAGATGAAACTTGGTGGTTTTTTGAAAATATAATAACCAGGACCAAATAATGGACTGATGTAATTTAATAAGATGAATATTTTAAAAATCATCATTGGCATTGAATCAAAAATGTACACTATAAGATAAATAGAGGCTTGCCTCATTTATAAGACATAAGTAGTGCTTTTCTCTGATGATTTGTGCATTCCCAAATGAACCTTCATCCAATGCATAAATGGAGTCAGTCCATTTACCTTATTTCACTGTAATAAGGAGCCACTGCCACCGTGAAATAGAAACAGAAAAGAGTAAATTAGACAAAGAAACTTTGTCTTCGGGTTCCCAGTTCTGCAATAGAATACCTCTTTCCCATGTGCATTGTGCCGTATTTCTCCATCTGGAGTAATCATATCCTGTATTCTTTTCTGTCTCCTGGAGCTTCCCTCTAGCTTAGGGTAGTGCACTGGCTGGCTGCTTTCCTTCCACATCTTGTGAGGATGGAGGTTCTGGGTTAGGTCAGTAAGAGAATTTAAGCTTCTCAAGCCTACCCTCTGGACCACATTCCATTCCACCTGGACCAATGGGATTCTCTGTGTAAAAATTTCTGGAGCTCCCCAGCCATGCCCAAAGATTGGTAAGCGATAGAACAGGAAAGAATGCTGTGCTCTGTGCCTCCTGATAGCATATCTTTTATTGCAGATATTTCCTGAAAGGGCGGGTCTAATTTAAAAATGGGTTGGTAAACTTTTATAGGGCTTCTTTGCATTTGGGGGTCACAGAAGCAGGGTTGTTAGACTCAAGACTGAGAAAGCAACAAGGAACTTCCCTGAGTGTCAAAGTCTTACATAATGTTTGGCCCACAGCAGGTACTCAGCAATGGTTCTTGAATGAATAGGCAAATGAATGAATAAATGGATAAATGAATCTCAATGCCAGTCACAAAGAGAAATCTGAGGGTGAGCCTTGTGGATATGTGAGCACCGAGGGTATTGGGATCTAAACCTTGAAAGGCTATTTAGATTTTCTTGCTGAGAAAAAGGCAAGAAGTAAAGGATAAACAACAAAACTCCAAAAACATCTTACAGTATTAAGTTACTGGGACAAGTCGCTGACTTTTAATTGCAAGAGGGAAAAACAGGCGATTAGTCTAAATGATCTCTATTTAGAAATATATTTGGGTTTGCAAAATGACCTTGGGATTATATCTTTACAAGTCTTTTCAGATACTGAGAAATGTGACTAAATAACAAAAGTCATGAGACTGGGGAATCATGAAAGTGAGTACTCTACCAATAAAATATGAAATGGATAGAGAGGAGAATGATTTAAACCAGGAATTCTGACTCTATATGCGTGAGTTTCGTCATGCCTGTCTACCAGGTCATTTTCAGAGTGGGGAGGCTTCTTCCTCCCTGCCCTCCTTATTTGTTTCCTGTAACACACATAAATACCCAATAGCCCCAAAGAAGACATTCAACCAATTTCTAATGTCCAGAAAAAAACTTAAAAGGAATTCTGAGTCGATGGGTCTCTGAGAGTTGAGAGAGACATGAAAGAGTATTATTCAAAGATTGAGAATGTAAAAGTTGAATTGAATGACATCTTAGAGATTTGCCTATAATTTCTCATTTAAGCATATCACTCCTGCCAGGGCCATATTTAGCTATTTAAAAATAATTGAGTGTATTGAGTCTTTGGGGGTTTCTGACTTTCAGTTGGATTATTCTATTACAGTCCAGTGGTACTCAACATGTTATGTTAATCCATATTTAAACTAGGGTGACCTCAAGTCCCGATTTGCCTAGGACAGTCTTGGTTTACACTTGTTGTCCCAGCAGAATTATTAATAGCATCTTCTTCTACTCTCAATAGCGTGCTGGTTTGGAAGATTAGATTCTACAATCATTCTAACTTTGACTCCTAAAAATTTTCAAGAACATGCCACACTTTCTTTTTGTCATTGTTTCACTCACACTTTCTTAAATGTTGCAATTTATAGCTATTTTATACAATTTCTGAGACCCTTCCTTTTTTCCGTCCCATTTAAGCATCCTTTGAACTTCAGAAGACTCCTCATAAAACCAGAAAGCCCATAGTGAGACAAAGAGGACTGTATCCATACAAAGATGATTGTTGTTCATTAGTAACACGTATTTAATTAATCAACATGGCTTCCTTGTTAATAATATTTTAATTATTCAGATTGCATTTCTATTAATCAGCTATATTATTAATTCAATTGAATTATTAAGTATTTAATGAAAGCCAGTGGTTGGCTAGCACATACCTTCATAGCCAAAGAGAAGTAAAACCAAGAAGCCTTCTATCTTGCGTGGCATTCTCCTCTTGCCCTTGGCCGCAGCTCTACCTTATCCAAATGCAGAGCTTCCCCAGGAGCAGGAGCTTAACTTGAGCACTGGCCTCATTAAGCACCTTATTCCATTTAGTTCTTAGAGCTTGGGCTGAGCCCCACCAAGTTAACCCACATAGTTACTTGCCTGAACAAGGAAGTCTCAGAGAAGAATCTAATGTCAACTGATGTCAGTTTAACAAAAAAAGATATTGATTTTAATCTACCTTTAAATGTAAGGGAAGCAGTGGAGGGAGATAGGAACTAGAATCAGAAGACCCAGGTCTTAATCCTTTCTCTGCCATTATCTTCTAGTGGGTGACCTTGAGCCATTTTTTTTTTTTGCCAAATAAACACTAACATTGTCGAGTTCTATGAAAATGACATGGATTCCCCTCTTAGAAAGCAAGGTGGCATTATGCTCATGCCTATTCACTCAGGAAAATGCTAAATTTGGGAGGGGGGAACAATTACACACAAAGATATACATTGCTGTGTCATTTATAATAACAGTTGGAAACAATCTACATGGCCAAGGTTAGGGGGTTCAGTGAAGCAGGTAGTGTTAAGAGCCAGTTCCCAAGCCAGATGGGTGCAGATCCCAGCTCAACTACTTGTTATGTGACCTTGGGCAAGTTACTTAAATCTCTTTGCTTCAACTTTCTGATCTGTAAGATGGTGATAATAATGCCTACTTCATAGAATTAGTTTGAGACCTAAATAACATTATATGTGTATGTGTATATATATATATATATATATAAAATTTTATATTACATATAAATTTATATATATACTTTTATATTTCATATAAATTTATATATATATAATTTTATATTATGTATAAATGTATATATATATATATGTATATATATATATATATTTCTGGAGATCTTTTTCACAACAATGTTAATATACTTCACATTACTTAATTGTACACTTAAAAATGGTTAAGATGGTAAAAAAAGAATAAAGTGAATGAAGTGATTGTAATAACAGGAAGAATCATGTGTCATTCTCTTGAGTTGGAAAAAGATGCAAATTTACACATCATATAAGCAAAACCATGTGGAAAAGTACAAAAAAAAAAGACTGCGTTTTCTTTTCCTTTTTTGGTACTTGGCCCCCACTATCCTACCTTTAGCCACCAAGGTCCCAGATACTTTTCCTTCATTCCTCTTGTCAAAGATGAAAAAGGCCAAGTTTTTTGAAAATTAACTTTATTGGAGTGAAATTGGTTAATAAAATTATAGAGGTTTCAAGTGCACAATTCAATAATATGTCATCTATATATCGCATTGTACATTCACCACCCAAAGTCAGATCTCCTTCTGTCACCATATATTTGACCCCCTTTACCCTTATCTACCTCCCCCATCTCCCCTTTCCTTCTGGTAACCACTAAATTGTTTCTGTATCTATGAATTTTTGTTTCTTTGTTTTGTTCATTTGTTGCTTTCAGTTTTGATAGCCCACATATGAGTGAAATCATATGGTTCTCAACTTTTTCTGTCTGTCTTATTTCACTTAGCATGATGATCTCAAGATCCATCCATGTTGTTGCAAATGGCAGTATTTCATCTCCTCTTATGGCTGAGTAACATTCCATCATATATATGTATCACATCTTCTTTATCCAATCATTTGTTGAAGAACACTTTGGTTGTTTTCATGTCTTGGCCACCAGGACATGCTGTTTTAAACATCGGGGTGCATAAATCTTTACAGATAAATTTTTCAAAAATTTGAAGTAGATATCCAGAAGAGGGATTGCTGGGTCATATGGTAATTCTATTCTTCATTTTTTGAGGAACCTCTGTACTGTTTTCCACAGTGGCTGTACCAATTTACATTCCTACCAGCAGTGTCTGAGGGTTCCTTTTTCCTCACATCTTCTCCAACAGTTGTTATTACTTGTCTTGATTGCCATTCTAACAGGTGTGAAGTGGTCTCTCATTGTGGTTTGATTTGCATTTCCCTAATATCTAGTGAAGTTGAACATCTTTTCATATGTTTCCCATTTGTATGTCTTCTTGGGAGAAGTGTCTGTGCAGATCCTCTGCTCATTTTTTAATTAGAATGTTTATTTTTGTTGTTGTTGAGTTGTGCAAGTTCTTTATATATTTTAGATACTAAACACTTATTGGAGGCATTGCTTGCAAATATCTTCTCCCATTCGGTTGGTTGCCTCTTTGTTTTTTGTTAATGGTTTCCTTTGCTGTGCAGGAGCTTTTTAGTTTGATATAGTCTCATTCATTTATCTTTGCTTTTACTTCTTTGTCTTTGAGGTCAAATTTATAAAACTCTCTCTGAGACCAGGGTCCATGAGTTTAGTACCTATGTTTTCTTCTATGTAATTTATTGCTTCCAGTCTTATACTTAGGTTCTTTTATTCATTTTGAATTGATTTAGCTGTATAGTGACAGTCTAGTTTTATTCTTTTGCATGTGGCTTTATAATTTTCCCAGCACCATTTATTGAAGAGGATTTTTTTCCTCCATTGTATGTGTTTGACTTCTTTATTGAAAATTATGTGCCTATATGTATGTGGGTTTATTTCTGGGCTCTCAATTCTGTTGTCGATTTTTCTGCCAAGACCGTGCTGTTTTGATTATTGTTGATTTGTAGTGTAAATTGAAGTCAGAAAAAGGCCATTATTAAAAAGATAACAGTAACCTCCCCCAAACAAAAGTATAATAAACTAGTAAAGAGGAACAACAACAACAAATTAGAAAATGTTATTCAATCAGCATTTATTGGGTGTCTACAAGTCTAATATTCTTTCTGTACTGTGTATAGATTATTTTTTCTCCAGTTGTCCAATTTTATTTATTTTTTAAAAAAATTATTTATCTTTTTTTCAAGTACAGTTGACATTCCATATTATTTTATATTAGTTTCAGGTATATAACATAGTGATTAAACATTTATATAACTTACAAGTGATCACCTGATAAATCTAGTACCCACCTGACACCATACTCAGTTATCACAATGTTTTTGACTATATTCCCTATGCCCTACTTCACATCCCGATGACTATTTTGTAACTATCGGTTATACTTCTTGCCTTCACTTTTTTCTCCTAGTCCTCACCCCCATCTGGCAACCACTTGTTTGTTCTCTACGAGTCTGTTTCTGTTTTGTTTCTTATTTATATTGTTCTTTCATTGAAGGTCTATTCAACAAACTCTACTGCTGTATTAAAAAGAAAAGAACTATTGTTTTCCTTGCTCTATATTTTAGAGTTTAATGAAAAAAATAAGCCTTTAATAATAATAATAATAATAATAATAATAATAATAATAATAATAATAAATATCACCTGGCTGCGATATTGCCATATTTTAATTGGAGATTTTAGGGGGGCCGCTTATGCTGGCTGGCTTGCAGGAAAAGTACGGAACCGGGTGATCTTTTCCCAAAGCACTCGATTTTCCGAGGTCCTCCCCTGCCCCTCGGGAGTACCCGAGGAGAGGTGGGGATAGGGCCTCGGCGGTCCGGAGGTGGTCTCCCCTAGACACAGCCGGGCCCCCACTTCTGCTGTTTTTCAGTTGAAAGGATGGCGGTGGGGATGGGAGAAAGTATCTGTCATTACGCTTCCGCTACAAAAGCATTCCATTAAATAAATTTATTTTAAGGGAGAAAGAAAAGCACCTTGTCTTTGTTTTTTATCTTCCCACCCAACAACGAAACTCAAAAAAAGTTAGAATTGGGAAAATAGCTAGCCAGCCGTGGTCCCACTGGGGCTCGAACCCAGGACCTTCTGCGTGTAAAGCAGACGTGATAACCACTACACTATGGAACCTCCCGGTAGACTGGTGCCTTCTTTTGCCTATTCATAGGCTCACATCAGAACCAGCGCCCCGTGGAAACCCCGCCTTTCTGTTGTAGCCCCACCCATGACGCGGCCCCGCCCCGCCCCCGAGATCTGGTGTTCGCAGCCAGGTGAGAGCTCTGGCTCTGGCGTTTGGGGTGCCAGCCTTGCCAACACTCCTTATTCGTCACCCTTGCGACCAGGGTTTCCCCCTGGCCGAGAGCGCCGCCCGGCTAATCATGCGTCGTCAAACTTTTCCAATGCCGGGGCGTTGGCGAGGCCGGCCCAGCGGGCGAAAGCGGACCATGTCCCGGGCACAGCCCCTTCTGGTGGGCTCCCTTAGCTGTTGAGGGACACGCGTTTTCCCCATTTTCCTCATGGGCACACTGAGCTGCTTCTGGCGGCATTGGCAGCCTTGAGTTCGGAGCAGGGCGGACAGGAACACCAGTTGGAGCCAAAGATTAAGGCATCGCGGGGCCTGGGGTGGGTTGGAGAGGGTCATTTTTATATTGGCATTTATTTTGCCAGGGTTGGAAGAGGCCGCTGGCCCAACAACAAACAGGCTCTTACTGCTCCCCTGAACTTTCCCACAGCCTTTTCCCGCTCTGCAAGCCCGAAAGGAGCTGAACATTGCAGGAATTTGGTTTGCTCTTACTTGCCTAGGGCTAGGGTGGGATTGGGGGGCGGGGTAGACCAACCACCCCTTATGGCTGGGGTTGGGGGTGTGAAGTACCCTGCCACAAGATTTGAGGGACCCAGTATGAAATGAAAATGTCAGGCCGCTTGTTCATAAGTTAAGAATTCCCTTATGGTAGCCCCAGAGCATTAAACCCAGTGCAGGACCTTGTAATTGCACAGATCCAGGCCTGTGAACCTGCCACTGTGCTTCCAGGATTGTGGTCCCGATGCGGTGCTGGCACCCTCCATTACTAAGGGCGCCTGTATGGTCTCCTCGTTTTCATTGTCAGTGCCGTTTGTCCGTCCCTCCCCCTCCCCCCAATGCTTCTGGATGGATCTTTGTCAACATGCCAGGATTGGTCACCATCCTCAAGCTTGAAAACCCACATAAAACCCTTTGAGGGCATCTCTAAGTTTTGGACATGGCTGAAGGCTGTGGCTGTTCTTTACCTGGCGTCTTCCTCTGAAGCTAGCAGAGAAATGATACTGATGGAAAGCAACTCCTTCAGCCAACTCCTGTCATCCAGGAAGGCCCTTGAAAGAAACAGGTGTGTGGGAGGCACACTAATCTGGGGGGCACGATTTGGATTCTAGTCCTCTTTTGGCTACTCACTAGCTGTGTACTCGTGAATAGTCAATTCACCTACCAGCCTCGGTGTCCTTTGTGAAATACGTAGATTGGACTGGACGCCCTCACTTTTCCCCTTTCTGGGTCTAAATATTATCCCAACTTTCCAGGTAGGAAAATGGAGGCAGTTATCTGCCATGTAAGTTTTTGCACAGAAATGGGGGCAGGCTGGCAGCTAGTGCTTGGGTTCTTTAGTACCAGTTTTCCTATGTCCTACCCGGCAGCCTGTATTATTCATTATGGGGCCCCCTCCCAATATGCCTTTTGTTGATACACTTTGAGAGGTCTTTCAAACACTTGATGCTTAGATCGTGAGCCATGAGACGAACGTGAGTGGACAACCACCAGCCAGAGGATGACTTCATGAAAGCTCCTGTTTCCTGCTAGTCAGTGAGCTGTAATGACTCCCAGGATGCTCAGTAACTGTAAGTATATCCCACCTGTTTTTAAACCCCTGTTAATTCAAAACAAGGCTGCCAAGAATTGGGCCTAAAATTATACTCACCAGTTGTATTTTGGTTTGTCCCTCTAGGGAACACTTTGCTCTTCCTCCAGCTTTCTGTCTGCCCTTGCTACAAGGGTGGTTTCATCAAGTGCAGGCTTTGGCCGGTTCCCACATGTACACTCATGTGGAAGGAAGCTAGTAAACCTCTGACACATGCAACAGGGGTTTCTGCCTTTACTGAAAAACTCTTGCTCCTTTTCTCCATTCTGACAAGGAGGGAGACTTTTGTTCCACTCTTTGAGGTATAGTCACAGTCTTTATAATTAGTAAACTGCAATATGGTTTACAAAGTATTTTGATATACGTTCCTGTGAGGTAGGCATAGTAAATATTACTATCTCCATTTTGCAGCTGAAGAAGTGGAAGCTGAAGATATTGAATGCCTTGCCTGAGACCATTCTGCTGATGAGTGGCAGGACTGGGTTCATACTCAGTCTTCTGATACCTAAATGATTTCGAGAGGCCCCCAAAGGCTACATATTTTTTTCCATAGGAGTGCCATTGGTCTCTTGTAGTATTGTATGCATGCCATTGAGGAAATGGATACTTTTTCTTTTTTATCTTTTATAATTTTTTCAGTGAAATCCTCAAAAGCAGGAACCAAGAGCCTGTGGAAGCAACTGCTGATGATTTTCACCTTGAAACCACCAGTCTTGGATAGTGTCTCAGATGACCACAGTTTTGCCCAGCACTTCAGTTTGTTCAGTCAGATTTATGAGGCCTGTCACCCCCAGGTATGCCCATAAGTATCTCAACAACTATAAGACCAATATATAAACAAACTATGAAATAAAGACTAGAAGTTACTTCAAGCTTTTTGAATCTTCTAATTTCTCAGATGTTTAGTGTGGCTTCCCCAGTGTTTGGCTTCACTGATGGAGGGTAATTCAACCAAAGAGACCACAACCCAAACACTGAGTTGATTTAAGAAACTCAGTTGACCTGATTTCATTTAGAAATGATTGTACTATGTCTTTCAGTGAGTACTCAAGTATTTACTAAGAAAAGTGAGTCATTACCTTAGTATGATAGAGCTTACCTCATTTTCCCCCATTTGGGGCTCATTGGGTTCAAACATTTGAAACTAGTCTGTTGGAATGGGTATTTGTTGTTTTTTGCCCACCTAACTTTGCATAGTTGCATATGTTCCTGTTTACTTAGCCAGCTGAAGTACTGTCATTTTTATCACTTGTTTGCTCCTTTGATGCTGGTGCTTGTTGGTCACAATCAGTTAAATCCAACTTTCTCCTTGCTCCACCCCTGAATATGGCCCCAGGAAGGACACGAATGCAGGCCTACTGGTTTCACATTAAATTCTTTACTTACCTTGTGGCTTAGCTGGTCAAAGCGCGTGTCCAGTAAATGCTTTACTTACGTCAAGTGAAGCCCTGATTCACCCCAAAGTTATATCCACTTCCCCTGTCCATTCATTATCCACTTCTCCTAAAGGGCAGTTTCATATCTTCTCTCCCTAAACTGCCTCTATCTCCTTCCCCAATCTCATTTACAGCTGATGAACTCACTCCCTTATTTCAGTGAAGAAATAGAAGCAATCAGAAGAGAACTTCTACAAGTGCCCCCACATCTGCCCACTTACCTACATCTGTGCCCTCATAGATCTAGACCCAGGCTCTTCCTTCAGATCAGGGCTTCGTGACCACAGCCCTGTTGACATTTGGGACTGGGTAACTCTTTTGTTATGGGGAGTTATCCTGTGTATTGTAGAATGTTTCATAGCATCCCTGCCCTCTACTCACTAGATGCCCTTAGCACCCCTCTCCAAGTTATGACAACCGAAAATATCCCCTGAAGGGACAAAAATCTTGAAGGCTCTTTGGCAATGTCTATAGATACTTTGGGTTGTCATGATGGTGTTGGGTACTGGCAGATAGTGGGCAGAGACCAGGCATGTGGTGAGACATCCTACAATGCACAGGACAGCACCTACAACAAAAAATTATCTGGTCCAAAATAGTGCCATGGTTGAGAATCCTGCCCTAGATGAATTGTCTGCATTCCTATTGAAACCCAGCCCTACACTTACTCTTGCAGGAATTGGAGCTGACTCGGTGGCATGTAACACATGTAACATTTTGACAGTGTCTTTAATCTGTTCCAAAGCTACTGCCCTGTGTTCCAATCCCCTGATTGAAGTTATTTATTATCACATGCCTTCAAGATGTGTAGAAACACAGTGTAGGGCAATGTGGGAGTTTTAATAATAATTTTTATTTTTCAATTATAGTTGGCATATGATATATTAGTTTCAGCTGTCCAACATAGTGATTATACATCTATATAACTCATGAAGCGATCACCCTAATAAATCTAGTGCCCCTCTGATACCGTACATAGTTATTACAATATTATTGACTATATTCCTTATGCTGTACTTTATATCTCCATGACTATTTTAAAACTACCAATTTGTAGTTCTTAATCCGTTCCCCCTTTTTCACTGACCCTCTGGAACCCCTCCCATCTGGTAACTCTCAAAACGTTCTCTGTATCTATGAGTTTGTTTCTGTTTTGTTATTGTTGCTGTTGTCTTCCTCTGACTGATATACTCCACTCAGCATAATACCCTCTAGGTCCATCATGAAATATTTTTTTTCTTTTAGTCTGTGTGTGTCTTTTAATCTGAACTGAGTCTCTTTTAGGCAGTATATGTAAAGATCTTGTTTTCTTATCCATTCAGTCACCCTATCTTTTGATTGGAGCATTTAATAATCCTTTTTCATTTGAAGTACTTATTGATAGATTTGTACTTATTGCCATTCTTTATTCATATTTTTGATACATATTTTTCTTCTTCTTAAAATTTCTTCAACATTTCCTATAATATTGGCTTGGTGGTGATGAACTCCTTTAGCTTTTCTTGTTTGGGAAATTCTTTATCTGTCCTTCAATTCTAAATGATAGCTTTGCTAGGTAATTTTGGCTGTAGGCTTTTGCTTTTTATCACTTTGAATATTTTGTGCTAAGCCCTTCTGGCCTGCAAAATTTCTGTTGAGAAATCAGCTGCCAGTCTTATGGGAGCTGTCTTGTAGGTAACTAACTGCTTTTCTCTAGCTGCCTTTAAGATTCTCTCTTTATATTTAACCTTTGACATTTTAGTGGTGATGATGTGTCTTAGTGTGGGCTTCTTTGGGTTCATCTTGTTTTGGACTCTCTGAGCTTCCTGGAGTTATGTCTATTTCCTTCACCAGGTTTGTTTGTCTGTTTCCTTCACCAGGTCAGGGAAGTTTTCTGTCATTATTTCTTCAAACAGGTTTTGAATTTCCTGCTTTATCTTCTTCTGGATGCAGATGTTGTTACGCTTGATGTCCCAGAAGTTCCTTAAACTATCTTCATTTTTTTGGATTCTTTTTTTCTTGTTGTTGTTTGATTGGGTGTCCTCTGCTACCCCATCCTCTAAATCACTGATGCATCCTCTGTTTCAGCCACTCTGTTGATTCCCTCTAATATACTCTTCATCTCAGATATTGTATTCTTCACTTCTGACTGGTTCCTTTTTATGTTTTCCATGTCCATTTTTAAGTTTTCTATCTTTTTGTTCTCGCTGAGTTCATCTATTCTTTCCCTAAGTTCATTAACATCCTTATCGCCAGTGTTTTGAACTCTGCATCTGGTAGATTGCTCATCTCCATTTTGTTTAGTTCTTTGTCTGGAGCTTTGTTCTCTTCTTTCATGTGGGATGTGTCTTTTTCTCCCCATTTTGGCTATCTCCCGTGTCTGTTTCTATGTCTTAGGTAGGGCTCCTAAGTTTCCCAGTCTTGGTAGAGTGGCTTTATGTAGTATGTGTCCTGTGGGGCTCAGGGGCACAGTCTTCCTTGGTCACTCGAGCAAGGTCCTCAAGGTGTGTCCCTTGTGTGGATTGTGTGTGTCCATCTGTTGTAGTTGATCCTTGGTTGCTGTTTGCACTTTGATAGGAGGGATTGACCCTTGTGCTGATTGGTCATGAGGCTTGGCTGGTGACTGGTTGACCCTATGGAGCAGGATTCACTTAGCAGGGCTCTGGTGACTGCTCAGTCTGCCATTCAGGTGTGTCTTCCTCAGATGCAGCTCTGGGTGGTTCTGTGGCTCCAGCGCTGTTCAAAGCAGGCCACTGGGTGTGCTGGCCCAAGGGCCTCCTGGGAGGGGCCCAACTGCAGGCCAAGTTCAGCTACAGTCTATGCACCTCCAGGGCTACCTGGTCAGAGTCACCAAGCAACCCACAGATGGCTGCCACCCATGCTGGGCTTATAGGTACCTCGAGAGGCCAAACCAGAAACTGAGACTGGCTGCCTCAGTAAGAGGTATGGGGAACGCTGAGGCCAGGTGCTGTTTCTTCTTTGGGTTTTGTGAGCCTTTGAGAGATATTAGGAAAGTCTGCAGAAAGAGCCAAGACAAGCTATTTGTATGGAATAAACCACTGGAGGTGGCTTGGGTGGGCCTGTAAGTTGGGAAGGGAGGGGTCTCAAGGTCTCTTCTGGACAGAGCAGCGTGTGTTTTCCAGGTTGATGGCAACTCAGATATGGTAGCCACCTACATCTGGAGGCTAGGAGGGGAGAGGACTCAACAAAGTTACAATGAATACTACCAACCCTTCTGTCTGGGAGAAAGCCTCCCCTCCAGCCCTCACCCTGAGTTCTTCCCTGTGTGTCCCTGGTGCTCCTCTAGCCACTGCCCCAGTGCTGGAGCTCAGAGCGAGTGAGTCCATCAGCGAGTAAGGCCGGGCATGGGCCCTTTAAGAGAAACGCCTGCGACTCCCACAGCCCTCCGTCTCTCACTCAGCCTTAATCTCCGCTGGTTTTCACAGCCAGAGGTTGTGAGAACTTCTCTTCCTGGCACCAGAACACTGGGGCTGGGGAGCCCGGTGTGGGGCTGGGACCCCTTGCTCCTCAGGTGAGGGAGGGGACTTTGCAGCCAAGATAGCCCTTCGGATTCTCACCCAGCACATGTGGTTGTGGGTCTAGCAGATTCACATCTCTGCTCCTCCTAGCAACCTCTTCTTATGCATGTCCCCAGTTGTAGGACTTCTATTCAGCCAGACCTCAGGCAACTCCCAGTGATGGTTGCTCTGTAGTTTCATTATAATTTTGGTGTGGTTGCAAGAGGAGGTGTGCACAGCATCTACCTTCTACGCCATCTTGAACAGAAGCCTAAAAAGAAGTATATAATATGGCTCCATCTCAAGGAGTTTGAAGAACATTAACGCAAAAGACTGATTTGTTCCAAGATGTTAATGGATGATAATGGCTTGAAGTGGTTTTCCAACTTAGGATGTTATTGGATTTTAATTATGCCCTGTCTCCTCTCTCTTAAAGAATAAATTCAAAAGACGAGAAGGCAGAAAGTGGGGGCAGGGTGAAATGCAGAAACCTAATAGTAAAGATGGTCTCATGTGGTATTTCTCTCAACATCAGCTATTTGTAATCTCCAAAATCACCCACAACACATGAGCTTAGATTTGATAGAGATAGCCACTCAAGAGAGAAAGAGCTCAGCTAAAATTACTCTGTTTCTCCTTCCTTATTTATGTCTTGAGGTACTTATAGTTTTTAAAATTTAAAAAATTTTAAATTACAGTTGACATACTATACTATACTAGTTTCAGGTCTACAACATAGTGATTAGATATTTATATAACTTATGAAGTGATCACCCCGATAAGTCTAGTACCCATATGATAACATACATGATTATTACAATGTTAACAACTATATTCCCTATACTGTATTTTACATCCCCGTGACTATTTTTTCTTTTTTTTAATTTTTATTTCTTAATTACAGTTGACATTCAATATTACATTAGTTTCAGGTGTACAGCATAGTGGTTAGACATTTATATAATTTGTGAAGTGATCCTCCCTGATAAGTCTAGTACCCACCTGGCACCATATATAGTTATTACAATATTATTGCTTATATTCCCTTATGCTTACTTTACATCCCTGTGACTATTTTGTAACTACCAATTTGTACTTTTTAATTCTTCCACCTTTTCCACCCTGTCTCCCATTCTCTACCTCCTCCCTCATCTGGTAGCCATCAGCTTGTTCTCTATCTATGAATCTGTTTCTTTTTGTTTATTCATTTATTTAGTTAGATTTCACATATAAGTGAAATCATATGATATTTGTCTTTCTCTGTCTGATTTATTTTACTTAGGATAATTCACTGTGGGTCCATCCATGTCACAAATGGTAAGATTTCATTATTTTTTTATGGCTGAGTAATATTGCAATGTAAATATGTACCACCTCTTCTTTATCCAGTCATGTTTTGATTGACACTTAAGTTGTTTCCATGGCTATTGTAAATGAGAAAAGGGAATCCTTGTGCACTGTTGGTGGGAATATAAATTGATGCAGCTACTGTGGAAAACAGTATGGAGCTTCCTCAAAAAAATTAAAAATAGAACTACTTTATGACCCAGCAATTCCACTTCTGGGTATTTATCCAAAGAAATCCAAAACACTAATTCGAAAAGATATATGCATCCCTATGTTCACTGTAGCATTATTAATAGTAGCCAAGATGCCTCTAGTTTTTAAAGTTACTTCTCTGGGAGTATGTAACTGAGCACAGAACAATTTGGCTACTCCCCACTCCCATAGACCTGCACTTACAAGGAAATGTCTGATAGCAGCATCTAGTCAATGCTAATTGGTGACAGAAATGAAATTGGCTACTTCCACTTCCCCAACACTTTATTTAGATTTAAAAGTGACTTCAACTATGCACACAATGGGACTTTTCACGAAGCTGTTGTCTATAGACTGATGGGAAGATTTCAAGAGTGGTGCAGGTTTTAAAAAAATCATATTGTGTAATTTTATTAGTGATTTTAAGTATTTGTAATTTAGGGGATACAATTAGGGTGTAGTCTGAAGATTATATGTAATAATGAAACCAAAACTAATTAGTAGGTTGTTTAACTCAGTTAGAGGCTGTCTGCAGGCTAGCAGCTTTCCTCTGCTAAATCTTGTTAAAATGCAGTGAGTTCTATTTTGTACAGAATGAGCAGGCTGCCATGACAACTGTCTGTGAATATTATTTCAATATTAGTCATAGGTTTCTAGTGTCTGCCTCTGGGTCCAACGTTTATGCTAAAACCCAGATGCACGTCTATTCTTAAAGGAGTTTTCCTGGATGTGTTTATAAAAAACAAAAAATACTTTCAACTGGCTGGGTTTTTTTTTTCTTTTGGAAGAGAAATTTGAATGAATTTACACAATTGCAAATTATAGATTTTATTACTGTTCTTTTCTTTTGGAAAGGTGATTTGGGTATGAATTTATATTGTACTTGACTATACATTTGTTTAAACAGACACACTAGACCAGAGTTTGGAAAATTCCCTCTAGTTTTATAATCCTTACCTTAAATTATTCCTTTTTTCAATCTAACAGTATCAGAAGGAATCTTGTGGTTGCAAGTGACAGAGGATTCAGCTCAAACTGAATTAGCAAAACCAGTCTCAAATGAATCTGACTTGAAAATTCCAAAGGCAAAATTTCATCTAGAGATTTAGGATGGAGAGCTTCAGCTCCATTTCCCTGCCTCTTCTCTGGTATGCCCTTCTCCATGTATTGGTTGCACCCTGCAGATTGACTCTCCTCATGGTGACAGCCTTGCTCAGAGACCATCCTTAGGGAGAAGAATGAGTGTTTCCTAGCACTCTCTCCTGAGATGCACTCATATTGCCTGTTTTTAGCTATGTGCCCCTCCAGTCACTCCCTTTTGTCAGGAGAAGTTGTGCAAACTGCCTTAGGCCTCCAGTTATGTACTCATCCCAAGATAGTCACTGTGGTTTGGGAAATGGGCTCATGCTAATTGGATTAAGCCAATCAGGGTCCATACTTAGAATGGGGAGTGGTGTCAATCCCACTGCAAACCATAGGGTTGAGAATAGGGAGAGGGTTGATTTCAAAAAGGAAAATTGGAGTACTATTGCAAGGAAGTGAGGAGAATACTTGCTAGTCACCTGGTTAGGGACCAGAATGCTGGCAAATAATCATAGTAATAGCTAACATTTATTGAATAGTAACTATGATCTAGGCAGTCAAACTGCTCTACAAGTGTATTGGTAGAGAGGATGTGTTTGGCTGCATCTAATAAGGTAGATGAAATAGCAGAAACCTAACACAGAGGGTTGGTTTTTATCTCACAATAGGTGATATGAAGTCAGGAAAGAAGAAGCTTCATATTGTCATTTACATCTCAGGCTCTTCCTTACATCTTTCTGTATTATCACTTTCAGGGAGGCTGTCTTCCTAATGCACTCAAGAGGGCTGCTCCTCACCTCTAGGCATAGTGTTTTGGTTACAGACAGAATGGGGGAAGGACAAAGAGGAAAGGGCCCAAGACAGCTGAGTCTGGTTTTTGTTTTTTGTTTTTAAATCAGGAAAACAGCTTTTCTGGGAGCCTCAGCCAGTGGATTTTATCTTATATCCCTGTGCTACAGGAACACCCCCAACTGCAAGGGAAGTTAGCAGATAAAGTTTTGTTGGCTGAGTCTATTGCCACCTACAACAAAATTGGGGTTTTATTGGTAAGGAAGAAAGGCAGAATGAATATTGGTTAGCATCTATCAGTGTCTGCCACAATACATGTTAACTCACTTATTCCTTATATCAACCCAGTGTGGTAGGTACTATTACTAACCTGGTTTTCTAAGAAACAAGCACAGAGAAATGATGTAATTTTCCCAAGCTCACACACAGCTGCTAAGCAGTATAGCTAGAATATAACTCCAAGTAATCTGACTCTAGAACCACATTCTATTATGGCCCCCCAGGCACATCCTGACCCAGAGGCCAGACCGCATTTCTGCTCTAGGACATGTATCCATTCGGAAAATGTAGGTCTTGCCTAGAAAAGGTAGTATTTTTTAGCACTTTATAGTTTATAAAGAATTTTTCACTTAGATTATTACATTTATATATTATTCCCATTTCTTAAATGAGAAAACTGTGGCTCAGAGAAATTATATAAGTTGCCTAAGGTTCCTAGGTTGTAACTGGCAGAGCTGATATTTCCTTGAAATTTCAAGAACTTGCTTTTGGTCCCCTTTCCGAATCCTCCTACTCTTCAGGGCACAGAAGACTTCTTTAAAAAATTTTTTTAAATGGCAATATTTTGTTATAGGCCCTATATTAACTTCACAACCTTTTCTGGAAAAACAGTCCAGAGAAATCTTGGATCTCTCAGCAACCTGTTTTCATAGTATCCTTTTCACGTAGCCACACCAGCAGGAACAGGGCAGATCAGCAGGAACTGTGTTCTGTGGTAAGAAACAGAGACCGGAAAAGGGAGGTTTTTTCTCTCACATACTATAAAATCCAAAGCTTCATTCATAATGTAAAAGTGTTCATCACAAATAGCTCTTATTTACCTGTTTGAGTCATTAAACATATAGAGATTTCTTGGCCTTAGTTACATCAGGTTAATTTATATTATGTTTCCTTGAAACTGCTTTATAAATTGGACTTTTCACTAAGAATGATAGTCTACCTCACTGGGGTAAATTAGTGAAGTTTCACAGCATTACTGACACCTCGGTTTGTTTTTTAATTCTTATTTCTCTCAGTCTTTCCAAATGTTTGAAATCCTTAGCTTATGGCATGGCTCTATTTATATATCACAGCATTCATTTTTTCTGGTGATACTACTGAGCTGACCCCTCAAATCACAAGAACATTGTAGAATATAGTTTGACTTTAGAAGTCATAAAATCCTAAGTCTAGGGTTTCCAAGTTTAGTACCTAGGTTTTTTTTTTTTTTTTTTTTTTACAATTTCAGGTCTTATATTCAGGTCCTTAATCCATTTTGAGTTAATTTTGGTGTGTGGTGATAGACAACAGTCTAGTTTCATTCTTTTGCAGGTGGCTTTCCAGTTCTCCCAGCACCATTTATTGAAGAGGCTTTCTTTCTCCATTACATATATTCAGCTTCTTAGTTGAAAATTATTTGCCCATATAAACAGGGGTTTACTTCTGGACTCTCAATCTGTTCCACTGGTCTGTATATCTGATTTTCTGCTGATGCCATGCCCTTTTGATTATTGTTGCTTTGTAGTATAATTTGAAGTCAGGCAGAGTGATACCTCCAGCCTCATTCTTTTTTCTCAGGATGGCTTTTTGAAGCCATTTGGCAATTTGGAGTCTTTTGTACTTCCATGCAAATCTAATGATCCTTTTGTTCTAGTTTTTTAAAGAGTGCCAATGGGGTTTTGTATCTTCTTTAATTTCTTTTAATAAAGTCTTCTAGTTTTCATTATATAGGTCCTTCACATGTTTTATTAGATTTACTTCCAGCTATTCTATTCTTTTTCTTGCAATTGTGAAAGGACTTGTTTTTTTCATTTCTTTTTCTGACAATTCATTATTAGAGTATAGGAATGCTATGGATTTTTGCACATTGATCTTATATCCAGAAATTTCATGTGTTTGCTTATTATTTCTAGTAGTGTTCTTGTGGAGTCTTTAGGGTTTTCTATATAGAGAATCAAACTGTCACCATCTGCAAATAGTGACGTTTGACTTCTTTGTTTTCTATTTGGATGCCTTTTATATCTTTCTCTTGTCTGATTGTACTCGCTGGGACCGCCAATGTTATATTGAATAACAGTGGTCATGGTGGACAGCTTTATTTTGTTCCTGGTATTAGAGGAAAGATTTTTACTTTTTCATTGCTAAGTATAATGTTGGCTGAGGGTTTGTCATCTATGGCCTTTATTATGTTAAGGTACTTTCCTTCTATATCTATTTTATTAAGTGTTTTGATCATAAATGGGTGCTGTATCTTGTCAAAGGCTTTTTCTACATCTATTGATATGATCATATGATTCTTATTCTTTAATTTATGTGTTGTATCACATTAATCAATTTGCATATGTTGAACCTGTGATATGAATCCCTGTGCCTCTGGGATGAAGCCCACTTGATTATTATGTGTATAATCTTTTTAATATGTCGCTGTTTTCAGTTTGCTAGTATCTTATTAGGATTTTTGCATTTGTGTTTATGAGAGATAGTGGTATTTAGTTTTATTTTTTTGTGTTATCTTTACCAGGTTTTGGTATCAGAACAATATTGGCTTTATAAAATGAGTTAGGAAGTATTGCCTCCTCTTTGATTTTTTGGAAGAGTTTGAGGAGAATAGGTATTAAGTCTTCTTTGAATGCTAGGTAGAATTCACTGATGAAGCCATTTGGTCCTCCCAGGCCTTGTTTAGCTAATAATTTTAACATTCCTCCAAGAAACCAAATTTTCTTTATTTTCTATGTTCATAAATAGAAAAATGGTTGACAGGGAGGCAATGGTGGCAAAAAGGGAAGCAATGGTGGCAAAAAGGGAGACAATGGTGACAAAAAGAAAGCTTGTAGAACCTGGAAACTGCCTTTCCAATAAGCAGGAAATGGTTCTCACATGCAGGTTATGTTGTTCACTTTCTGTTGTCAGGTACTATCATGTCTGTTTGTGACATCATGGGGTTGCCAAAGCAACCTAATAAAGACTTACTCTAGAAAATTTCAGATGAGGTTGAGTAGTCCTCTTCATGACCTGTAAGTGTGAGGGTGATTGTGTCCTGAGCATGGAGGTTAGTTAGGCAGAAAGATTCAGCCACCAGATAAGAGTTTATTTTCCTTGAGTCCTTGGGGAACTGACAACTCAGAAGGTAAGAATTCTTAAGGGAGAAGAGGAGTTGAATGAAATCTGGGTGGGCCTGGAACCATATGTTTGAAAGTTAATCTTCCTCTGTTTAGTTGTTTGGCCAACTCTTGTGGACTTTATATTTTGTGTATTTATCATACTTTGATATATATTATATTGGAGCTATCTTAATAGTGTAGAATTGGGTCACCTTGGTGTAATGGAAAGAGTATCGGCCAAGTCATATGACTGATGTTAGGGTGCCACCCAATAAGTAGTGTTAAATAAGTGATGAATCTCTGGGCCTAGATTTCTTTCCTATAAAATGAAGGGCTTTTCTGAACAAGTCCAGAGGATCAGAGTATCTTGCCACATCATAGGCTCACCTGATAAGGAGCTCTGGATCAAGAACCTCATGGTGGTCTTTTAAGGGGACCGCACCATCTGTGCTTAGATCAGTTTTGCCCAATTCCCAGTGTTTTGATATGAGGAGGAGTTGCATAAATGTATATTCTTTCTTTTACTTTTGTCTTGGAATGGCATATTACAGCCTTTGCAGAAGGAAAATAAGAAGGAATTACATCGCCCTGCCATTGACTCATGCTAGATGTCAAACTGAGATACATGCACAACATAAGCACATAGAAGCTAAAGGAACAGATTGTGGCAATATTTAAAAATATCACAACTCTCTAACCAAGAAGCAGTCCTGATAAGCAGATTTGGAATTCATACAAAGCACGCATAACTCTGAAAATCTGAATTGTACATTGCCAAGGTAAATTATTTCTATACAGTAATTATAGATGAAAGTATGTTGGATTATGTGATAATACCTGTATCTCTTGGTTTACAGACACTTCTCTCTTCTGGGCCTCTTCCTTTCCTGATATTTTCATTTTTAGGATCCCTTGTTCGCTCTTTCTTTCTTCTCATTCCCTTTAAATGTAGTCCCCAGGGCTCTGCTTTTGCCTCTATTACCTTCATACTCTACAAACTCTCCCTGGCTATTTTATCTTCTCTAATTGCTTCAGCTGTTATTGGTACCTTGCTGACCTCTTTAATCAGAATCTGAAGACCTGATTTATTTCCTGGGCTCTAAATGCAGGCTTCTACTGCTTATGGAACATTTCAATTCATTATTTTTCTCCACCGTAAACACACTTGTCCCTCTTGTGTCCTATCCCTGTACCTGTTTATACTCTTCTGCAATTAATGGCATCACCCACTAGACTCTAAATTACAAGAGGGCAGGGACCGTGTCTGTTGTCTACTGTTGTACCCAGCACCCAGCATAGTGCCTGACACGTGGTAAGTAGTGTTAAGTAAGTAATGAATCCACCTATTATTCCAAACTAGAAGCCTTGGAATCATTCTTAATGCCTCCATCTCTCTTGCTCCTTATGCCCTGTGTGGGACCTATGTGGTTTATTACCTAAAAGGCTTTCACATTTGCCCTTCCTCTCTACCCCCATTGCCGGGCATTAATTCTGCACTTATATCTATCTCGAGTTTCTTCACTGGTCTTCCTATGTCTGACTTTTTCTCAGTTTGTCACCATCCAACTCTAAGGGTGATCTTCCTAAAACTTGAATCTAATCAGATTACTGTCAGGCTCCCCTTCACCCAGAGTTTGCAGTCTGGCAGCCTTACACAGAATCCATGCAGTTTACACAGTGTTTTGAGAAAATGAGAATTATTGTATTTCATTCATCTAAGATGCACATTTTTTTCACATTTCAGCACCTCTGATATTGGAATGTGTCTTAAAGTTGATTGAATGTCATAGTTTGATGGTTGGTTTTTTTCTTTCTAATTGGTACATAAATTAATGATGCAACTTGTAATCAATGACATCTTAAATTTGCAGAAATATACTCACTTTTCAAAATAGAGAGATTTTGCATAAAAATATGTTCAACTTCTCTTGAAAAATTACATTGGGCAACACTGGGCCAGAATTTCTGAATGGCAGCCTAAGAGGGAGCTACCAATAAGTAGCAGCTGCCTCAGTTAGATAAAAACTCTATAAATGTCCCATTGTTTTTCCACCCAGGCTGATTTATTCATTTATATTATCTGCCCTGGCTCATGTAAGTATTTGAAATTGCACTCCCCAACTGATGGGTCGAAGTTGGAATTCTTTGTTATGACGTACAAGAACGATCACAGTTGGCACCAACCTACCTCCCCAGGTTCACTTCCCCATCCTCTGCTCTCTACATCCTCTATCCCCCAGTTTCAGGAAACACTACTCAAATATAACATGTTCCAATGTTCTCTGGGATGCCTTTCCCATCTTTTATCCTCTATGAAACATTTCCTGACTTGCCTTGGTCCAGCTGATCAACTTCTGGACTCCAGTAGTACTATGGGGCAGATAACTGTGGACCTATACCTCCTGTTTTGAAGTTATTTTGGACAAGCCCATAGCCCACATTACACTATGCACCTGACAAGGAAATGAATCAGAGCTCATTCATCTTTGTACCCTTGCCTGGTAGATGGAACACACTCAATATCTGTTGAGTAAAGAATGAATGGGGTGTTTTCTGACCGGAAGCTCTGTTCTTTGAGTTTTACCCATGGATCAAGAGCTAAAAGTCAAGTCAGCAGGAAAGGTAAATGTTTTTCTTAGGGCTTGTCATTTACAGCAGAAGTCATTGCTTCTGGCTGTAATTTAAGAAGGCCCTTGGCAGTCAAAGTCCATGGTGACTTTAAAATGTGCAGATCCAAAGGCAGTAAACCATAGCCATCTCTGTGAAGCTTTTCTAAAATTTATTTTAAAATTAGTGTGCAGTAAAATTGACTTGTACACTTCTGTGAATTTGGACACATGGGTAGATGAGTGCAACCTCCACCATAAGTAAGATACAGAATATCACCCCCCAAAAAAACTCCCTCAGCTATCCCTTTATAGTCATATCCTCCCTCACCCATCAACCCTGGCAACTACTGGTCAGTTTTCCATCACTACAGCTTTTCCTTTTTGAAAATCTCATATACATATACACAACCTTTTAAGTCTGGCTTCTTTCACTCAGTATAATCTTCTGAGATTCATCCAAGTTGTCTGCATCAATCATTTAACTTTTTATTGCTCAGTAGCATTCCATTGTATGGGTGTCCCACAGTTTGTGTATTTATTCATCCATGGAAGGACATCTGGCTATTTTTAGTATTTGACTATACGAACCTGTTTATACAGGTTTTTGTGTGAATATAAGGTTTCATTTTTCTAGAGTAAATACCCAGGAGTAGGATCGCTATGTCACATTTTAAGTGTATAATCAACTTTATAAGAAACTACCAAACTGTTTTTGCAGAGTGGCTGTATCATTTTGCATTCCCACCAGCAAAATATGAGAGTTCTAGTTGCTCTACATTGTAGCCAGCACTGGATATTATTGGTATTCTTTTTAACCATTCTAATAGGTGTGTAGTATTATCTCATTGTGGGTTTAATTTGAATTTATGCTTCTTCAAATCCAGTTTGGAGGAACTGGAGGGAAAAAAATAGTCAACACACTACAAGTTTTGGTGGTACTTTAATCTCAGTTCTTCTCAACCTCGCTTCTGCTATTTATTTTTCAGAGTCCTTGTGTTACTTATTTATGGTTGTGTAACAAATTACCCATAAATTTAGAGACTTAAAACAGAGAGTTATGATCTCAAAGCTTCTGTGGCTCAAGAATCTGGGTGTGGCTTACATGAGTGCTATTTTAGGATCTCTCACAAGCTGCGCCTGTCATGGTGTTGGCTGGGCTGTAGTCATCTTAAGGCTTAACTGGGGAAGAATCTGTTTATAAGCTTATGAGGCAGGATTGTTGGCAGGATTCAGTTCCTTGGGGTCTGTTTGACTGAGGGCCTCAGTTCCTTGCTGGCTTTTGGCCAGAGACTTTCTCCAGTCCTGTGCCATGTGGGCCTCTCCAACATGGCAACTTATTTAATCAAAAGCACTCAAGTAGCAAAGGCAATAAAGTGCTAGCAAGACAGAAAGTCACAATCTTTTATAACCTAGTCACAGAAGTGACATCCCAGCACCTTTGCCATATTCTTCTTATTAGAAACAGATGATTAGGTCTAGCTCACATGGAAGGGGAGGGATTTCACAGGGCATGGATACCAAGAAGAGGGGATCATTGGGCGCCATCTTGGAGTTGGCCTGCCACAGTCCTCAAACAGCTACTCCATGGATTCTGTTCAAGTGTTATAGCTTTTTTTTCTGTGGGAGAGACATGGAAGAGTGAGTAGAGTGTACTTGTTCCATCTCACCCAGACTGAAACCCTCTGTGAAGCTTTTTGATTTGATTTATAAACATTCAGAGTTAATCTAAGGAGATTAAAAAAAAAACAACTCAAGCTATCTAGGACCAAGCTAGGGTTAAGCAGTGGTCAAAATTTAAATTCCTATACATACTAATCTTGTATTTGTTAAATTACAACACTGGAAAGCCTAATTTTTGTATCCAAGATGGAGCCTTTTCAAAGCTAAACTTAGAAACTTCAACACATGACAGCTGTTTCAGCTGTCATTGTGGCTGCTGACCAGGTGACCCCAGTAGACACACCTTGTCAACACTGGCTTTTATGAATTTCTTCTATCTAACAGTGACTCATAACCCAGATTTGATTTATTTAAATAGCTTGCCAAATCTGGCCTCTCTTTTCTCCTACTTAGTGTGGTTTTTCATTACCCAGAATTCTTCCCTGGTAATAAATGTGACCCTTTCTTCTTTATTTAAATGTAAAATTGCTTGGTATTTCTTCCCTGTCTTTGAAAGGAAGCAAGCTCTTTAAATCAAGGGTTTTTGAATGTTTTTGATCATGAACCCCTAATACAGGTATATATGCTTGTTCACTACTAATACTGTTGAACTCACATATTATGTACATTACCAAATATACATAAAAATAGAAAATTCAAAAAGAATTAAAAATAGATTTAAAAATAAATTCTAATGTTTTTCTTTCTACTCTCCAACAGATCTGTGCTTCTGCTGTGGGCAGGTACCTCAATTTAGAGAGACTCAGGTGCTAGGAAGCTGGGATAGGGTGTGATTGCTTACCACTGGTCCCAGCTGCAGAAGGCTAGCTGAAGGGCTAGCCCCATCCAAGCTACCCCTGTCTAGTGCTATTGGGCATTGAGGTATGAGTGGACTGTGAGTGGACAAACACCTTAAGTACTCACTGCCAAACAGACCTACACGCATCGTTGTTTTCTGTCTACTTTCAAATTCAGCTGCTTTGCCTAGATTCTAGCACATTCCCCAGTATGTGTCATGACCAATAATAGGAGATGCCCATTAGAATTACTTTTCCTTGATACGAAGTGGAACTGTGGCTAGCTTCAGGAAGCTTGTGAAATAGGACAGGTTTCCTGCAATGCCCAATCCTTCTCTTGTGAGGCAACCAGCCTTCTTCATCCCCCATCTTTCTATAGTTTGCTACTACCATAGACTAACCAAGGCCCTGGTTTGGGTTCCCTCAGAAGCAGACCCTTAGACAAGCATTTGAGAGCAAGGAGGTGAAGGTAAACCCACTAGGTTTCTCTACCCATTTGTAAGTCTAATTGCAGCATTATAATTATGACCACAGTTTATTCTGATCTTCATCTCTCCCATTTCACATCTTTGTTAAGTTCTGTAAGATATATATGTGTGTAAGAATACCCTCTTCTCTCCCTCACCTCTTTTCCTCTGGCTAACTCTTAACTGGCTGCTCAATGGCCAGGCTGGAACCCAGGCATCACTTCTTCTAGAGAGCCTTCCCTCATCCTCCTTTCTGGGATGGGGCTTTTTTTCTGTGCTCCCTATTTGTCCAGTTAGAGATTATATCATATGGTACTGCTTTCACTTATTCATGTAATAAATATGTGCCTGCACTGTTTTAGGTACCTGGAGCTTATTATATTCCAATAAGGGACACAGATTTTAATTTGCCTTTTTATTTCAATATCTGATTTACCTATGTGTTGGCTTCACCTAATCATGTCCATTTTCTTCACGATTTATGAATCCCTTAGCACAGTGCCTGCCACTTAATAAAAATGTGTTGAATGGAAGAGCAAAAGGCATCTTAGTTAAGGATGATTCAATATTGCTATGGCTTCTTCTGGGAGGGGGTAATAGACCTCTCATCTTTCTTATTGGCTATTTTCTTATGATGATATGCCCATTGAGAGATAAATTGACCCACCTTGACTGTTAGGGGTATAATTCTGTTAATGAGTGAGTTTGGAACTGTTAACATTACGTTACCCATTACTATTATTATTGTTTTCAGGAGAAGAGAACGCATCTCTGCTCAGCTGGGAGAAAGCCAGAGGATATCTGAATAGAGGCTGGAACTTTCATTTTGCAAACATACAAGGTGCTGAGACAGTATGGTATAATGATTATAAGTAGGGATTCTAAAGTCAAGTGCCTGGGTTCAAATCCTCGTTTGGCTACTTTTTTCCTATTTGACTTTGGGTTATAGTTTCTAATGTGTAAATAGGGATAATAATAGTATATATCTCATAGGATAATGTGTGAATTAAATAAGATTAACACATGTAAAATTAACAAGTGTCTAGAAAATAGTAAGTGCTTAATAAATATTATTGTGATTTATTCACATTCATCAATACTTATTCATTTAACATTTGGAGGCTGGCTATAGGACTCTTTGTGGTGCTCACAGTAGCATTTAAGTGTTGTTTGTACAATGGGAAAATATGGTGAAATTCTTCATTTTAAGCAAATTCTAAGTTTTAGACAACTCACATAAAGGGCATAGCCAATTCAATTCAAGTTCTTTCCCTTCTTTCCTTTCTTTCTGTGATTAAACAAGTATTTGGTGAGTACTTCTTATGCATTTGGTGCTAGGAATGCCAAAAGGAATGAAACAAATTATTTCCCTTAAGGATTTCACATGTAAAAGGACAAATCACAGTGCGCTCTGGAGAGTTCTATAATTGGACACACACATGGCTTTGAGTGCCAGAAGACAGTGACTAACTCCTCTTTGGTGATTCAGGAAAGTCTTCACACAGAGGAGGTGACATTTGACCAACTGTATCTAGCTATAGCCATCATTTAATCACTGTGGATTGAATAGGCATTTGGCCAGAAATGCAGCCATATAGTGACATTATTCACTATTTTTTTCGGAAGCCTGGGTAATTATGCTATCATTTACAATATGTATGGCAGCCCCATCAGGTCTTAGTCTTGGAGTCTCTGCTGTGGAAACCTGTAAGGTTGCATTGCCATATAATAAGGTCCTCTGGTAATATTTAATGTGCTAATAGGAGTGCAGAAGCCCAGAGCTGCCTTTCCAGTTATTTTTAAAGTGACTCCATTAGATTAAATAGCAAGCTAGGTAACCACTTTACTGGATCTCCTGTGGCGCTCAATTGCAGAAAGGAATAGGCTAAAGAGCAGTTTGGGTGGGGTTATGAAATGATTATGGCTGGAATCCTTTAAATCCTAGCTCTTGTTGCCTAAAGCCAGTAGGTTAAGGCATTTGCTGTGTAACCAGCTAGGGAGAGTTTGGGAGGAAAATTGTTGTCAGTGCAGTGGCAGACAGTGTGAGATTCTGGGAACAAGATCACCCCTGGATTGCCTCAAAAGATAGCAGAACTATGGCTGGTGGCATCCAGTACTGACATTGGTACTTTGAATTTTCAAATGTATCTTCTTCCTCTTCTCAAACTCAGCAAAATTATGGGCCAACTTTCCTTTTCCTTTCTGCTGATGGAGGGAGGTGAATCTCTCTTTCACAGATGTATTCTCCAATAAGCAGCTAATAGCTAGAGGAATAAAAATGTCATAAATAAATTTTCAGCACAGGACCCAGTGGCTGCTCCCTTAAACTCATGCTTTTTCGAGTCCTAAGGAGGACCATTTACTGTTCCCACTTCCTTCTCTTAATCATACCCAGGTTACTGTAATATTTCCTAAAAATCATCCTTGGTTGACTTAAAGAGTCAGCCGTTGAGTGCTTTTCTGCCCTTATTTACCAAAATTCTTTTTTATGCTTTGTACTGATGCAGATTATGTATGCAAACAGAGGCCTGGTCCAGCCTGTACGGAGCCTGGTCCCCTTGGAAGCAGTCATGTGATCGCAGCCCATTACTTGAGCACATCCCTTTTATCTCCTAGCCCAGAACAGGGCAGGGTTGGGGCAGACAGCTGCGGCTCCCTGGCCAGCTCAGCCTCTCTGGGATCTGCGGCTCTGGGTTCACCTTCCAGGCTGAAAGGCAAAGCAGCAGTGGCCCGTTTGAGTTATTTCTTCGTGTGTGCGGGTGTGTGCTTATATCTTGATTTATTTAAGCCAGAGCTTGCCCTGCAGAGAGGTGCAAAGATGTGAATTGTGTAGTGTGTGTGTATATAGAGGGGGGTGCTTCAGACAGAGCTGGAATTCTACATCTTTTCTTTCAGACCTCAGCATTTTTCATAGAGAAGGTTTTTTCTCTTTTTTTGTTTCTCTTGAAACATCTGAATTGAGGAAAAACTTCTCCACTGGCCAAGCAAAAGAAACAGGTAATATGTTTGTTTGTTCTTAGGTATTTTGGGGAAGCAGAAGTCTACATCATAAACATATATTGTGTAGCAATGGAACAGGGAATGTATGCTCCTTGGAGTTAATTTTATTGCTTTGCAATATCTTGGAATTATTTGTCTCAAAGATGCTGATGCAAATCACTTGTCATCATCTTAAAAAGATGTACAGATGACTTTGCAACCTGAGAGTTGTGGCCTGTTTCAAATGGTTGTGGTATTTGAAAGAAACTCTGTGGTCACTTGGGTAAAGCTAAAAAACGGGAAAAGAGATAATTTGAGAAACTCTTCTAGGCCCTTTGTGGGGTATTTCCCAAACCCCACTGAACAAGTTCATGTTCAGAAGTCTTACTTTAGCTTCCTTGGCCTCTTGTTATTGAAGACCAGAGTTTCCATGTATCTGTAAGAAAGGGAAACAATTTCCTGCAATGTTCAAGAATTCTCTCTAGTGACTTAGTGCTTACATTGATTGATCAGATTGAATCCTGAAATCAAGGCGCAGCTAACCTTTTAGTGGACATTTTTGTTCTTTAAAGATTAAACAGAGTGGATCTTTGGTTCTGCCACTGATCAGCTATATCATGGAGTACAATGTTTAAATTTCTGAGTCTCAGTTTCTTCACTTGTAATATGAGAGTGATGATACCGCCTTGAAGGTTGTTGTGAAGATTAAGTGGAATAATAGAAATATAAAGCACCCACTGTGCTGGGTAACTAGTAGTTCTTTAATAAGCAGTGAAGATTATAGTTATTATTATTACTGATATAATAATGTTCTTTCAGATCTTAGTGCTCTCAGGGGAAAAGAGCCCATTTCTTGTGGATCTGTGGTTATCCCAGCACCTGTAGACACCCAAGGGACTTAATGTCTGCAACATCCCAGACAATGCATTCGGAAGGAATATTTGAGCAAACACTGGTTTCATTTCAATGCTTCTGCCACAGTGGGTACCCACCCATGCGTGGCACCTCCTAACTCATCAGCTAAGAAGAATTGCTCTTTGTTCAAGTCGGCTTTTTCCACCACCGAGCTCATTATTCCTCAGTACAAGTCTGTAAGATATGTAATATTATTCCTAGTTCTGATGCAGGACAGGGCAAATTCCCCTGAGTGAGTAGAGACCAAGCCCTGCACTGAGAGAAGAGGGTGTTTTGGTGGAGAGTGTAGAGAAATCCAACACACACCAAAGTTAGAATCAGAGAGGAAGTTTATTAGAGAAGGGGTGAGAGAGCCTGAGAGACTTAGAGAGACAGGACAGTGAGAGAGACCTCAAGTGTATGTGGGATTCAGTTTTTTATCATTCTTTAGTTCCTGTGAGTTACAGTTTAAAGAGTTTGTTTACCCATTACCTTTGATATGGACATACAGTGAGGAAGGATAAGAGTGTGTAGTGTGAAAAGGTAAGATTATGTAGCATGAAACGCCTGCTGGCAGTTGCCGCCTTTAATTCATAGATTCCCCTTGGTTTTAACCATAGGGAATGAACGATTTTATTTTGTGTAGGGCACCACTTAAAGATTGTTTTCCTATTTTCCCTTCATGGTGCGGGGAAATGGGTTGTTAGCAATCCCAAGCAAAAATCTTCCTTTGTTCTGCAGGTGTCCTCCTGGCCTGGCTGCAGAGTTAATGGCATTTTGCAGTCTCTAAATGTGGCTTGATTTAACACCTTAGTCCTCTTGCCTCGTCCCTACATTAGTCCTTGGGAGAAAACTGAGGTGTAGAGGAATTAATGACTAGCTTAAACTCTGGTGTGCTGACTTCTAAAACGCAGGCTCCACTGGGACCAGCATTAGGCAATTAGGAACAATAGATGTTTTTGAGATGCTTTCCCTCAAAACGGTCCCCTGCTAGGCTATTTGGAAAATGATGGACGCTCTAGGCTCTCTCTTAGGGATTCACAATGCACTTGGACGTATTGGAGGCTCTGTGGAATCCCACAGTTCCTGTGAAATCCTACTTCTGAACTTATTTGATCGTGGGACCTTTTTTGCATTATTTCTAGAATTATGAACCATATAGCACTACTCTTCCACAAACACACTTTGGAAAACCTAGCATCAGGTCAGGCTGCCTCCTGATCACAATCCTGTCTGATGTAACAACAGAAACCCTGAGATACTTGCTGGTGGTCAGTACAGTTTCCTCCCTTTTCTTATCCTTTCATCTAATGAGACCCAGGAAGAATCACCTGCTCAGTCTCAACAGAGCTTCCTTATTCATTTGGACCCCCAGACAAGCAGATGCTATATTGTTTACCAGAATGGTAATGGTGGAAGGGGCCTCTCTAGCATGACCTGCCAGAGACTCCTCTACCCCACTCTATGCTCCTTAGTTATATTTATGTTACTGGAGAGCGGGGTCCTCTCCCAGTGCGTGGAACAGGTTCTTGATGTCTCAAACAAAGAATTGAGCAAGACACCGAAATATAGTAGGAAAGTTTTATTAGAAGGGAAAGTACACTTCCAGACATGGAAGCGAGCCTTGAGCAACAGAAGTGTGGCTCAAAAAGGCCTGATAACAAAGAATTCAGAGTTTTTATCCCTTTTAGCTGTGGGTGATTACTTTTCTTAGGGGAGTGGGCTTCCTTCATTGACAACTAAGATCGACAGGAGTCAGTGAGTCATCATTTTGCCTTCTGCGCATGTTTGTTCCCAGAATTCAGTCTGTTATAATGATATTGATGAACTTCCGGGCATATGCATCACATGATAATGATGGCATGAGACTCAGGTGAGTTGAAGGTCATTGGGGTCTTCATTGCGCAGGTGCCAGTGACTGGCTTAAACTGGTACTTAATTCTCTGCCTACTGGTTTCTTTGTGTGAGTTAAAAAATGCCTTCTGGCTCAATTGTGGGCGGATTATAGCGGACCCCTTCTAGGATAGGGTGACCTCAGTGTCTTTGCAGGCAGACCCGAAAACCCCTAACTTTCCTGCCTACCTCTTTTCTAAGAGCCATGAACCCCCTTATTATTAGTATGGATGTTGGGGGACGGGAGGTCTCTTCTTCCGTATCTGCTTCCTGCTGACAATGGCCGTCGTCCCTGCCTACAGGGGTTTCGTGGAGCTCTTTCCCTTCCTGCTTCAGTCAGGACGGGGCCTTGGTTCTCCTGCTGAAGTGCCACCTCAGTCCCTAGACAAGGCAAGGAAAATACAAACTCGTTATTTAAATCATACATCTATTCATTTCTATTATTGGTTTGCCTATTAAGTGAATAAAGGGAAAAGGGCTTGGTTAATATATTTCTTAAAGAATAAAAAGAAAGACCTTTGACTTAAAGTCACCTCCTCCCCTCAGACTCTAAGGGCCCTGTCTGGTTTAACACAATTTCTGCTTAACAATGGGCTGATGACCATTGTCAATAGACAGAGGATCTGAGTTGCCAGGCCAATTATCAGGATTTAAGGGAGAGGGCCTTTTTTTCCAAAGAAAGGAGGGAAGAAAACTTAACTAGGTTTACTAAAAAGATTAACTTTGCAAGAGATGTCCCATTTCATTTCCTGCTAAAAGATTAAGAATTTTACACATGATGTCCCATCTCATTTTGGCCACAGACATCAGGCTATAGACCCCTGTTTCAAGGAATACCAGAGGTAATGCAGCAGGGTGAACCCGAAGAGGTATCTGTCTTCCATGCTCCTGTCTACACAGTCTAAGGCAAAAGAATCAGACTTGCCTTCCTAACTACTACTTTTGGGGGCAGGGGTGTGTTATCAGTTGAATGACTATGGGTTCTAGATTTGGATTCCTTAGGGCCAGAGCTAGGGCAAGAATTTCTCACAAAAGCAGAATTTTTTCTAGGAAAAGCTGAATTTCTAGCATGGGAAACCACCCTATTCACATCTAAATGTGAATAGGATGGACTCAAGGTCAAGGTAGCTGAACCAAGGTGTGGGAGTTAATAGAGATGCACTTTGAAATAAAATAATGAATTAGAGCAACTTGGGGAGACTTGGCTGCACTTGGAGGCTGTTTGGTAGCTGAGGTTAGCTTGGCTCCAAGGGCCATCTTTTGTTCTTTCCTTGTATTTTTACCTTGGGAAATGAAAAGTGGTTAGGATGAAAAGAACTGAAAGACTTTCACCCTCCAGTTCTCCTCCCTCACCCCACTTCCACACGCGCACAGTCAAAACCTTTTAGCAGAAGTCTTAGAAACCTTTCCTTTTGTGAATTATGAGTGCCAATGATGAGTCACTTTTATGTTTATGCTTTAAAACCTTCTGAATATATGTATATATTGGTAGGGACAGTGGCACTGGGAAAGTTTCAAGCTGTGTTGTTTTTTTTTTTTTTTGTCAAGAACCATTTTTTCGGTAGTTTATGTCAGGGACGATGGTATCCTTGGGTCTTCCTGAACACTGCAGAAACCCCTTGCCTCTTTAGCTTTTCCGGCCTCAGAGAATTGTTTCTTCAGAGATGTCTTTAGCACACTAAATGTATTTCTAATGCTGACAGAGGGCAGGAAATGAAAGAAGCTTAAGTTTTCCCAAATAATGGAAAATCTCCAAATTATTTTCATCAGCTTTGCAGCCAGCCAGAGAAGTCCTCAAAGGCATATACACTGTTTAAAAACTTATTTCTCTCTCTGTCTTTAAGCGGGTAATGACAGTCTAGGTTGGGCAGTGTGTGGGAGTAGTAAGTGGCACCTGGCCTTTAACAGCTCTTGTTTTGGTAAGAATGACAATGAGCTGACACTCATCTTTTTCTTTTCTTTTTTATCCTGTTACCTGAGGGAGAAAAATAGTTTTGAAATAACTTGCTTAATAATTATTTTATAATATAAAAATTCTAATAGCAAATTTTTTTCTAATAACCAAAGAACAATTCTCATTTCTTATCATCATGATCTTAATTTTTTTTTTAAAAAATGGATGCATAAGTACTACACATTTTCTGGTTTAATAAAAGGTTTATAATCAAGAAGCCTGCATCTGTGCACAAAATGATGGACTAATAATGATTTTTGGCTATTAATTTTTTAAAGGACTCTGGCTTAGAAGTATTTATTCATTCAGTCATTCGGCATTTATCACACCTGGTCTGTGAAAGGCACTGTCCAGGTACCAGAGATTCTGTGTTTAGTGGTGTTTAGAAAGAAGTAGTGTTTAGAAAGAAAAATATCCAGGGAGCTTGGAGTCTAGCAGAAATATACTCAAGTCTGGTGCTTTTTAGTTTGCAGCGAATCTTTTACATGGTCTCTTGTTTGTTGTATAATAAATTAACTGAAGGGGGCTGAGAACCAGATGCCTTTGAAGAGATATAGCTTTATTTATTTATTTTTCTGAGAGAAAAATCGAGATTGAAATGTATCGCTTTATTGTTGAATCAGTGTCTGTTGCCTACTCAATGCCCAGCTCTTATCTATTCATAGAAAGGGGTAGAAAAAATAGCATAATTATAGAAGTGAAGCCTAAGGAAGACGACTAGTGCCTGCACCAAATCGCCCAAAGGATGCCCTTTAATTCAGATTCCCAAGGCCCCCAAGACTGTTTGAATCCAGTACTAGCTGTGAAGCCTGAGGTCCACATATTTGAATTCCCTCCTTTGGTAAGTCCGGTGTGACTCATGTTGGAGAGCACTAATCTAGGAGCTTGGAGAAAGTCAGCAGGACTAGATGAAGTGCTTCGAAGCCTGATGAAGGCTCTAGCAGATGTGTTCTCAGAGGCACCAGATATACCCTTGGAGAAATTCCTGAGTATGAAGAGAAGGCGATGTGTAAATAGTGCCCCAATTTCAAAGAAGAGAAAAGAGCAGATGCCAAAAGCCACAGCCATATGAGCCTGACATGACCTCTGGAAAATTTTGCTCCAAACAGATGGATTCAATGCATTTAGAGGAAAATGTGATGCTCACTAGGCGTCATCATGGGTTTGCTAGAACATTTTCTCTATTAGAGATTGTCAAACTTTAGTGCATGTTAGAATCATCTGGGGAGCTTTAAAAAATCCTGATGCCCGACCCCACCCAATATCAATTTCATCAGAATCTCTGGGGATGGGACTCAGTCTTCACTATTTGTTTAGCCCTCAGAGATTCTGATTTAATGAAGTGCTGTCTGAGCATTGGGAGTTTTAAAAGCTCCCAGGTGATGCTAATATGCAACAAAATTTGACAATCAATTTATCTATATGACATTAGGCAAGTTGCTTAACTTCTTTGTACTTTGTGTAAATTCTAGGTAATTTTAAAGGTCTCTTTCACCTTTAAACTTCAATGATTCTGTTATTAAAAATCATGCCAAACTGTTTTCCTTCCTTCCTTTCTTCCGTCCTCCTTCCCATTTCTCTTCTACTCTTCTTCTGCTGTTGGAATAGACTGGAATGTCAAGGTGTCAAAGTATATACCCTAATTTCATTGAAATATTTAGCAAAATATTTAGCGAAATAAAGGACATCTCATAGATAAATGAGATGATAGCTATGATGGGTGAATTTACCACCTAACTGCACAAATGTGCTCAGAGGGTGTGAATGTAATGGATCTGCGGTAATCCTCGAGAATGGTTTGGAGTGGAATACCACAAGGGTTTGTGTTGCTCCTGGAGCTGACCTGATTAATATTTTATATCTGTTATGTATATAATAAAGATATGAAAGAAATGCCTACCAAATTTGCAAATAACCCAAAGTTTAGGAGGGTTAATTAATTTAACACATAAAAGAATCAGTCCTAGGTTAGATCAGAATGTTTGTTTATTAAGGTTACTGTTTTAAAACTATTTCCATAAATCAAATATTTTGCTCATTTGAATTTCTCCCTTTTTTAAGTTGAGTTGAAATTTCAAAGCTTTTAATGTAGTGCTAATGGGAAAATAGACATGCCCTGTAGGGTCCCAGATCAGTTATTCTTTGACTGTACCTATCTGGAAATGCAAATATATTAGATCAGGCTGGTTTGGAGCATCACAAAACAAAGAAAATGTGAGGGTTAAAAAGAATACTTTTACTCCCACCTTCTAGGTTCTAGTTGGGCTGATAATCAAATTAACAGAGACAGATTAATAGGAGAAAATCAAATTTTATTACATGTGTGTGGGGAATTGACATAAGCATGAAAATCCCAAAGACAGTGAGGTAAAATTGAGTATACATGTCATTTCGAATAAAGGAGAAAGAGGGATAGGGGACTGAGATTTCAAAGGAAGTAGGCAATTTACAAGTAGTTGAGGAAGAGGGGAAAATACACGACAGGTAAATTTTTGCTAGGCAACCCAGAAACAATGGGATACACAGGGGTCCAGTATACAGGCTCCTGCTGGAACTCTTTGTATCTAAGGCGGTTATGCAAAGGTTCCCTTCCTGGAGCAGGTGTTTTCTATATGAATCTCTTAGGAGAGAGGGGAGGGTCAGAGGTTATTTCTGAGTCTTTTGTTCCTTAATTACCAGCTTAACAATCAATATCTCCAAAAGCAAAACTTTTGGTCCCCTTCAGAAACATCACCCAGAAAAGCCTTGAGGAAATGAATTTTGTTGCAAACTCCCAGAGAGTGATCGGGGAAGATCAGTGTAGCAGTTTCATCTCATTTTTCAGAAGGGCTGATGAGCTAGCAGACTTGGAGGGGTCTCAAAAATACCTGGAGAACAGAAAAAGTTGAAAGTCACATGGTATCACTTATATGTGGGATGTAAACCTAAAAGCAACAAATGAACAGGACAAACAGAGACTCATGGACATGGACTATAGACTAGTGGTTAGCAGAGGGGAGGGGGGAGGGGAAAATGAGGGGAGGTAGATGGGATAAAGGGGGTCAAATATGTGGTGATAGAAAGAAATCCCTAGTTGGAGGTGAACATACAGTGTAAATATATATATATGCCTTATTATTAAAGTGTACAGCTGAAACTTACTGGATTTCATTAACCAGTGTCACCATAAAAAAATTAAATAGTGGTTTACTTAAAAAGAAAAAACCTGGAGAGCTTGCTTAAAAAGGGACTCCCACGGATTGTGATGCCTTAGTCAAGGGGCACGAAGACTCTTTTTTTAAAAAAAACAAGTGCCCCAACTGATTCTGAGAAATATTGTCAAAGAACTCACTTTGATTTGAATTTTGGCATAGTTGTGTAAATATGTTGTTTTTGTCTCATAGTCTCCAATTTGTGTTTTTCAAAGCCCAGATAGATTTAATTATTTTGAGTTGAAAACCCAAACCGTAAAATTATGTCAGTCAAATTCCATTCTCTATATTTGAGTTAGAAAATCATATGCTTTTACATTTCCATTTCTTTTCATTTTTAATGCTTTATTTTCTGTGTTCCTTGATTTGACCAAGACACAAGGAAAATACAATTTATGTGCAGCAGAAGAGTAATCTGTAGCTGCTCTGTTGCTGTTGCTGTGTTGTGGAAAATAAACCAGGATTAGATTATGTCTGATCACTTACTTTCCACATCACATGATGAGCAGCAGTTGAGAAGAAGCATAAAATGAATCCTGCCGAGCAACCCTTAGATACCTTGTTGTTAACGACGCTTTCCTCCCTCCCTCCTGTGTCTTCCCCATCAGGATCTATGAAGTGGTTCAGCTAGGAGTGGCTCCCCACAGCATAAAGGCACACACTGTTCACGCTGTTTTGGAATGAGAAATTGACTCGTGAACACGCACAATCTAGAAGACATGGGCTGTAACACTTCATCTTCAACAAAAACCAAGAGATCTGAGAATGGTGAGTGCTAGGAATGTACCTGTCTTCCTGAATGAAAAGGGAAGAGTGAGCCTGGTTACCTCTCCGCTTTACTCATTTACTCACATGGTTGATTCTGGAGCTGCCCTGTGTGATATTGCACAAGGCGATCATCACTTGAACTGAAGGCTAAATATTGGTATAATATTGGAAACTTCCTTTAGGAAGATGTAGGTTTTAATTTGTTATGTATCATAAAGTATTATCTAAGAGATATTTTGTTTGATTTGATTTCAGTTGGAAGTGTAGCAATATAAAATCACAATTTAAAACTCAGTGGCAGGGAACAAGCAAGACTCTGTAAATTTATATCTGTTTATTCAGTACGCTTATAAATAGCTATATTCATAACTGTAACATTTAGTAGCATCGTTGAATTTTTATTAGATTTTATAACTCAGTGATCAGATTACTTTTTATAGCTATTCAACACAGAACTTCATGAGATTTGCCTCATGGTTTTAGAATATTCTAGGTAGAATTTGGGAAACACTAGATCAGCTGCTTCTTCCATAGTATGTTTCTAAATAGATGACATGCCCCTTACTACCCCATATAATTAAAAGCTTAAATATTTCCTTTATTTTGAACTGAGGTTCTTTCTCATAGCTATTAGAATCTAGTTGAAACTCACTTGAATGTTTAAGGGACATAGTCTCCACAAGCAAATTAAATTAAAAACAAGCCAGGACAGTTATGCGAATGATTTACTCTTAAACTTCATTCCTTTGTTATCTAGGTTATATAGATATTCTCCCCCAATTTCCATTCCAAATCTTGGTTTTGGGAGTTTACTAAGGCTTAATATGGAGAGTTTAGGATGCAGAGTGTTTCATACTAATTAGTGTGGGATATTTTCCTTTGGGAATCAAATGCTGCTCTTGCTCTTAGCTGACTTGTGCTGGTGAGTTAGTGAGCTAATCTCTGACAGCAGGGACTCGGGAGGTGCTCCAACCCTTTCAAATCTGTAAGCACATCATGAAATAAATCTTTCAAAAGCTTCGACTGAACTAATTTCATAGTAATAATTTATTATAAGACAGTGAAGAGAGTATGTTTTTATGTCTAGGATTACCCAGAGTACTTTAAATTTAGCCAAATTTCTTAGGTTACAAAAAAAAAAGGCCAAGCCCAACTTGTAAAAGTAATTTCTTTCTTTTTCAGTTACTTTTCAACTTTTAAAGTGTTGCATGTAAATGGAAATATCTTAGATTTTTGTATTGTGTTTTCTTTCAAATTATTTATTGAGGTGAAATTCACTAAATTTAAAATTAACCATTTTATAAAAGATAATTCAGTGGTATTTGGTATATTCACAGTGTTGTGTAACCACTTCTTCTGTCTACTTCCAAAATATTTCCAACACTTCAAAGTAAAACTCCTTATCCATTAAGCAGTTTCTCCTGATTTCCCTCATCCCCCAGCCCCTAGCGACCACAAATCTGTATCTGTTCTCTATGAATTGATCTGTTCTGGACATGTCATGTAAATGGAATAATACATGATGTGACTGGCTTCTGTGTCTGGCTTTTCTGTCTGGCTTCTTTCACTTAGCATGTTTTTGAGGTTCATCCATGTTGTAGCATGTATCAGTACTTTATTACTTTTTAAGGCTGAATAATATTCCATTGTATATGTATACCACTTTTGTTTATCCAGTCATCTGTTGGTGGACATTTGGGTGGTTCCTACCTTTTCGGCTACTGTGAATAGTGCTCTATGAACATGAGTGTATTTTTATTTAAGTTTCTATTTTTAGTTCTTTGGGGTATGTATCTAGAGTGGAAATGCAGGATCATATAGTAATTCTATGTTTAACTTTTTGAGGAAATACCAAACTATTTTCCTGGATCACTTTTTAAAAATAGCAACATTATTGCAATATAATTCACATACTATGTAATTCACCAGTTTAAAGTATATAATTCAGTGGTTTTTAGTATATTCACAGAACTGTACAACCATCACTACATTCAATTTTAGAACATTTTCATCCCCCCCGCACCAGAAAACCATTAGCAGTCACCCCCTGCCTTACCTTCTCAGCTCCAGGCAATCACTAATCTACTTTCTGTCTCTATAGATTTGGGCTATTCTGGACATTTCATATAAATGTAATCCAACAATTTAGAGTCTTGTGTGTCTGATTTTTTTCACTCAGCATAATGATTTTGAAGTTCATCCATGTAGCATGAATCAAAACTTTGTTTCTTTTTATTGCTGAATAATATTTCATTGTATGGATATGCCACATTGTATTAATCTATTCATCAATTTATGGACATTTGGGTCATTTCTACTTTTTTAGTATTGTGAACAATGCTTCTATGAACATTCATGTTGTTGTGTTCAACATGTTTTCAGTTCTCTTGGGTATATACCTAGGAGTAGAATTGCTGGTAGCTCAATGTTTAACATTTTGCAAAACTTCCAAACTGTTTTTTTATTCTATATTCCCACTAACAATATGTGATGGTTTCAATTTCTCCACATCCTTGACAATACTTGTTATTGTCTGTCTTTTTGATCAGCAGTCCCTAACCTTTTTGGCACTAGGGACTGGTGCTCCTATGAGAATCTAATAATGCCTGCTGATCTGAGGTGGAGCTGAGGCGGTGATGCTATCGCTGGGGAGTAGCTGCAAGTACAGATGAAGCTTTGCTTGCTCGCCTGCCACTCACCTCCTGCTAGGTGGCCCAATTCTTAACAGGCCACAGACTAGCACCAGTCTGTGGCCTGGAGGTTAGGGACCCCTGGTTTTGATTATACCCATCCTAATGGGTATGAAGTGGTATTTCATTAGGGTTTTCATTTGCATTTCCCCAATGGCTAATGATGTTGAGCATCTTTTCATGTGTTTATTGGCCATTTATAGTCCTTCAGAGAAATGTCTATTCAGATCATTTGTCCATATTGTAATTGAGTTATTTATTTTTATATTATTTTGTTGTAAAAAATTTCTTTATATATTCTAGTTAGAAGGTTCTTATCAAGTATATGACTTGCGAATATTTTCTTTCATTCATAGGTCGTCTGATCACTTTCTTGATGATGTTCTTTGAAACAAAGGTTTTTAATTTTGATGAAGTCTAATTTATTTATTTTTTGGTTGCTTGTGCTTTTGGTATCATATCTAAGAATCCATAGTCAAATCTAAGATTATTTATATTTATGTTTTCTTCTGAGAAAACATTTATAGTTTTGTATTAAGTTTTACATTTTTGGCTCTTACATTTAGGCTTTTATCCATTTTGAGTTGATTTTCCTGTATGGTATGAGGTAGAGGTACAAATTTATTTTTTGTGTGAATATCCAGTTGTCCCAGCACCATTTGTTGAAAAGACCATTCTTTCCCTCTTGAATGGTCTTGGAACTCTTGTCAAAAATCAGTTGAAAGTCTACAGCGGTACCACCCTGAACATGTCTGATCTTGTCTGATCTCGGAAGCTAAGTAGGGTCAGGCCTGGCTAGTACTTGGGTAGGAGACCCCCTTGGAATACCAGGTGCTGTAGGCATTTAAAAAAAATCAGTTGACCACAAATGTGAGGGTTTATTTCTGGACTCTTAGTTCTTTTCCACTGATCTAAATGTCTGTCCCTATGCCAGTACACATTGACTTGATTACTGTAGCTCTTGTAGAACTTTTTGAAATTGGAGTATGAGTCCTTCAACTTTGTTTCTCTTTCTCAAAATTGTTTTGGCTTTCTGGATCCTTGTATTTCCATATGAGTAGGACCAATTTGTCAATTTCTCAAAAGAAACTAGCTAGAATGTTGATGGGGATTGCGTTGAAACTGTAGATCAATTTGGGGAGATTGCTATCTTTACAATTAAATCATCTGATCCATGAACATGGGAGGTCTTTCTATTTATTTAAGTCATCTTTAATTTCTTTCAACAATGTTTTGTGGTGTTCAATATGTCAAAACTGTCAAATCTTTATTTTCAGCCCACATCATATACTATAGTTCCTGGTTTGTTGGCATCAAATGGAAATAATTTTAAACAAGCGCTTTTCTTTATAAAAGGAAACCACTTTCTTCATCTGAAATTATCCCTCTCAATAATAATTTTTAATTAATTATTCACTCTTTTTATCACCTACAGTACCTGGTATTCCTAGGTGGTCTCCCATCGAAGACCCAAACCTGCTTAGATCAGACAAGATCGGACATGTTCAGGGTGGCATGGCCATAGACAGTTATTCACTTTTTGATGTGATAAATGGGTTGGCTTTGAGATTTACACGGGATTGGTACAACATTTATTGCCTGCATGAAACAGGCAAACAAAAAACCCACACAGTCATTTTATTCTTTACATCAATTAAATGCATCTTCATCTTTTTCTTTATTTACTGTGTCATTAATCCACCTCTGCTTTAGACTTTCATGTATAATGAGACTCTGACAGGGACTATTCAGATATTCACTCTAGAATCATGAGCTTTTAGAAGGTAGGAAGTACTGCTGAAAGGATATGATGTTCCATCACCCCCCTATTTTAATACTTTTTATTAGCTTTCAGCCCTCACTAGACAATTCACAAAAAAAGCCAGCTTTATAGTAGGAGCCTAATTGTTATAAAATCCTGTTACAGAAACACACATTTCAACTCAGTGTAAGAAAGGGCAATACCTCAGCTCCAACTGCTAGTTATTTCCTGTAATCAGAACGCTTTTCTTACATGATTATGGATTTATATTTCATTATCCTTTTAGCAGCTATGCATAAGACAAAAACTTAATGCTATTTGTATTTGACCTTGGATGAATGAGTATGAAAATATAAGTCAGATTAGTAATTACTAACAAAGGAGACATAAAACAGAATTACAGTCAAGACATTTAATTTTTTTTCCTGAGTGAGGATTAAAGGTCATTATCGAATTGTTAATAAAACTTTCCTATAAGAAAATGTTTCAATGATTTAAAATGAGAGTTATATTTTTATATAGCTAAACTTCTTACATACTTAAGAATATAATAGTTTTTAAAAATTGGTATCTTCACAATAATGATTCTTTTTGGAAATTAGTAGAAATTATACGGCAGATGTGTCATAGTTACTTGTAAACTGTTCTCCTAATTTTACTGATTTAGCCTATTATTTTGATATTGTATAAATAAAACTTAACATTTTTTTAAACTATGGTGGAGCCAAGGATCACAGTTCTTATAGAAACTTCCATAAAACGGCTTTATGTAATCTTTGTGTTGTTCCATTGCCCTGTTGAATAAAAGAGAGCCTTAAATGGGACATTTAAATACCCTAATCCTAATAAATATAGAGTGAATGAGTTAAAATTTGCTATTTTGCAGCCACCATAGAAATAGTTGATTTAGGCAAAAATCATCAATGGCTGTTTTGGAGAACAAATATGTACACAGTCCCAAAGTGTGTTCCTGCAAATTGTTTGCTATTATAAAGATAAAGAAAATACCTCTACAGTATTGAATTTTAGGTGGACACCACCTTAACCAAGTGATCTAAATTCACATCACCAATAGTGAGACAAATTAACATCATATGCCTCCTGATGTAATGCACTTAAGAAAGACCTATCACTTATTCCTGCCAAAATATATAACCTGAATCGAATCACGAGGAAATAGACCAGATATAAATTGAGGGATATTTTAAATAACTGGTTTGTTCTCTTCAAGAATTTCAATGTCATATGTGACAAAATATTAACAATTGTACTATTCTTATCATTTTTTCATGTTTGAAAGTGCTTCAAAATAAAAAGTTAAAAATATCCTAATCCTATATGACCTGAGATATGTTTGCCAAGTTTGCAGTGACTGCAGCCTGATTTATGCTTTTTGGGGGTATATTTGTTAGTCCTTTCTTGTTTTCACTGTCCACCAACTTCCTCATTCATTGCAAGACTCTGTGTGCCATGTCCTGGCATCATCTTGAGTATCTTCACTGTACACATGAATAACCTCAAACATGTTGACATCTCAATTCCTTGATCTTCTAAACTCCATCAGCCCCTCCTCTACTCAACTGTAGGTGCTCATTTCTACTTCCTGGCTCCTGTGGCTAGCTGGATAAGCTCCACTTCTGCAATCTTTTATTATTATCCCATTCTCTGATCTCTTGATCTTCACTGAAACCTCTGGGCCTTAGACCCTACCCATATGTCTCTTTCTCCCAGCCCCATCTTGTCTTCACTTTCTTCTCCATACATCTTTTTTAATCTTCTTTCTCCATCTGCTATCATTTGAACCAATTAACAGACCATATACAGTAATCAAATTTTAGACAATTTAAAGGAGAAGTAATAGGTGAAATGTTCAATATTTCTAGACCAATTATTAGCAAACTTTGGCTACGATTCCTTGATGGGAAAGCTAAGGGCATTAATGACGTGACTTAGATTTTTATACAAGGATAATTTAGATTTTTAAATAGCCTTTAGCATTTGTCTTCTTTGTCCAGAATCTTCTGATTTGAGTGTTCACATTTACAGGTCCTATTTTGTCCTTGAATGCACTATGTGCAATAATAGGTATGCTGCTGTTGTGGCATTAAAAAAATAGAGGGATGAATTAGTGTATTTTATACCTGGAAAGGTACTTAAAGGTCATAAATCCCAAGTTCTCATTGTTCACATGAGAAATTGAGGACCAGAGAGGTTAAATGAGTTGCCTGAGGTTACACAGTTAGCACCTAGTTGAGTCAGGACCAAAATGGAAGTCTCCAGATTACAGATTCATAACTTATTATCCCATATGGGTGGGTTGATGGGTGGGTGAGTTCATGAGTAAATAAAAAGTCAAAGAAATGACTCCTAATTCTAGCCATTCTCTGACTAGAAGACCAGAGATTTCTAATAAGGATAAAACTATGATGTATTTTGTCATTTGGGGAAAGTGTATGGTTTTGTTTAAAATGTCTGCTATTGTTTGGACACTGGGCCTCATGCTTTACTCTCATTTCCCTCTTGTTTAAGAAAAAATGCTTTCCAGGGTCAAGGATGCTGTGTTGCACTCTTGTTCTGGAGAGTCCAGAATTTGTGGATGAGCAAGCCTCAAAAGGTCCTTGCCTTGATTGCTGCCCAAGAAGCAGGCTTTGTGACCATCTCATGCTCTGAGCCTTTTTTCCATTGAAGTTGGAAGACTCATTGGGACAGCCACACTAGCAGATGACAGATATAGAATATCTGTAAATAAAAAATAGCAACATTTCAAACTGTGGTCTTAGAGTTGAGCCATATCCTATTCTCATCATGATTTGAATAGCTGAGGTAATAGATGCTCTTCCTCCTTGTTTAAAAGCCTTTTGCCACTAGATGGGTCATTCTCTTTCCAGTTCATTTGAATTTATTTAAATCAGTTTTATCACACTTGTGCCTCTCATTCTTCATGAGTGGATATTAGGCCCCTTAAAGTTACATTAAATATTCACTTATGCTGGTGCCTCCTCAGGAGGCCTCCACCAGCAGAATTTCAAAAGCAGGATCTTTCAATGCCTTACCATTCTGAATATAAAGCTTCTTTTTGAAAGAACTATCTGTCGAATAAACTCTTGGTTAAAAAATAAAAACAGACCGACATAAGACTCTGCCAGTCAGCATAAAGAGAAACTCAAGGCAGAAAGTAATTTCATTCATTCATTCAACAAATATTTATTGAGCATCTACTATGTTCCAGGGACTGTCCCAGACTCAGGGGATGCAGCAGCTAACCAGATGGGCCAAAGTCCCAGCCCTTATGAAGGTTATATTCTAGTGGAAAGAGACAGACAATAACAAATGAGTAAAATATATGATATATAAGATGCTAATAAGTACTGTGGAGAGATAGGCAATCGGAAAGGAGTTCCATTTTTAAAAGGGTAGTCAAGAGAGGCCTCACTCTAAGGGAGTGAGCCCTGTGGGTCCTGGTTGGCATGGCTCTTCTTGCTCCTGGCCATTTGGTTCTAAGATGCTAGCTTGTTTATCCATAGTAGTTTGTGAAATTTTTAATATTATGTTTAATAAGGAAGTTTTGGGGGCACTAGAAATTATTAGCCTTGAGGGAGACAATTATTACCTATTATTCTTGCCTTTTTATTTTTATTAATTAAATTTTTAAATTTTAATTATTAGTTGACATTTGCTATTATTTTATATTAGTTTCAGGTGTACAGCATAGTAGTTAGGTATTTATATAATTTATGATGTGATCCCCCCGATAAGTCTAGTACCCACCTGGCACTATACATGGTTATTATAATATTATTGACTATATTCCCTATGCTGTACTTTGCATCCCAATTTGTACTTCTTAATCTCTTCACTTTTTTCACTCAGCCCCCTGCAACCCATCTCCCATCTGGTAACCATCAGTCTGTTCTCTGTATCTATGAGTCTGTTTCCATTTTGTTTGTTTGTTTGTTTTATACTTTAGATTCCACATATTAAGTGAGATCATATGGTATTTGTCTCTGTCTGACTTATTTCCTTAGCATAATATCTTCTAGGTCCATTCATGTTGTTGCAAATGGTAAGATTTTATCCTTTTTTTATTGCTGAGTAATATTTCATTGTGTATATGTACTAAATCTTTATCCAATTGTCTATTGATTAGGTTACTTCCATATTTTGGCTATTATAGATAGCTCTGCAAATATAGTGGTGCATATATCTTTTTGAATTAGTGTTTTGGATTTCTTTGGATAAATACCCAGAAGAAGAATTGCTGGGTCATAAGGTAGCTTTTATCTTTAATTTTTTCGAGGACCCTCCATACTGTGTTCCATACTGGCTGCACCAATTTGCAATCCTACTAACAGTGCAGGAGGGGTCCCTTTTCTCCATATCTTTGCCAACACTTGTTTGTTGATTTATTGATGACAGCCATTCTGACAGGTGTGAGGTGATATCTCATTGTGGTTTTAATTTATATTTCTCTGATGATTAGCAATGTCGAGCATCTTTTTATACCTGCCTTACTTTTTTAAAAAAAGTATCTAACATTTATTGAGTGCTTCCTGTATCTCAAACATTATACTAAGCACTTTATATTAATCAATTAATTAATATATATTAGTACCTATATCAGCACTTTGCTAATTTATTATTGTGTATTATTATAACAACCCTAGAAGGTATTCATTCATTCATTCATTATTTCATTCATTCATTCAACAAATATCCATTGTCTGGCCTTGCCCTAGGTTCTGGGGACATAGCGATGAACAAAATAAAGTCCCTGTTCTCATATAGCTTAGCTAATAGGGGATGATAGACAATAAACACACAAACATATAACTATATAGAATATCAGGCGATAAAAAGTGCTGTGAGCAGTAGATCAGGTAAAGAGAATGGGGAACATGTGCTGGGGAAGATGTGGGAGGGAGATACAATTCTATGTACTGTCTCAGTTTTTATGGATGATTGCAGATGCCAGTCTGGGCTGTATAGCAAAATGGTTATAAGCTCAGGTTCTGGAACTACAGCGATCTGGATTTGACTCTACGTTGTCCCACTGACAAGTGATGTGACCCCAAACAAATTATTTCGGAGCCTCTGTTTTCTTATCTGTAAAATAACTATAATGATACTTCCTAGGATTGTTGGGAGGACTGAAATCAAATCAACTCAAATTATCCATATAAAGCACCAAGCACAGTACCTGTCACTCAAAGCAAATATCATTTGTTTTTGATATTTGGCCAAGTAATTTATTCAACCTATACTGTTGCTTCCTTCTATAAACAGAAGGCTTTTGGGACACATAAGGCAAAGACTTTATTTTTGTCTTTTTTCTGCATGGAGTTAGTGTGACAGGGAAGACAGGTCCCACTACTCCAAGACACAGCAGGACCAGAAGTGGATCTAAGCTAATAAGTTCAGGCCTGGACGACACAGATCTTCAACTCTGGGGAGGGTTGGGGGTTATGGAGCTAACAACCCCCTTGAGTAGCGTCCATCAAATCAGGGCTCTACTCTGCCGTTTTGGCAGTTTCTGCTCCAGAGGAGGGTCCTCAGCTGGCTGGAGGGCTAAGCAGGACCTACTTTTCCCACCCCCACGGGATGAGAACTGACACGTGATAGCTTAGTAAGTAGTGTTCATGCTCAGGTGTAGGGGCTCAGGTACAGGAATGCAGACATGATGGTGGATTTCCAAGTATGTGAGGAGTCAGGGTCAGGGTCTGCTCAGCTTACTGATTGGAGTAGAAGAGGAAGTGCAAGAGATAAGGAACTGAGCATGGCTGTCTACCTTCCCAGGTACCGTACCCACATCCACTAGTAAAAGATAGCCCATGAATGTATCATATGTTTAACAAATAAAATAGCAACTCCTCCCCTGGGGTGTGGGCTGGGGTTTACAGCAAGGGACTGGACAGAAGCAAGGCAGAGATGGGAGAGGGAGCTTAGAAGGCCTGTTTGTCCTTGCGGGGGAGGAGTAGAAGCAGTAATATATGTAATGTGTCTAGGTTAATGCCAGGCACATATTAGGCACTCAATAAATGGTAGCTATTATTCAAAGGAAGGAAAAGTACAAATAGATTAGAGAATGAAGTAACTGGCTGTAGTGGGAAGAGACCAGGGTTTGGGCCCAGAAAACCTGAGTCCATACTAGGTAAGTGACTTTGAGCAAGATCTTTGCCTCTCTAAATCCGAAATTTTCTTCTGTATAACATGGAAATGATAATACTTGTGGGACTAAATGTCTTATAGTAGACCCTTAACATATGGTAGCTATTTTGTACAATTATCAGTTATAGAAATAATAAGCTTGATTATGATTATTGATATTGCTAATACTAAATAGAAGAGACTTTTTTATTCCACAACATCACTGTGCAGAGGAGGAAACTGGGGCACAGAAAAAGGTTAAGGACTTGGGCTATGGGATCAATAAGACTTGTATTCAATTCCTTGCTGTCCATTTCTACTTACTAAGTGACCTTAAGTAAGTTAGTGTCTCTCAGCTTCACAGTGTGATGAGGACCTCAGGAAGGATCCACTGCCTGGCCCTCAGTAAGTGTTCCGTAAATAGCTCTGGAACATTGTGCTTGGTGAACAGAGAGCCCCACGGTGAGGGTTGGTTGGACATAACAGTGACTGTCGCACAGAACAGACCTTTCAGGTGACCCTGGGCTCTCCATAATGATATGATGAGAACACAAGATTTCAGTCATGGTACTACCAATTATTTGCTTTGTGATATTGAACAAGTTACTCTCTTTCTCTCTGTGGTTTCCCCCTATAAATTATGATACTTGACCTTATGTCTATTTCCTGGGTTTTTCTGGAAGCTGAATAATGAAATGAGAGTCTCTGAAACCCGAGAGCCTTGAAGAAGCTTGTAAATAAACACTCTCAGATAACTAGCGTCAACTTGGTGTACCACAGCAGTACTAAACCAAGGATACTGGGGCTGGAGGCTGGATTCTTGCTATCAGAACCCAAATTGTTCCTGTTAATAGTCAACTCTTAATTTTTATGTGCTAAATGCAAAAAATTATAGCGTGAATAAAAGGAGCCAGCTGGTGTTGATTGCTCTTCACTTTTAAATTTGAGGAAGGCACAAGAGCCTATATTTTAAATCTCATTATCTCTCAACTATGAAGCTATAGGATGGTGCAAAGGCTCTGGCCCCAGATGAGTCAGTGTGTCTGAATACTCCACAAACAAGACAATACTTTTAACCACAGTGGCCATTTATTTAACATAAATGCTTTATACCAGGCATTGGGCTAAGCTTTCACCTGTAGTATCTCATTTTGTCCTCATAGTAACTCTATGAAGAAGGGAGATATGTTAATTTATCCATCTGTCTCTTATCAATTGAATCTTAGCTGTTGAAGGTGGAGTGAATTATACTTCTCGGTTCATTGTACCTTGTCACCATTGGTCTGTGCAAAACCTTTTTATATGTTAATTAATTTGTTTATTTACTTTTATTTGTGTATCTGATGTTCTTTCACCCTCCTCCATAAATAACCAATTTATTAGGTTTAGTGTGTTTCTTTTCCTTTGTGTATTTTCTTATGAAATATATATGGTGGTTTTGTGTATGTGTATTTTAAATTTATGTAAAATGGTATCATATTTCATTCTGTCTCTAACTTTCTAATAACTGTTCTAACTGAAGCACAATTTTTAAATCCATAGCGATGGGTTTATTTAATCTCTTGCTTCCAATCGTGGCTTCATACTCCATGGTGTACACCCAGTGCAGTTATATATTCTCTTTCCTAGCCATGGACAGCTAGGCTGTATTGCTGTCAGAATTTCTACTGCCACAAAGAAGCATTGTATTGCCATATGTTTTTTTTTTAATGGACTGTGAGAGAATTGCTTTGGGGTATAAAGTCAAGAATGGAATTGCTTCTTCATAGGGCATAGGTAGCTTTCATGTGCCTAAGTAGTGCCTGAGGTAGGTACTATTTTTATCCCCATTTTACAGATGAGGGAATTGGGCTTTGGAAGTTTTGATAATTTACCCAAAGTCACATAGTAACAACAGAGCAGGAATTCAAATTCAGGTGGTCTTCCTCTAAAAATTCTACCCTTATTGTCTATGCCATCTCTGAGTATTTGACACTTGAGGATATTTTACAAAAACATGAAAGTAAGCCTTATTGTTTGTAGTTTTTATGTTCTTAGAACTGAGGAATCCGGGTGGACCGATCTTTTTTTCTGACACACCTTCTCCCCACCATAGCTGCATAGTAACTGTTTTTCTCTTACTTTCATATCCTGTGGGTCTGCAGTCCTAAGAGCTGCATTGATCATCCAGAACTGGTACCGAGGTTACAGAGCTCGTTTGAAGACCAGACAACGCTATGCCCTCACCATCTTCCAGTCCATCGAATATGCCGATGAACAAGGCCAATTGCAGGTATGTTTCACAAATTTGTCTCTTTTTTTGGTAAAATGCTTCTCTTTACCCCTTGTTAGTGAAAGAATAACAGTTTGGGTTATTCTTTGACCCAAACTATGTCAGTTTGGGTCCATTTTAAGCTGAGAAAACTTGGTGAAAGGCTTTAATAGAAGATGTAGTGACACTTTCTTGGAGCTAGCTGTTGAGAGAGAGGTATTATTTGGGATGAAGATGTGTCTTTTAGTTCTAAAGTTCACATTTTTAAGAAGGCTGCCAGATGTCTAGTTAACTAATAAAAACTGTCTTATTCTGTTTTGGTGTGTGTGTCTCAGTGCCCCTAAAAGAATTAAAGGAAGTAAAGTTGTTACTTTATGAAGGAGAAAACACGTTAAGGAGTTTAAAAATGGAAGAATTTTCTGGAAACAAACTTATGTAAGTTCTAGAAGAAAATGTAGATGAGCAAGGAAGGCCCCTTTTAAACATGCTAAAATGATATATAAATCCAGCTATAAAATGCTTGATAAAAAAGTACTTTTTAATAATAAAAGGATATTAGATCTTCAATATAACTGTTAATGAAAAAAATTAACCTGTAGAACAAAATGTAGAATTTTATGCCATATATGTGAAAGAAAATTAAATATACAACAAAAGTCTAGAAAAAAATATACACTATTTCTTATTGGCCTTTTGGCTACGATCAAGTGTAAAAGATGTATAGTAAAAGTGTTTACAGTGGTTATTTCTGGGGACAGGAGTGATATTGATGGGTAGAAGTAAATGGGAGAGGAATTCTCATTTTTATTTGGTATCATTTATAGTTTTCAACAGTCATATTTCTCTGTAAATGTATTATATAATCTTTAAAAAATAATTGAGAAAATTTCAGAAAGAATGAAAGGAATTGTTGGATTTAGTCTTGGCAGCTATAAAAATGATATCCTATGATTCAATCAGATTCTCCCTTTGCTTTGATTAGAAGCTCACAGAGCAGGCTGTCCTTTTAAGCACTGTAGAATATAGTGATGAAGATAAGGGCAGAGTGAGCTCTCAAATTGATATGCTTTATATACATACATTCCATTATTAGTACATTCTTTAACACTGACTCTTTTTAAATAACAGATTTAAGATACAGTTCACCCATTTAAAGTGTAAAGTTTAATGGCCTTTAGTACATTCACAAAGTTGTAACCATCACCACAATAAAGTTTAGAACATTTTTATCACCTTCCTGCCGCACCCCCCTTCCCCCCCCCAAAAAAAAAAAACCTCTTTAGTCATTAGCAGTCACTCCCCAGCCACAGCCCCTGGCAGCCACTAATTTGTTTTTTGTCTTTATGGATTTGCCTTTTCAGGCCATTTCATATAAATGGAACCACACAACATGTGATCCTTTCGTGTCTGACTTATTTCACTGAGCATAATGTCTTCAAGGTTCATCCATGTTGTAGCATGTATCAGTACTTCATTACTTTGTATTGCTGAATAATATTCCATTGTATGGATATAGCACAATTTGTTTATTCATTCCTCAGTGGATAGATCATTTCAATTGTTTCCACTTTTTGGAAAATAATATAAATAATGCTGCTTTGAATATTTGTGTGCAAGTTTTTATGTGAACATATGTTGTCAACTCTCTTGGGTATAAGCTTAGAAGTAGAATTCTTGGGTCATCTGGTAACTCTGTGTTTAACTTTTTGAATAATTGCTAAACTGTTTTCCAAAGCAGCTACACATTTTACATTCTCACCAGCAGTGTTATGAGGGCTTCAATTTTGCCACATCTTTGCTGACACTTGCTATTATCTGTCTTTTTTATTATAACCATCCTAGTGTGTGTGAAGTGGCATTTCATTGTGATTTCTATCAACTCTTCATTGATAAACCTATCAACAGGATTAAAATAATTAATTTTTATATTTCTATGGAAAATATTCCTTTCCTTAATTCCCAGACTTACTCCCAGAATGTAAAGGTTGCTTAAAATTCACTCTTCATGGAAAGCAGGGCTTGGAGAAGAAGTTATTTGTGCTGTATAAATGCAGGTCTTTGCAGATAATTGGTAGGTATAGAGGCAGCATCTAGATAATGATTGGAATGCTGGTGGATTTCCATCTTTCCCTCCCTCCTCCCTTCTTCCTTATTTCATTTTACAAACATATTTGACATTTAAGAGTATCCCTTACCTCGTAATCTCACTACCAAAAAAAAGAAAAGAAGAAATCTTAATGAGCAAAATCTAGAGCTGTCTTAGGTTGGTTTCCTAGAAGCAGAATCTGAGACGGAGATACTGATACAAGTGATTTTCTGAGAGAGTCTTCTCAGAAAAATCTTCTATTTGGGAGGGAGGAAAGCCAGATAGAACAGGAGAAAAAACTAGGCAAAAATATGATTTCTAGAGAAGTCTGACCTTAGCCTGATCCCATTGGGAGTTCTGAAGAGTGAAATGCATCACAGAGTTCATCCCACACAGTGGCAAGGGAGGTGGGAGTCTGGGCTATAGTATCCTTTCTACAGTCATCATTTTCTATGGGCAGCCCCCCAGGAGCGGGGATATATGATATCCTATGCCACTCTGGGGTAGGTGCCACCCATCTGCCAAGGGCAACCCTTGGGAGGAGGAAAATGGATAGAGGCAGGACCCATTAGCATCTACAGCAGCTGGAAGATGAGTAAAGGGGAACACCAGCAGTATTTGCCATAGTAGCTATTGGGGTTCATTAACTGATTAATGTATTTTTGTTTTGTCCAGCTATCAAATTTCTTTACTTTCATGTTGGAAAACTACACACATATACATGAGAGAGACCCAGGTAAGTAAAACTTTAGTCTTTGGAAAAGAAGTCATTAAATATTGAATTGTCCTTATTAAATGATGTAAACTCTGAATATGGGAGAACACTAAGCAATTTAAAAGGTATGCAAACCTGTCTTGTCTATGTGACACCCAACTGGTGAAATCACTTCATCTGGCTTTTTCCTCTTTGATTGGTGTCAACTAAATTGACTGTTTAATTTTTTTCACTTTCAAAAAACTGAATTAGATTTCATTCAACATTAATTTGTCGAATGCCTTCTCTGAACCACAATCTATTGATATATGATATAGCAGCTTAGTAAGGAGGATCTTATTTTTTATCTATGAAATTTTTGTGCTGAGAGATCAACACATCTTGAGTGTTTCATGAAACAGATCTGGGGGAAGATGATGGATTACACACAGTTGGCCCCATCATATTTCTGTTTTCTGCATAGCTATCTATCTGTCTGTCTATTTACCAATCATTTATGTAGTCATTTCGAAATGACTAAATGAATCATTTCAGAGACAGGCAATATAGGTGTGGTTCAAAAATTATTTAAAATTATAGTTATTCACAAGGCATGTATTTCTCCTGCAAATTAAGGCCTGCCTGTTGTTACCTTTAAGGTAGATGCTAGAGTTTCAAACTTTTTAATTTGTGCCAACCATTTTTTTGCTCTAATTAAAAATGTTTATGGCATCTAAGAATGTATTTTAAATAATCTAGTGAGCACCCTTCAAAGTGGCAAAAAAAAATGGTATTTTAATGGTATGCTTTGAGCTAAGTACATATGTATGAAACTAATTAAAGCATTTAATGATCGATGGAAGCTTTTTGAATGGTGGAGTAGCCAAACCTGAGGCGTGGGGAGTGGGTGGAAGTGGGTATTTTGCCATTTTCTCTCTTTTAGATAATTGCAATTTGAAGACAGTTGTTTGTGCTTCATGTTCTTTGGCAAAAATATTTCTGAGAAGAAAGATAATAATGATGAAATGAAACAGTACCCTTTCTGCTAATGACCTAATATTTCAATAGGGCTGTGTATCAGAATCGTTTATGATGATTTAGAGCCACAGATGGCCGGGTTATAGCCCAGAGGGAGTTACTCAGGCTCTGTATTTATTTAAAATCTGCATTTAAAAAATTCTGTAGCTGATTTAAAAATACTATTTTTTTTTATCAAAGAAGGGGAGAGTGGTTTAATCTTATGTAAACTTTACAGAAAAGTCCACAAATCATATGACTCCATATATTTTCTCAAATTAAACATATCCTTGCAGCATGCACTTAAAACAAGATATAAAACATTATGAGAGCGACATAAAGTCCTTGTCCCCCTATAATCACTACCCAGCTCCACCATCACTACTTTCCTGACTTCTACATCCTAAATGAATTTTGCTTGTTTTTGAATTCTCTGTACAAATGTAAACATAGAGTGTTGAGTCTGGCTTCTTTTATTCAACATAATATTTATAAGAATCGTTCATATTGTTGCAATTTGGTCATTCTTGTTGCTGAATAATACCATTCTATGAATATACCAAAATGTATCCATTCTACTGTTTATGGACATTCAGGTTGTTTTCAGTTTTGGTAATTTAAATGGTACTGCTATGCATATTCTTATACGTGTCCTTTGTGGTGAATATAAATATTTTTTCTTTTGCTGTGTATTCATTTTCAGTTATCTATTGATGCATAACAAACCACCTTAAAATTTAATGGCTTAAAAAATTTTTCATTCAGGAATCTATTAAGATTATGGAATGGGTATAAGACTTTTGGTAGGGAGAGAAAGTGGGTACGACTAAATGGATCTTTTATGGCCCTATGATCTATCCTTTCCTTGAAAATTTCTGAAGAAGTGGAAAGATCATTTTATTGTATTCCTTCATTCTTGTTTTTAAAAGAATAAATCCCAAGCCCTACACATGGCTTTTATTGAACTTTCATATTTGAATTAAAGATTGTTGAACATGAAAAAAAATTAATGGCTTAAAAACAACAGCCATTGTATTGCTTGCGATTCTGTGAGTCAGGCATTTGAACAGAGTTCATTGGGAATGACTTGTCTTTGTTTCACATGGTATCAGTTAGGTGCACTCAACATACCTGGGTGGGACAAGGAGGTCCAATGGTTTTACTTACATGTCTGAGACTTTGTTGTTAGCTATGAGATCGAACACCTTAATTCTCCTCATGCACCCTCTCTGTTAGTAGGATATGCTGGACTTCTTTACAGGACAGTTGGATCCTATGAGGGCAAAGGCAGATGCTGTAAGGCCTCTTAAGCTCTATGCTCTGAAACTCACACAAAATCAGTTCTGTCGTATTCTGTGGGTCAAAGCAAGTCACAAGGCCAGCTGCACATTCAAAGGGATAAGGAAAGACCTATTTCTTTGAGGGAGCAGCAGCAGCATTATATTGTAAAAGGATATGGATACAGGAGGCATGTGTCATTAGGGGCCATTATTATAAAGTTGTACCACAACCCAGTAAGTTTTGGGTTATAGGGCATGTATATGTTCAGCTTTATTAGGTAACTTGTTCCAAGTTATACTGCCACTGGTGTATGAGAGTTCCAGTTGTACCATACACTCAGCAACACTTGAAATTGTCTGTCTTTTTCATTTTAGCCAGTTGGCAAGTATGTAGTGGTTATCACATGTCTGCTTTAATTTGCATTTCCCTGGTAAGCAGTGAAATTGCTCACTTTTTGTATGTTTATTAATCACGTGCACATCCTGTTTGTTGAAATATCTGTTCATGTCTTTTGCCTATCTTTCTATTAGATTATCTGCCTTTTTCTTACCAATTTGTAGGTGTTCTCTAAGCAGTTTAGATATAAGAATATAAATCTATATTAGATAAACATATTGCAAATATCTTCTAGTCTTTGGCATTTATCCCCACAATCTTTAAATGGTATCTTTTGACGAACAGATATTCTTGTTTTCAGTGTAGTACAACTTTTATGGTTAGTGCTTTCTGTGTCTTATTTAAGAAATCTTTACACACACACATACACACATGTACACACATACACATACATACATATATACATACACACATACAGTTATTTGTGCAAAAATGAATACAGGATAAACCTACAGGATAAACCAGAAATGAATGACACTGTTTACCTACTGCAGAGGATGGGAGGTTGGGTGGGAGCAGGGCAGAAAGAAAGGGAGAAGGGTTGGGTAGAAGGAATAAGGGGAGTGTGACACTTCTCTGAGTATACCTTTTTGTAGTTCTGACTCTTGCAACCATGATGATATCCCTAAGAAAATAATTAATTAAAAACAGGGAGGGAGGGAAGGAGGGAGAAAGAGAATTTCCAAAATAGAATGCTCACTGTGACGAATGAACTTAACTGTATTACAAATAATAACCTAATCACCTGAAGAAGATAAAGAAGAAGAAAAATAACCTAAGTAACATTGGAAAATAGTATTTTAACTATAATATGCCTTGATGAGGTTTCATTTTTATTTATATTTATCTTATATGGGGTTTGCTGAGTTTCTTGATATCTAAGTTGATTTTTTTTGTCAGATTTAAACATTTTTTATTCATTAATTATTTAAAATCTTTCTTTTTAAGTCTATCTTTTTCTTTGTGACTTCTGCTTTCAAACTTAGAAGGCCCTGAAATATTTAAAATGTGATTGCTATACCTATTTTCTAGATTTTTTTATGGTTCAACTTTAAAAAATTTCAGTGCTTCATAAAATTTGGACTTCTTAAATATTAAACTGAAAAGGGAAATTTTGATGCTCAGTGGTTGAGATCAATTAAAAATTACAACTACCAAGAACATTTCCAAAATTTACTGTAACATTTATTTCATAATTTATTTTTTTACCATGAATTGTAGTACCTATTTTATAATATGTTCATTTAAATATGTGTAGTAGGGCTTATTTCTGGGTTTCTTATTTTCTTAGACAGCTCTCGATTATAGAGTTCTAGAATCATATTGATTTAATAATTATATGTAGCAGAAAAAGATTTACAGATTATTTCTATAGGTTGATTTCATTTAAAATTTTTTCCAGCTTTATTGAAAAGTAATTGGCATAATAATGTATAAGTTTCATGTGTACAATGTAATGATTTAATGTATATATGTGTTGAGAAATGATTACCACTATCAGATTAGTTAACACATTCACCACTTCACATGGTTAGAATTTGTGTGTGTGTGTGTGGTGAGAACTTTAAAAATATATTCTCTTAGCAACTTGGAAATATACACTAGAGTATTGTTAACTAGAGTCACCATGCTGTACATTACTGTAAATCTCTGATGACCCTGTTTGGTGAAAGGTTCTAGACAACTTTCACCTTAGACCTGTTTGACAGAAGTGCAGTGATCCCTAAACAAGGTACATTTAGGGACCAGAAGGTCCTTAATGTTTCCAGATATCAGAGCCAGATCAATGGTTTTAACTCTGAGGGACAGAGTATGTTGAGGCATTCTTGGTGTCCTAGAAGTGAGAGGTGACCCAGAAGCAGTTCTTTTCTGTGTCCTACTACATTAGTGCTCAAAATCAGTTCATAGAATTTGATGGGGAGACTCTACACATCTGTTCCCCAGTCTGCTTTTTTACATCCTCCTCCTCCCACAGGTAGAAAGTCAAAGCTGCCATACATAGCAATAGGTTTAAACAGGAACTGGTAAAAGTGGGGAGTGGGACAGAGTGTGTGGAAGTGTTGTTTTGACTTTTCTTTTTGCTTCCCAGATTAGCAAAATATCCTATCAGATCAGATATTTTATAATTTTTGTTGCTACGGTGAATAGGATATTTTCCCTTTATGTCTTCCCAATGATTATTGGTGGTATTTAGTAAAGCTTTTGATTTATATCTATTTATTTTGTATTGAGCTACTATCAAATAATAACATTAATGAAATTATTAGTATTGCTGATATTTATTAAATGTTTTTTCTATGCCATATCTTTAAGTGCTTTAAATATGTCATTTCATTGTCTTCATTACAAACCAGTAAGATTAGTATTATTATCATCCCCTTTTTGTGGATGAGACTACTGCTACTTAGAAGGCAACCTCCTAAAATTATTCATCCCATCCATGGTGAAGCTGTGATTCAAACCAGTGTGATTAACCTCTGCATTTTTTTTAACTCTCCTATCAATTCCAGGAGTTTTTCAACTGATTTTCTTGAGTTTAGATATTTAATCACACTGGCCACGAGTAATTTTATTTTTAATGTTTTTCTCTCCAGTAGTCACTGCTCTTATTTTGGCTTCATGTTTTATTGCGTTGGCTGGAGATAGCAGAACAATGTTAAAATGAAACAGTGAAAGTAGGCATCTTTGTTTTGTTAATGATTTAGTAAAAAAAATTATTGTTGATTTAAATTTTTCAGATTATGTTAAGGAGGTATCCTTCCATTCCTAGTTTTCTGAGTTTTTTTAAAAATCAGGAGCAGGTTGTTAAATTTTATGAAATGCCATTTTGGCATCTATTGAGTTCATTATATGGACACTGATGGTTTTAATCTAGATTCATAACTGAGAAATGAAATCACTATAAATGCGGTTCGATTGGTGCTTTTATTTCTCCATCAATATCTAGAGCTTGTTTTCAAAATGGCATGTGGGTGGTAGAGGCAGAATTTTTTTTTCAAATTATGGGCTTTAAATTTTTCCCTGTCCAGATTTTGAGTCTTTACTGGGTAAAAGAAAAGATTGTGTGTAGGGGGCGTTTTTGAGGTATTTTCTTTAGAACAGCTTGTGAAGGTACCATTTGGTTATAATTCAAAATTTTGTTATATTTAATTAGTTTAGATTCATGTTGACAGACTTGTAAAACAAACAAGTAAGGATTAATTCTAATTACATGTTACACAAATCTTTATATATTGTTGGCATTTATTAAACTATTATTAGTTATAATATTTATAGCCTAAAAAGACATGTTAAAGCTTTTAATTGTTTTCATATAAGATGCATATTAACTACACATTAGGAAGAGAATCTATGTTATTTTTTTAATGTGGCTAAAAACCAGCAAGAGAAATATGATTTGATATTTACTGATATTTCATACTGAGTAGTTTTGACCAAGAATTGATTTAGGGAAATGGTGCTTTTTCATATATATATATGTCACTGAACTTATAAGGAATTAGGATCTTCAAATATATGGAAGAAAGGTCCAGACTAAGTTTTTTTTTTTTTAAGAAGAAAAACAATATTTTAATTTCGTTCTTAAACAACAAGACTGAGTTTTAATAACCAGAACTTGATGTGTCGGTTAGCTGATGCGATGTGATCATTAAGATAGTTAAGTAGGCTTTACTGTCTGCATAATGAATCTGAGATAAAATTTCCCACGATGCTCTATATTTTATATTTTCAAACATAAAATGAAATAATTAAGCTATTCTCAAATCTCAAACCAAATCCAAATGAGAAAAATAACCTCTGCTGGATCCCATTGAAGACAGAAATTATTACTCCTAAATTCAACTTCTTATAAAACATCATTAACTACCACTCAAAAAATATTGGGTACACGGTAATTTAAAAAGCATTTTTAAATTGCCAAATATTATGGCTTTAGAAAAAAATGTGAAGTTTAGTTCTTAACTGTAATCCCTCAGCATAAAGTGAATCATAAAAAAAATGTATTCTGTCTACATCTGCTAGCAAAATACCTTCCAAACATGTCCATATTCAAAAAGATACAAATTACTTATAGACAACTGATTAATGGCCTTAGTAGCAACTCAGTGTTAAAGAGTTGAAGAATGTCATTGTCCTCTGTATTCGTTGTCTATTACTGTAATAATACCATGTATTAAACAACGACAATAGTTCATTGACATGTAATCAACATTTCTTTTTGCTCACAAGTCTACAGATTAGCTGAGCACTTCTGCAGATCTTGGCAGGCTTGATTTGGCAGTGTTTTGAGTCTTGGCTAAAGTTCACTAATGTGTCTGGAGGTCCACTGGCTGGTAGCTGATCTAGGATGACCTTGACTAGGGTGACTCAGCTCTGCTCCACATGGTCTTGGAGGTTTTAGTAAGCTAGCCTGGGCTTTGTGGTAGTGGCACGGTTTCAAAAGAGAGAGCATAAAAGCATGGAAGGCCTCCTCAGGCCTTGGCTCAAGAGAAAGGCCCTCTGGTATTTCTGCTGATGGTTTATCATCTAACTATATCTGTTTTGTTACCAAGAAGAAAGAAAATCATGTCAGAAAATTTGTTTTTATGTGAAGAGGGAAACAAATCAAGTATAACTAAGTAAAATTTGAAGTATTTAACGGGAAATGAATGTCGCAATTTAATTTTCTGTAGATCATGAATAGCAGCAGATATTTGAACCAAATACAATACATCATCATGTTCTCAACACTATTTGAGCAAACATGTAGAGTTAGAGCTTCAGACATCAAAATACCTCTATTAACCAGTTTTCCTTGTGCTTCTTCTACTACTTTCCACTGCTGAACTCATTGCTTTGGTAAATTGGCCACCCGGGAAGGGATGATGGTGATTCATGTGAATATACCTACTGGTCTCAGAACAAATCATTCCTCATGGTTATATGTGGGATGTCTTGGTATTCATAACATTTAGCACAATGTCTTACATGGGCTATGCATTCAAGGATGTATTTATTGCATTTAAGTATGGGAATGTTGATTTTTCTCCCTTTTTTGTCTTTTCTAGAATTTGTACATCGACTGTTTGGCTACGCCCTCCAGGACAAGGGTAGACAGGAATGTGTGGGGCTGGTAGATGTCCCAGATTCTTATACTGGTCCTCGTCTGCAGTTTCCTCTCACTTTTTCTGATCTTGGTGTACTTATTGAGGCCTTCAAGAGACAACAGGCAAGTGGAGGCAGATACTGCCATGATTCTTGTACATAACACATGCTCAATGACTGTTGAATGAATGAATGAAAACACTACAGCAGAAATGCATTTCCCATTAAGTGAGAGCTACTCTCTGCTTTGCTTAACACATTAAATAGAAATATCTTCCTCTCTATCTATAGCTTTCAACATTTTCTTATTCTTTTTCTGAGATATAATCAACATACCATAAAATTCACTATTTAAAGTATACAATTCCCTGGTTGTTAGTACATTCACAAGATTGTGCGACCATCACCAATATATAATTCCAGAACATTTTCATCACCCCCAAAAGAAATGCCATATCCATTACCATTTCCTCTTACCCAACCCTGGTGACCACTATTATACTTTTGTATCTATGAATTTGTCTATTCTGGTTATTTCATACAAGTGGAATCATATAATATGTAGCTTTTTGTGTCTGTTTTTCATTTAGCATCATGTTTTTAAGGTTCATTCATGTCACACAGCATGTTTCATTGCTCCTTTATTTTTATGGCTAATATTCTATTGTATGGATATAGTATTTTTGTTTATCAGTTCACCAATGGATGGACATTTGGATTTGTCCCTACCTTTTTGCTATTATGAGTATGCATGTACAAATTTTTGTATGAACATGTTTTCAGTTCTCTTGAGTATTATATCTAGGAGTGGAATTGCTGGGTCACATGATTACTTTTTGAGAAAGTTCCAAACCATTTCCAACAGCAGCTACACCATTTTACATTCCTCTCAGCAGTGCAAGAGGGTTCCAATTTCTCCAAATTTTTTGCCAACATTTTTTATTTTCCATTTTTTTTATCATAGCCATCTTAGTTGTATGCGAAGTGGTATCTCATTGTGGTTTTGACTTACATTTCCCTAAAGATGTTGAGCATCTTTTCATGTTTATTGGCCATTGTACACATTCTTTGGAGAACTGTCTATTCAAGTCTTTTGCCTATTTTAAAGTTGTTATTTTTTTATTATTATTATAAAGAATTTTTTAAATATATTCTGGCTACAAATTCTTTATCAGATATATGATTTGCAAGTATTTTCTCCCATTCTGTAGGTTGTCTTTTCACTTTCTTTTACATATTTTTTAATGCCTACAGTACCTTATATTCCTAGGTGGTCTCCCATCCAGGTACTAACCAGGCCCAGCCCTGCTTAGCTTCTGAGATTAGATGAGATCTGGCACATTCAGGGTGGGATGACTTTAGTCTGTCTTTTTACTTTCTTGATGTCCTTTGATTCACAAAAATTTCTAATATCGATGAAGTCCAATTTATGTGTTTCTTTGGTTGCTTGTGCTTTCAGTGTCATATCTAAGAATCCACTTCCCAGTCCAGGGTCATGAAGATTTACCCTTATGTTTTCTTTTAAGAATTTTATAGCTTTATCTCTTACATTTGGGTCTATGAGCCATTTTCAGTTAATTTCTGTATATAGTATGAGGTAGGGGTCCAACTTCATTCTTTGCATGTGGATATGCATTTGTCTCAGCACCTTTTGTTGAAGAATCTGTTTTTTCCCCCATTGAATGGTCTTGGTACTCTTGTCAAAAATTAATAGGCCATAGATATATGGATTTGTTTTTGGGGACTCCCAATTTTATTTCATTGTTGTGTGTGTCTAGCCTTATGTCAGCATCACATCGTCTATTAATGTGGTGTATTATATTGATTAATTTTCTTATGATGAGCTACCTTGTATACCTGGAATAAATACCATTTGATCATGGTGTATAATTCTTTTAAAATTCTGTTGTATTTGCAAAGAATCATACAAGAATACTATGTAAAAGTATATAATACCAAATTTAATAACCTAGAAGAAATGGACCAGTACTTAGAAAAATACAACCTGCCTAGACTGAATCAAGAACTGGAAAATCTAAATAGCAGTATGGAAATTGAAACAATTATCAAAAACCTACCATAAAGTAAAAGTCCAGGACCAGATGGCTTCACCAGTGAATTCTACCAAACAGTCAAAGGAGATTTAATACCTATTCTCCTCAAACTCTTCCAAAAAATTGAAGAGGAGGCAATACTTGCCAACTCATTTTATGAGGCCAATATTACTCTGATACCAAAACCTGGTAAAAATAACACAAAAAAATAAAACTATAGACCAATATCTCTCATGAACACAGATGCAAAAATTCTAAATAAGATACTAGCAAACTGAAAACAGCAACACATTAAAAAGATTATACACCATGATCAGGTGGGCTTCATCCCAGAGGCACAGGGATGGTTCAACATATGCAAATCAATTAATGTGATAAAGCACAAACAAATTAAAAAATAAGAATCATATGATCATATCAATAGATGCAGAAAAAGCCTTCGACAAGATACAGCATCCATTTATGAACAAAACACTTAACAAAATTGGTATAGAAGGAAAGTACCTTAACATAATAAAGGCCATATATGACAAACCCTCAGCCAACATTATACTTAATGGTGAAAAACTAAATCCCTCCCTCTAAGATCTGGAACAAGGCAAGGCTGGCTGCTATATATTCAATATAACATTGGTGGTCCTAGTGAGTGCAGTCAGACAAGAGAAAGATATAAAAGGCATTCAAATAGGAAACAAAGAATTCAAACTGTCACTGTTTGCAGATGACATAATTCTCTATATAGAAAACCCTAAAGACTCCACAAGAACATTACTAGAAACAATATGTAAATACAGTAAAGTCTCCGGATACAAAATCAACGCTCAAAAATCCATAGCATTCCTATAGTCTAATAATGAAGTATCAGAAAAAGAAGTGGAAAAAATAATTCCTTTAGCAATTGCAACAAAAAGAATAAAATACCTAGGAATATATTTAACGAAGCAAGTGAAGGACCTATATAATGAAAACTATAAGACCCCATTAAAAGAAATCGAAGAAGATACAAAAAAAATGGAAAGATATTTCATGTTCTTGGATTGGAAGAATCAACATAGTTAAAATGACCATATTACCTAAAGTATTATACAGATTTAATGCAATACTTATCAAAATCTCATTAGCAATTTTTAAAGAAAGAGAACAAAAAATCATCAGATTTGTATGGAAGCACAAAAGACTCCGAATGGCCACAGCCATCCTGAGAAAAAAATAACGAGGCTGGAGGCATAACTCTGCCTGACTTTAAATTATACTACAAAGCAATAGTAATCAAAACGGCATGGTATTGGCAGCAAAATAGACACATGGACCAGTGGAACAGAATTGAGAGTCCAGAAGTAAACCCATATCTATATGGGCAAATAAATTTTCAACAAAGAAGACAAAAACATACAGCGGAGAAAGGAAAACCTCTTCAATAAATGGTGCTGGGAAAACTGGAAAGCCACCTGCAAAAGAATGAAATTAAAGACCAAAATATAAGACCTGAAACAATAAAATGCATAGAAGAAAACATAGGAACTAAACTCAAGGACTTTGGACTTAGAGAGGATTTTATTAATTTGACCTCAAAAGCAAGGGAAGTAAAAGTTAAAATAAATGAATGGGACTACATCAAACTAAAAAGCTTCTGCTCAGCAAAAGAAATCATCAACAAGGTAAAGAGAGAACCATCCAAATGGGAATATATATTCGCAAGCAACACCTCCAACAAGGGCCTAATATCCAAAATATACACAGAACTCATACAACTCAATAACAACAAAAAAGAAATGATCCATTCAAAAAATGGGCAGAGAACCTGAACAGACACTTCTCCTTAGAAGACATACAAATAACCAACAAATATATGAAAAGATGCTCAACATCACTAGCTATTAGAAAAATACAAATCAAAACCACGATGAGATACCACCTCACACTTGTTAGAATAGCTATAATCAACAGGACAAGTAATAACAAATGTTGGAGAGGATGCAGAAAGAAAGGAAGCCTCATACACTGCTGGTGGGACTGCAAATTTCCACTATGGAAAACAGTATGGAGGTTCCTCAAAGAACTAAGAATTGATCTACCATATGATCCAGCAATCCCTCTACTGGGTATTTACCCCAGAGACTTGAAAACCCATATCCAAAAAGATATTTGCATACCGCTGTTGATAGCAGCATTATTCACAGTGGCCAGGACATGGAAGCAACCAAAGTGTCCTATGATAGATGATTGGCAAAAAAAGCTGTGATATATATGTACAATGGAATATTACTCAGCCATGAGAAGAGATGAAATACTGCCATTTGTGACAACATGAATGGACTTCGAGATAATCATGCTAAGTGAAATAAGTTAGAAAAAGTTGAAAATCACATGATATCACTTATATGTGGGATATAAACCTAAAAGCAACAAATGAACAGGACAAACAGAGACTCATGGACACGGACTATAGACTAGCTGTTACCAGAGGACTATAGACTAGTGGTTACTAGTGGGGTAGGGGAGGAACGGGGAGGTAGACGGGGTAATGGGGATCAAATATATGGTAGCTGAAGGAAACTGGACTTTGGGTGGTAAACACACAAAAGAATATACAGATGTCAAATGATAATGTACACCTGAAAATTATATAATTGTATTAACCAATGTCACTCCAATAAAATTGATTAAAAATTTAAAAAAGAGAACAATATATATATATATTGTACCTACCTACCTTATAGGTTATGAGGATTAGCTATGACAATGCATGAAATGTACTAGTGTCTGTCACACAAAATATGTTTAAAAATATTAACTATTATTATTTTATCATGTTTAATGTACATTGAAAAAAATAAATAAAATTCTCTTATATTTGGTTGGCTGGTATTTTGTTGAGGATATGCATTTTATTCATAAGAGATATTGGTCTGTATTTTCTTTTCTAGCGGTGTCTTTATCTGGCTTTGGTATCAAGGTAATACTGGCCTCCTAGGGTGATTTAGGCATTTTCCCTCCTCTTCTATTTTTTGGAAGAATTTGAGAAGGATTAGTGTTAATTCTTTAAATGTTTAGTGGAGTTCATCAGTGAGGCTGTCTGGTCTTAGACTTTGTTAGGTTGTTGAACTAAAGGTTTGTCAATTTTGTTGAACTTTCCAAAGAACCAACTTTTGTTTTGTTGATTTGATTGTTTTTCTGTTCTTTATTTCATTTATCTGTACTTTGATCCTTATTTTCTTTCTTTATCTAGCTTTGGTTTAGTATGCCAAAGTATTCTAGCTTTCTGGTATTAAGTGAGGCTTTTCATTTGAGATCTTTCTTCCTTCTTAATGTAGGTATTTATAGCTATAAATTTCTCTCTGAGAATTGCTTTTGTTGTATCCCGCATATTTTGATATATTATGTTTTCATTTTCTTTCATCTCAAAATGTATTCTAATTTCTCTTGTGATTTGTTCTTCAAGAGTATGTTGTTTAATTTCTACATATTTGTGAATTTTCTATGTTTTCATTCTGTTATTGATTTGTAGTTTCATTCCATTGTGGTCAAAGATACTTTGCATGATTCCAATTTTTAAAAATTTATTGAGGCTTGTTTTGTAGCCTAACATCTGATCTATCCATGTGCACTTGTAAAAAATGTGTAATCTGCTATTGTTGGGTGGAATGTTCTATAGATGTATTTGGATTTTCTTTTTAGGCCTCATTGTGTGTGAGATCTCTGTTTCTTTAGGTTATGTTCAGCTAGTGTTTTGACAGAGATTTCCTTAAGCTCCAGGAGTTATTAAAAAAAGAGAGAGAGAAGAGAAGATAAAAGAAAAAAAGAAGAAAAACTTAGTTTTTGCAGACTGGCTTTGTGTTGGTACATTCCTTCACTACTTAGCCGGACCATTTACCAATCTGTCTTAACCTTTACTTCCTGCTTGCACTGAGCCATTTTTAAGTTGCTTTTTCTTGATTTAGCCTTTGCTTGGTTGCCATAGGTTTTGACTATTTTCCAGAGCTCTGACAAAGTTGATTCTGACAGGTTTTTTTTTTTTTGCTTGATTTCTAAAATGTTTCTGTGAAGGGGTGGGACCTTGGAGCTACCTACTTCATTATTTTCTCTGACATCATCCCCAAACCCTCATTCTCAGGTTAGTACCATAAAGACATACCCTAGAAGAAGGAGTGAATTAGAAATGACTAGAGATTAAAGCAAAGCTTCGAATCATTCCTGAGATTTAATTGAGAATATCCGAGATAGCTAGTGCTCCTAGCTACTTGCCAAAAGAAAAATTTAAATCTCCTCTGGAGGAAAACAGGCTTCAAGTTATTTCTCCAAGTTTTCACATACTGTGTCCAGAACTTAATACAGATATTAACCAAGTATAGGAGGATACAAGAATCATGAAAGAAAACTGAAGATTTAGAATTCTTTTGTGGGAAAAATCCTTAATGGTTTGTTAGGTCTTAGATAGACAGGAAATATGGGTCTTTCCCCACTAATCAACATCCAGGGGCCCTTCTCTTTTCTCTTAATTCTCACATAGCTTAAAATTCCTATTCCTGTCTTTTAAAAAATTATCATGAAAATTCTCCAAATTTAAATTATATATTTTGGGGATCTGAGATAGAAATTAATTTTATTATTTTAATAGCTATAGAAATGGAAATTTCAGGACATCATGAGACATAATTGTTCCAAAGGGTTCTATCTGTCCTGAATCCAATACCCAAAGCAATATATGAACAATATATAGATATGACCACTTTCTCAGCCTCCAATAATCTAAATCAGTACTGTCCAATAGAAATACAATGTGAGCCACATACATAATTTAAAATTTTTCCAGTAGTCACATTAAGTAAAAAGAAACAGGTGAAATTAATTTTAATAATATATTTTATTTAATCCACCATAAAATTGTCATTTTAATATGTAATCATATTAAAAGTTTTTAATGAAACATTTTACAACACACCTCAATTTCAAGTAGCCTCATTTCAAGTAGTCAATAGCTCCATTGCACTAGTGCCTACTATATTGGGCAGTGCACATACTAACAGTCCTGATCCAGAAGGTGGTGTTAACCTCTGTTAAATTTTTACTGGCTATATTACATTTTAGTTTATATATTTGGAATATTTTATAATTAAAATACAAGAGAACGATACACTGAATTTCAAACACACAAACAAAAAGCCCAGGGGAGAAAACAGAGTAAATCTGTCCAAAACAATGATGTATCAAGAATGTAATTGAAGGAGAACAATGGAATGAATAGTCATAATAGGAGATAATCCAAATGCTTTATTCGTGTCTGTGATATGTTTTATACTTAAACTTGTACAATATAAATGTGCTTGCTGCTTTGTAAACTCTGGCGTCTGCGAACCAACAATTGAGCCACACCTGGGATGCCTGGCTCAGGAGTTTCTTGTCTTGCTTCTTTTCGAGATCTCAACAAATCCAGCACCACCACCTAGTTTCCATCCCAGGTGGCAGGATGTCCCAAAGGCAAAGCAGCCCCTCTTCAACAGTCTCTGTCTGCTTCTCTTTCTCTTTGTCATTCTTTTCCCTTTCCCTCCTCATTGATTGATTGATCGATTGATCTGTCTGCACTCTTCTTTAGGGTAAGGGAGTCTCCTGTTTTTTCCCCCATCACTTCTCTTGGGCTCTACAGACTAAGAATAATCAGAAATGTTTTGTGAATGGGTGATGTCAATTAAGAACATGAGAGTATAAACATCCTAGGAACCATTCATTCATTCAATTTACAGATCTCTAGTGAAGGCTTATTATTTGCGAGACACTGTACTGGAATCATCTATTTGAGAATGATTTAGAGATGATCCTGAAATACAGCTACCTGGAATGTGCTCATATGCTCCACCTTTATAGCTTTCTATGCAGTCATGCTTGTCTTCCTAGTTCATCATATGTTTCCTCTGCTTTGCCTTCACAGATACTGCATGCTCGTTATGTCTTAGAGGTGCTGTTTGAAACCAAGAAAAACCTCAAGCAGTTGCCAAATTTCACTCATGTAAAATCTTCTCCCGCCAAAGACATAACAATCTGTGGTAAGTTTCAGAGCAGAGTTGCCAAATTAATATTTTGGAGACTTTTGGTTCCACGTCATTTGCCTAACTTGAAAATTGTGTGAATTGGACTGTGTTAAGGGAAAGGTGTTAATATAGAATTATCTATGATGATAGTACTGTTCCCCATCTTTTTTTTTTTACTGTTCCCCATCTTGTCTTTGTTTCACATACCAGCTGGCAGGAATTAATTATGTGAGAAATTAAAAAGTCATAGCTTTTTATAAAGGCAGGCAGCATTTTAATACAGAAAAGCACCCATGGATAGAATAGGCATTCTTTGTCCTCTGTCTGTCTCTCGTTATCTTTGTTCCATGTTGCTTTTTCTAGGTGTGCCTCTGCATGCCACTTATGCTAGGAAGAGAAAAGCCCAAGGCCTGGTGCAGAGTAAACTCTTCTCTGCCCTTGGCTGCCATTTTAGATTTTTCCAACTGGTCTCTGCAGCTTTTAGAAGAGTGGGAATGTCCCAGAAATCTGTTCCTTGTTCTTCTAAATAACAAGATTGAGATTTTGTTATCCTATAGGCCAGCCTGGCAGGATATTGCTTCAAGAAACAGTACACATTGAAATTCAACACAGTTGGTGCTCAGCATGCTCGCACCTGTCTGAGAATGGAGTGCGTGGGAGGAACAGCAATTCCCTTAACTTCTAATGAAGCCTTTAGGTTACAAAACAGTGATTGTTATTTTCTAGATCAATTTTTAGCTTATGTTTCTTTTACTCTGGCAGGTAGAAGTGGATTTGACAATCCAATTAAACCATTTCCATTTCTAGCATCTGATAGTGGTGACAGGAACTTGATGGAGTGGTATGTGCTCCATGACATGCCCCAACTCGGGATTTTTGAAGAGCCTTTAATGGTTATATTCCAACTAATCAGTCCACAGCATCTCTGCCTAGCAGGTGATGCATCTCAGCCCCAGTGGAGGCCTTTTATTCAAGGCCTCACCAGCTCTCACTTTTCATGAAGGATTTAGGGTCAGAAGGCTTAGTAAGCCATGCATACCCATGAAGCCTATGGAGCCAGGGCTAGATTTGCTATCAGAGTATATATAGTAGGCCAAACAGAGAGTGGTATCTGCTCCCACATGTTTCCAATATACTTACAGTTGCCATTGTAGACTTATATTTAGGTAAAAGGATCTGGAAGAAGACATAAATTAAACAGAGGGCAGTGTAAGAACCAAAGGGTTCTTACAGAGACCATCTGTCTATTATTTGCTCTTATGGATGCAATTGAGGCCCAAAAGAAAAATATATCTCCTTCCAAGCCTTTTTTTTTGTAGTAACTGCCCACCCCCAACCCATCGTGCACTGCTTTGACTGATGTTTCATTTTCTATGATGATACAAAGACTAAGGAATGGATCGATTGGACAGTTCCATTCACTTAAAGATCCCCACATCTTGGGCATTTATTTCCGGGCTTTATCCACATAGCACCATTGGTAGAGGGAAAAGCCAAGGCCAGCACATTCTCTTAGCATAGCAATTATTATTTTCTGTTTTTAATAGATCCATTAAACTTAGAAAAATTTGGTCATCATATAAAATTTAAAATTGGGGCCATGTTTTCAAAAACATCTGTTTAAGACAATATTAGGAAAAAGAGAGAAATTTTGATAAAACTTTACCATTATTTTAATTTCCAGATGCATTTTAATGTACACATCTAAACATGCTACATGGGTCTCAACATGACTGAAATATAGGAGGTATTTTAATCTACAATTATGTTATAAATGATAATCAATTCTGCACTCATGTTTTTGTTTGTAGTAGAAACCTCTTTCTGTGGCTATTTTTTTTTCATGATACAAGTTTTATCTTTTGCTGTCCAACTAGAAGTTAAAAATATTTTTATAGTTTCAGCTCTTAATATCCTGAAACCCATTCATTTTTTAGCATGCCAGCTGCAACAGTTCTCTCTACCCAAATCTTTGAAAAACAAGTCACCCAGAAGAATATTAGGAAAATAAAATCATTAAAAATATTTAACTGATCAGTATAAAGATCTTCCATTTTTATTTCCTTAGATTTGGAATGAGGCCATATGAAAGCAATGAGATTTAAGTATACACTGGTATTAATATACTCTTAATATTGTAGTCATTTTATAAATAAGTGTTGGCAATATAGGATTTTAATTTTATTCCTATTATAATTGGAATCTTCTGTTGCATAGATTTGGTTAATTTTGGTTTTGGAATTTTAAGCAAATTGAGGACAAGTAGTCCTAAATTAAATTCTATTTGATAATTAAGTTGGGTACACAGAATAAAAATTTATGATCAGAACTGATGAAATATTTACCTAGAAACAGTTATTGAAATAGGCCTTTTGAATATTTACATATTGTTTCATTAGTTGGCTGAGTTTTATAAAGCCATGCTTTCATTTTTCTTTTTTATAGCTGTCTCATCAAAAGGATGTAAACTATCTATCACAATTTTTAAGTTTTAGATGCTACTGCTGGAACATATTCTTTAAATCATGGCTTAACAAAGCTATTCATTTAGCAATTAAATGTATTTATCAAGTACCTGCTATGCACCAGGTACTATGGGAGGCACTTTGGGGTTTACTACCAAGGTAGATATTATTGCTGTTCTCCTAGAGATTACAGTGTAGGCAGTACAGAATAATAGCTAAGAGCTTCAATTCTGAAGAGAGATAAAGTTGGGTTTGAATTCCAAGCTCTGCTACTTGGTGGCTGGGTAACTATATATAGATAAGTTATTTAACTACTCTGAGGCTCATTTGTAAAATGAAAATGATTAATATAATACCCATCTCACAGAGTGCCTGTGAAGATCAAATGGTATAATTCATGTAAACCCTTAGTGCAGGAAGCTAAGCACTGCATAAATGGCAGGAGTGGATAGATAATTGCAGTATTGGATGCTGTCCCCTATAGGAAGGGGACAAAGTTCCCATAAAGCACTGTGGAAACAAATTGTTGAATTAATGTCATCGCAGGGTCAAAACCCAATGCCCTGAGAATGCTTGAAGTATATCAACAGTATTTCAGTTTTAAAACTCTGTGACAAAATGGGTATTTTCTTGTTTCCTACTGAATAGTGAATTTTCATTTTCATTCCAGGTGATTTGCATGGGAAACTGGATGATCTGTTTTTGATCTTCTATAAGGTAAATGATTACTTTGCTCTATATTTGCATATTTGTTGAGGGAGAGCAGTCCTAGGGCAGATAACAATATTAGTTTTATTAGGGATATGTACAAATACAGATGTAATGTAACAGTTTTTATCCAAGAAGCTGAAAGATTTGTAGAGGGACACCTTTTGTTTTTTTTACACATATTTCATAAAAGAATTTTAAGAATTTAATTTACGTCTTTGTTCAATATTATTGTTATCTATATATCCAGTAGGATTTGTAGCTGATTGTATTTAAGGTCTTTATTACATAGTAAATGTCTAGATGGCACAGGATGTTTTATTTCATTTTTATTTTGTTCAGAAGTGAGCATGTCACATACCAATATTCTCTTCCAACACACACTAATTAGGCATGAAAGGAGTCCCCCACAGTAAGTTCCAAATTGCCCTCTTCTCTCCCTGATTCATCGTCTCTGGGCTTAGCTGCTCTTCCAGCACCATGACTCTTCTTCATTTGTTGGGTTTCGGTTGTGGGGGCCCACACAGAGAAGGCACAGAGCAGCTTGGCCTGCATGAAGTTTCTCTTTGATTGGAGTCATTTCTCTCTCCGAACCAGCAGACGTCAACTGAGTGTTTGCTTCTGTGATGACTGCATGTAGAAAATTGGTCCTGAGATGAATCCTGCCTTCACAATGGTCCCCTTTATCTTCTTGATTAATGTGTCATCCCCACAACTAGAATGTTGAATAATTGGGCACAGCATCAGTGTCTCAGAGGGGCTGAAAGAAAATATATTCTGATTATTATGATGGCCAATCAATTCTACTCTTTGGAGACTGTGAGAATTTGAGGAAACCACATAACTCTGTAAACCTTAATTTTTTTTGGCTGCAATATTCTTGAGCTTCCATCCCATAAGAAGTTGTCTTATGAATAAAATACTAAATGTCCAAAAACATTTTTTAAAATACTAAATTGTAATAGAAATGCAAGATTTCCATATAATTCATTAAGAAGGGAAGCTTGGAAGGGAGTGAAGCAAGCCAAACCAGGAGTGAATGGAGCTGGAACTTAGGAGGAGATTCAATTAAGACTATAGGTGATCTAAGCAGAGATCTAGAGCAGAGGTCCCCAAGTCCTGGGCCATGAACCTGGACTGGTACCAGTCCATGGCCTGTCAGGAACCGGGCCACACAGCAGAAGGTGAGTGGCAGGCAAGCGAGTGAAGCTTCATCTGTATTTGCAGCGGCTCCCCAGTGCTGCCATCACCACCTCAGCTCCACCTCAGATCATCAGGAATTAGATTCTCATAGGAGCACCAGTCCCTGGTGCCAAAAATGTTGGAGACTGCTGATGTAGAGCATGATTGCCAGAAAGTAGAGTCAGAGGAAATAGGAGGCCATTCTAAAGATCAGGCCCAGAAGCCAAGCTGGGCAAGGAAGGAAGAAAAGCCAGGATGAGCCAATCAAATGGGAGGTTTGACAGATTGCCATGCTCTCTGAGGTCAAGGAGCAGGCTGGCTGGGACGAGGGCCTTAGGGAGCAGGGTGGGTGGGAAGTAGCAAGGAGAGTAGTCCTAGAGGATGAATGGGTCCAAGGTCGGGTCCAGAATGTGGGTGGCTGAAGCGAGTGAAAGAGAAGAGTGGACACGAGGAGGTCAAGCACATGGAAAACAGCTATGTTAAATGAATTGGCCACAGGACTGAGAGATGGGGAGCAAGTGTAGTCAGAGGTCATGGGCCTAGAAGGAGGAGAGGATTTTTCCCGAGGCTGGCAAAATGTTGGTGTTTCAGTGGCTCTGAGGAGCAAGTGGACCGTCCCCTACTCCTGCCCCTGAGGTGTCCGTACTGTGGAGGAATGGGTCCTTTCCTTCCAGAGGGATGCGGGAGTCAGAGGTCCTGCAGCATCTCTTAGGGAGGCCCAGATTTCCAGAGAGAAGTCTTTCTGAATGGGTTGAAGGCAGAAAAAGAGTTTATTTGTCATGAAATGGGGATTCTGCTGACCAAACTGGAAAACTATGGGTGAGGTGAAAGAATGGACTGGTGGGAGGACGCCAAGGAGTTGCAGTTTGGGGAATGGGATTTGTGTAATGCTGCATAGTGCCATGTAAGTGTTCAGAAGTCCAGTTCTGCTATTGTTGGCAATTACAGTCTGGGTAAGCAGGAGGGTCAGATGTATGTGCGGAATAACCACAATAGAAAATCTAGTAATCATTTCCCTAGAGGTTTTGGGAAATACATAAAAGGGGAAACAGTTGAGTAAATTAAATGGGAAAAGTGACTTTTGAGGTATTTTAAATTTTTTTCTGGAGAGATAGTTGAAGATATTAAGGTGTGACCAGGGAAAGGACTCTGGGGTAGACAGATGAGGAAAGAGAGAATCCCAGCATGTTTCTTTAATTCCATTGGTAAAACTATATGGAACATAAAAACTGGAAGGTGCTAATGTAAAGATTGAACAGGAGGAGGTGGGTGGTAAGGAGTACTATAAAAAGAATTAAAGGTAAAATATAGCATTTACATGAAAGCAAGAAATACTTTGAGAGTTAACCAATGATAGTGTGCAGGAAGTGGAGATTGAGAGCCCGATGATGAAAGAGTGGGCACTATTATTTGGGATGAATCTGGGTAGATGGAGGTGAGAGGGTTGTTTGGAAAGCAGAAGCTTTCTGGAGCCATGAATTAAATTTTAGAAGGCTTGAGTGAGAAGCAAGTAAAATGTGTCTTGGACATGGAATAAATCACATGCGCCAGAATTTTGAAATTGCCTGGTTTAAAAGAGGAAACAAGGAAGAGCTCTTGACAACGGCAAGGTCCCCCTTTGAGAAACTGAAAAGATGATGTAGTTAATGGTGTCTGGGAAGGGAGAATGAACCCTTGTGTTTGCGATGATGGCGAGTCACTTAGCTTATGGGCAATGAGCGTCCTAAGCTAAAGTCTGGAAAAGAAAAGGGCAGGGTACAGAGATATCTCGGGAAGCTAAGCTGTTTGATTATCTCTAATTTGCAAAACTCAGTATTTTGCCTTGTTGTGTCTCATTTTTTTATGTGAACTTTAAATGAAGGTTGATGATAGATCAATGTTAGATTGTAGAGTGCAGTGTATAGTGCAGCCTAAAACCATGAATACAAACCCTTCTGGAAGCCATGATTTTACCTGAGTACAAATGACAGTGATACCTCACCTATTCAGAGGTCAATCTCCTGTGTACCATCTTCATTTCACTCTCTTACTGAAACCTAGAATTAAATAACAAGGGTTTCTGAGCTCTTGAAATCATTGTCACGAATCTAATGAACTTTACCTACAGGACAGTTCCTAGGCCCTTACTCAAAGACCAGTGAACATATATCAGGAAAACTTTATCTGACACATGTTTCCTACAAGTTTGCCAGTCTGACTACCCTCCCCTACATCACCCAATCAGCAAATTAGAGAGTGGGAGGGGAAAGGCAGAAGATACAGTGGCAGTGGTGAAAAGTAAAAGCTCTTCAGACAATAAGAGGACATCTAGAGCCCTAAAAATGAGATAAGAAGCGAAGTGGTAATCTTCAGTGACCTGGGGCGGTGTGTGTCAGAAACAGCATTCTGTACTTGTCACAAGGGCCCGAGGGCATGCTTAGATTGATGTGCCTGTGTGGTCAAGAGCGTTTCAAATTCTACAGTGTGCACATTTCTGTTAAGAAGTAAAGAGAACAAATGGCACATTTTCACAACTCCCAGCCAAAATGGTTAAAGTAATTTTAAAACATATTTTAGCTCTTAAAGGAGTAAGCTTCAGTGATCTGGAAAATTCATTTCAGCAGTGCTTACAGTATGAGTGAATATCATTATTGGGCCTTAGGTATACAAAGATGAGAGAATATAAAAAAAAGAAAGATTCGTTGAGAAAAGAGTGATGGGGCAGGAAAGTAGATGAGGAGAAAAGGAAGAACACCTTAAAAATGAGGAGAGAGGTGGGGAGTGGCGGATGTCTCTTCATGGTATCAGATACAAAGATTGCCTGCGCAGGGATTACAACAGGTGCTGATGATCCAAGTAATTACTCAATTGCTAGGAAGTGGAAGAGTTTCTGTGATGGTGGCAGGTTCTTACTGCCATAATCAACGTATCAACAAGGTGCTGAATCTGTTACCTATGATGCCCTGTGTGTGACACTGTCCTCCGCTTCATTCAGAGGAGCACACGGGATTGAGCCACCTCAGTGTAAGCCATGGTCTCACTGTCTTCTGTTTGGAAGCAGCTAGTGACCATGCTTTAACTTATCCTCATTTAATTTATTATTTATTTATTATTTAATTTATTAAAATTATCAACTTACCTTTATTATCATTTAATTTATTAAAATTATTTTTATTTTATTCAAGTTCTGATTGAACTTGAATTGTATCACAAGGAATAGTTTGGAAAACTACATCCTGTTGGAGATTTTTGGAGCTATACATGACCAAAGCTTATATTATACTCTGATTATTCTCTGTGAACCCAAAAGAGAATCAAGCAAAATTGTAATTCATCCTTCAACTGGTATTTTGGTAGACAATTTTTATTTTATATGGTACAGGATAAGCAGGTTGGAGAGCTGGGGCTGGCCCTAAGCCAATTAAGGGCATAGACTGAGAGGAAGAGTTATAATGTAAGATCTCTGAGATGCCTCTCCATATTATTCTTTTTTCCTCTAAGTGGTAGGTTTGGTTCAAGACTTCTGTTGTTATAACTGATCAAATGCACAAGTGAATCTGTGCACTAATTTATTCATTCAATAAACTTTTATCTGGTCTGTACAGTGTTCAGGGTACTATATAAAAACTATGGGAAGACACAAAGATGAATATGAAGTTCATTCATTTCACATATATTTATTAAACACCTGTTATGCATGAGGTACTCTGCTAAGGAATGGCCAAAAAGTATGACTAAGATGCAGTTTTTGGCTCCAAAGACATCACAGATTAGTGAGGAAGGTCAACTAATAAAAAACAAGACAGTTCAGGATGAGATGTGTTATGACTGAGATAAACATGAGGCTCCAAGGGAGCACATTGGAGGGACACCTAACCTCATGGGAGACTTCCTGGAGGAGGTGATACTTAAGACAACCTCTTTAAAGAATTTTAGTAATTTAGTAAGAGCCTAAATCATGAAAGAAAGTTTTGGAGGATCAGAAAAGATTTTATTCTCACATACTTTTTGTGATAACTGTAAAAAATAGTGGGATTCATACTAATAATTGTTTTTTATTTTTTTTGAGATTTTGGTTTCTTTAATATTTACTTGTCCTTAAAAATTGTCATTTAGCACCTTAATACTGAAACCAGACATTTTCAGATCACCATCTTATCTGTGTTTGAGAAGAATTCTTTCCTCTGAATGACACACTGCTAACCATGACAGACCTGTGCTAAAAGGGCATCTCAACTTTATATGGCTCCAGATATCATCAAATGAAGCAATTTACATAGCATTAGTTAGGTTGTATTTTTAGATTTTATTTTCTGAAAAGGTTAATTTTAATCAGCCACTTTTACTTACTTAGAGTGACTGATTTGAAATACTTCATTTAGAGCCTTAGCCTTGTTAAAATTATAAGACGTTTTTCCTCGTTGAATACAAAGCTTGAAATTTTCGGATCAAGTATTGGCAAATTATTTTGTTAAATTCATGCTGTGAATGGAGACTTCCTGAAGCTGAAAAAGAGATGCACACGGACAGAGAGAAGCTAATTAACTCTTAACCCTGTGGGTGTCATATCGATGCTGTCCATCGGAAGCCATGCCATCTTGTTTTCCTTTTCTCTCTTCCTACCATCCTCCGCCCCTCATGCCTGTGTTTTTCCAGTTGAGAAGGTAATTAAATATTTTCTTTTTTTCTGTCACTGATATGCTTCACACGGCCACAGTACAATTCTTTTCCTCTCGAGATTAAGGCAGTATCTTGCAATCAGAAGAACAGACTTCTAAAATAAGATTCTTAAAAGAAATAAAAATTAAAATAACATGAAATTGAGATCCAGAGGTTATTGTTTGATGTGCCTTGAGAAAATATCCAAAAAAATTGCGATATTTTCTAGATGTCTGTTGTAAAATGCTTCAGTAGGAAATAGGTGAGACTATAGAGAAATGTCTATTTTTTTCCTCTATTCAAGTTAATTCATTGCAGTCTGCTGTTGTTTCCACTGTAGGTCATCTGAATGCTGTTCAGAATTGTAGTTACCCTGGGTTTTCTGTCAACTTCATTTCCATGTCATAGATGGTTTGTTGTGTATCAGCGGCAGAATAAACCAGAGAGTTAGGTTTACTGGAACTGAGTGAAGGATGGGATATATCAGCAAGTTTTGCTTCTTTGAAGAAAACCCAGAGAAACTTAGTAACCAGAAGCATAAATATCCTAGAGACTTATGCCCCACTAGACTTAGCCTCTCATCCTCTGATCTGTTTTTTAGTTCCCTTATTATTCTAAGACTGAAATGTATTTGACTCAAACTATATAAAGTAATATGAGTAATCCTGAACCAACAGGACAAATCTTATACATCCAAATGAGTCACACCTTCTTTGAAGTGGGTTGAATTAAGAGGCTCAACATATACAGACATTCAGTATATATTTAGGACTCTTTTCAGAATCACTTCCAGAGACTGACATATTCCTTTGAATGAGCTTCATTATCACAAATCTTAATCTTTTGACAACATGCATGACTTTTTGAAAAGGTTAAAACTTATTGAGTGTCAAGCATGCTGTATAAGGTGGATGGCCTAGCTGCCCATTATTATTTTTGGCTTTAAATTAGGTTTGACTAAGTAAATTTATTATTCTTTGCTCACAGTAGTGGTAAAATAGCTACAAATAAAGTTTGGTTTAACTGGAGATGAGAAGTTCCCATACAGGAAAATTTGTTATCACAGTTGAAAACACGTTTACCATCCAAATATAATAAATATAATTTTAGACTGTTGAATGCTTTTCTCAAATTTTGATGTTAATGTTATGCTGTTTTCATCAAATGAACTTGAGAGATGTCCATCTTTTTCTGTAGTCTGGAGTTTAAATCTCTGGTTCTCAAACTCAGCTATACATTGTAATCACCCAAGATATTGGGGGAAAACAAATACTGATACCTGAGTCCAATTCCCAGAGATTCTGACGTACACCTGGGTACTTTTTAAAGCTCCCCAAGTGATTTTAATGTGCAACTGAGGATGGAATAATTGGTTTAAATAACATTAGAACTATTTACTCTTGAATATTGAGATAGATCTCTGCTATAAAGCCACATAGAGCTAACACATTATTCAAATTTTCTGTTTCTTTTCAACCAGTTTTAGTAGTTTCTAATTTTCAAGAATACTCTTCATTCTTTTAGAGTGTGGAAGTACATTGTCATAGATGTTGATATTATATAATCTACATATACGTGTATATAGATAATTCTCTATATCTTTGTCTTTTTTTCTGATCTTTAATCTTATATATTTTATTTCTTCTCTTTTTTCACTTATCCTCAGTCAGGCTCATGATGCCTTTATCAGTTTTATCACTTTTATTGGTTCTTTCAAAGAATCACCCTCTAGATTTATATATCTTTTTGTTTTGTTCTCTCTTTCATTAATTTCGGCTTTTACCTTTATTTGATTTTATTATCCTTTCTTAATTTCTTAAACTGAATACTGTCTTTCATGTACATCTTTTTTGATAATGAAAGTATTTAAATTACACATCTTCTCTAATTTTAGTTTTAACTGAGCCTTCTGTTGAACTTGTAACATTGCTTTTAATTTCCTCTTTGACCCAATGCTTATTGAGTATAATTTTTAATTTCCAAAGCTCTTAATTCACGGAGCTAGAATTTCTCAAATCATATTTTTTTTCCAAATTTTATTGGATTATGATATGATAATGTGTCCTATGAAATATTTATTACTTGAATTCGTTAAGGATTTCTTTTTATGAAGTACATGATTGATTCTCATAAAGAATCCATGGACAAATAAAAAATTAATTATATTTTCTATTTATAGGATGCAAAGTTCTTCATGTATCTATTAAATTAAGCTTGTTGGTTATATGTTAAATTTTTTCATAAATTTATTTTCTATTATATCTGTCTAATTATATGTATTATATGTTGCTGTGTACCAAATTACCTCAATACTTAGTGGCTTAAAACTACAAACATTTAGTATCTCACAGTTTCTGAGGATCAGAAATTTGAGAGCAGCTTAGCTAGGTATTTCTGGCATAAGGTCTCTCATGAGGGGAAGTCAAACTATTGGCCAGGGCTGCAGTCATCTGAAAGATTGACTGGGGCTGGAGAACCCATTTTCAAGGTTGCTAACTCACATGGCTGTAGGCACAACATTTCGGTTCTTTGCTGGCTATTGGCAGAACAGCCACATGGACCTCTCCACAGGGTGCCTGAGTATTCTCATGACATAGCAGTTGGCTTTCCCCAGAGTGCTGATCCAAGAGAAAGAGCAGGCAGAAAGTGGTAGTGTCTTTTATGACTTAGTTTCCAAAGTTGCACACTATCGCTTCTGCTTTTCTCCTTATTCATTAGAAACGAATCACTAAGTACATCCCACATTCAAGGGGTAGTAAATTAAGCTTCATCTTTTAAAGGGAGTGTCAAAGAATTTGTGTACATTATTTTAAACCAATAATTCAATCTGACTTTCACTATGCTTGTACTTTTAAACATTTTTTTCTTGCATTTATAATATATAAATATATGAAGCAAAAACTTGTTCTTTTGTTTATTGAATACAAGTTCATGAATTGTATCTTCTTTATAAAGTGTCTTTTATTATGATGTAATATTGGTTTGTGATCTCATTTAGCACTTTTAATCTTAAATTCTGCTTTATCTAGTATTAATATTCAAATTTTTGCTTTCTCTTTGTTGCATTTACCTTGTTTTTAACTTCCATTTATCTATTTTTTCATCTATTTCTTTCAAACTATATGTGTTTGTGTTTCAGCGCAATCTGATAATCTTGGTATTTTAAAGGGAGAATTTAATGAGTTCACATTTATTATAACAACAGATTTTTTGAAAATTTTTATTCTGTTCCATTTTGTCTAATATTTATTTTACTTTGGTCCATTTTTTTTCTTTGTGCTGTTTTAGTGAAGTTTTCTTTTTTATTATTGTTTTCATTGGCATTTTTGCTGTACTTTTTCATTTACTAATGGTTATCTACTCATTCCTGACATTTTAAATACATAATGTGTGTATTTCTCAAATAGCTGTAACTTTATTCCTCCACCATTATCCTATCTCTCCTCCAGTAAGATAAATGTATTTATTTTTACACTTTCTCATATTATATCCCACATTCAGATGAGATTTATAGAGAATTTTAGTTTTCTCCCTTCACCTCTCCTGCAAATCCTAGCTATTGCTCATGCCATATTTTTAGTTCTTGATGATTATTAGGTTTTCCTTAATAGTATGTCTTTCCTATTTCTAGAATTCTTGTTTAGTACTTAAATGCAAGTTCCACATTATCACTATTGATTTATATTTAATTATAAGTTGCAAGGTTCATTGTTCACATTCGTATTCTTTCCTCTTGGTCTTTCCCTGCTTGAGGTCTTTTTATTGTTACTGCTTTTATTTGCTTAGAATATTTTCTTGAGTGTTTTCCTCTATGGGGCATGTGGGTGCTATATTCTCTGAATGCAAGCTCCTTGAATGTCAGGACTTTGTATTATTCACTTCAGTATTTCTAGCACCTAAAATTGTCTCTAGTACATAAAAAGCAATCAATATATGTTCATTTTTTTTGTGGCATTAGATTACTACACCCTGAAAAACATTTATGTTGGTGGTGGTATTTGATACTTTACACATCTGTGAATACTTTCTGTCATCCTGAGAAGTTAGTGATGTCTTGGTCAGTACAGAATTCTTAGTTCATAGTCCTTTTCTTTTTTTTTTCTTTTTATTTCCAGTATATGTGCTGCCAAAATGAGCACTCTTTTCTCATTTTAGTTTGTAGATTTTTTTCCCCATCAGTACATGCTTTAATTTGTAGATTTTATTTCACCATCTTCTACCTCTTATCACTGCAATGAGGAATCTGATACCAGGGTGATTCTTCTTTTTTTTCCCATAATTTTTTCTTTCTGTCTGGTAGCTTCTAAGACTTTTACTAGATAATAGGAATATTTTTTTTTCTCCCATCAGTTGTGCATAGGAGTTGTGAGCCCTTTCAAACTTCAGGCTGAAGTCTCTTTTTAACCATAGAAAATCCCGTCTCTTGTTTATATAATTATTGCCTCTTCTCCATCTGTTCCTTTTTCCTGATTCTGAATGCTTATTATTGGCATATTAGTTCTCTTGGCTCTGAATTCTAATCTCTTACTCATTCCTCATGATTTCCATCATTTTGCTTTTTGCTCTGTATGAGAGATTTTTCATCTGCTTGCTCTTTCAGGTCAATAATGTATTTTCAAACCATTTTTTTTACTTAGCTGTAATTTATTAATATTTTAAATTTGAATAGCATATTTTTAAATGTCAGGAATTATTAATGTTTTGTTCTTTATTTTATGGTCCTCTTGTTATTTTTAAAATGAGGTCTTCTGTCTCCTCCAGCAGTCCTGTCTTATTAAGAGACAGGACTTTAACTGATATGTTTGTTCAACCTCTTTCTGGTTACTAGATCTCCTTAAGTATTAGGTTATTTCCATTTTCTAGTTTTCTGCTTAGTCTAGGTTAAGCCTTTCCATAGTTGAAGGTACAACGGTTTCTACTCCTGCATGAAGACTATGAGAGGAAGTCTCTATATTCCTAGGTGTCCCTAAATGCAAGTGTTAGTGTTCTTTTATTTTCAGAGATATGGAAGAAATTCCCCTATGTTTTTTTTTTCTAGTAAGATCCAGCTCCCTCTCCCCCAACCAAGACCACATACTTGCTCTGAGGCAGGGTCTTCCCTTTATCAAGGGATCTACAAATCCCCTCAGGCCTAGTTCTTCCATGTTCTCACCCAAGGGCTCTGTGATGCTCTTCCTTTAGCCTTCTTCAGATGTGAACATCCCACAGAGCCTATAGCCCCCAACACTCTTCAGACTCCTCCAACTTGCTCATCCCAGACAGCTGAAGGCTAGGGGAAGGAAGAGTATCAGAGTTACAGAATCCTTCTCTTTTTCTTTAACTTTTGATGAGCAATAGTCAACATTTTTGCATTTTTGCATGCTATCTAAGCCCCATGTAAATAAAGTTACATGAATTAATGTATAAGAAAATATAAAGTACTGGGATCTTAGAAATAACACAGAGGTCATAACACAATGAATCTCTTAATTTGTGTGGTACTTTATGGTTTGTTTTCATGCAATTTTATCCACACAGTGTCATTTGAGTTCCCAAGTAGCCCTGTGTGGTAAGTATGGAAGTTATCATCCCCATTTTACAGATCAGAAAACTAACAGCTCATAAAGTTTAAATAACTTACCTATGGACACATGGGTAATAGCGGAGCTGGACTAGAGAATAAGTCTTCTTATCTCTGGCCCAGAACACTATATTACTGTTTCCTTCTTTGTTTCCAATTGCCTTCAGAATATGTTACATTTCATAATGACTTCTGGAATCTCTAAGTTATATGTCCTAACCTGAATTATATTTCAACTATTTCTATTGTATTGATATGAACAATTTAAATGTATATAAATACTAGGAAGGTGGGTATAAAGGAATAAGACTTTCTTATGTAGTTTGAAATCTAACAAAAGAAGAATTTGAAAATATTTGAAAATTATTATTATAACTAGAATATGTATATTATTTCTTAAAGGTAACTTTTTTGAAAGAGGGCATACATTTGGATATACAAGTGCTTAAATTTTTCTCTTTGTAATATATTTTTTAAACATTTGAATTTATTTCACTATGCAGTAGAGATGCACTCAGCCATTTCTCTATCAGGCATGCTATATGATATGCCTGGTAGGCACGACATGTTTATTTTGTCTTAGAGTTTAGTACTACAGAAGTAAATGAATTAATAGCTGTTATAAAGACCAGACCTTTGTCCTGATCCCAGTTCTTTTTTCATGCTAACACTGTGTTTAAAAGTATTATGTCATACTTAGAAGTGATAATCAAAATATTTAACAACTAATATGGCCTGGGCAGTAAGCAGTGAGAACACACATGGGCTATCAATACCTGGTGTGTACTGGTGGTATATCAGCCCTGTTCTCAGTTACATGGTGTCTTACACTTTACTGGGTACTTTCATATTCATTCTCTCACTTGATCCGAGGAGGGGGATATAGTTGAGGGACTCATAGCCCAGAGAAGTTAAACATAAAGCCCTTTAGAATAAAGGACTTTTGTCTCTTAGTTCAGTGTTCTTCTTTGGGTAGAAGTTTCTCTCTTTTCAAGGGAGAAGGAAGAAAAGAGAGTAGCCATTTTTGATAAGACTAATAACAGCTTCTTTCAGAGCAGACTCATAGTAGGTGATGGGTAGAATGATCAATCCCCATCCCCCCAGAATCTTCCTGTCCCAAGCTAATTTGTCACTTACAAGCCCCTTGTAGGAGGTACCTGCCCTTGAAGAGTGAAACTGACTAAAGCAACTGAGCAGATTTTTCCCAATGGAAATATTAACTCAGACTCTTTCTCCATGTTCATAGGGACATTAAATACAAAACCTTACTTGAAAAGTACATTCTTTAAAACAAAAAAAGAAAGAAAAGTACATTCTTTTAACTGCTTGTTTTCCCCCCTTCCTTCCTTCCACAGAATGGTCTCCCCTCAGAAAGCAACTCATATATCTTTAATGGTGATTTCGTAGATCGAGGAAAAAATTCCATAGAGATTCTAATGATCCTGTTTGTGAGTTTTCTTATCTACCCCAATACAATACATCTGAACAGAGGGAACCACGAAGATTTTTTGATGAACATGAGGTAACTTAGGCCTTTAGATTTCCTCTTTTGTTTCCCTTTCTGGAAAATGCTGCCATGTTTAGTTCCTAGCAGAGAGTTACAAGTGCATGTAAAGAAGTAAGGATGAAGGGATTCTCAAGGAAGATCTTAATTCTTACCCCTAGTTACAACCCCTAATCTTCTACCGAGTGAATGTACATTGTTCTGAAGTCCCCTTCCTATCCTTTCTTCCACTTCTGTTCTTCCTTCTCTCTTCTATTATGTTCTTTTTCTTCTTCCCATGACCACCCTTTACAGTCTAAATTGTGTGCTGGGTAGATATGTTAGACCAGGTTTGGAGGTGTGGTAAGTTCTATAAGCAGGCTTAGATGGAATCATCCTATTGCTACTCTTTTGGCTTGTCTCAGATGTTGTTTCAGAAACTAGTACTGTGTTTTTCACTGATTTGTATATTTTTTATGACATGGTAATTGCTTCTGGCATAGTTGTTCATAAACATACTTGAGAACAGCTGTAACATAGCATTTCAACTATCTGACTCATTGGAGATTTGAGGAATAAAGATTGGTTAAATGGTTTACCAATTTTTACTGAAAGGCACAGAAGCTAACAAATGTTCCCCTTTCCCTTTATTTTTCTTTTTCCTCCTCTTCCTCAATCCCCTCTCTTCCTCCTTCTTCCTTTCTTTATTTTGTTTTGTTTCTTGTTTTATAAAATACAGGAAGCATTTTGTTCTAGGGCAGTAGAAGGCATTGCATGTTTTGTGTTTTTGGTCTTGGGCTTTTGAGTGCCTTGACCAAAGCTCAGTAACTGATTAGTTTTGTTTTGGGGGCAGTTTTGGCACCTTGCCAGAATACAGAGTTTCAGTTTTAATTCTTAGGTATTGAAGCAAATGCTAAGACTATGAGGAAAAAATCCCAAGACTATTATCAGAGACCTGTTATATATAATGTAGCTTAATACTTTTATTTGGACATGCCATTTATTCTTTAATTTATTCAGTTAGCCAGTCATGTTTATTTAGTTCCTATAATGGTTAATGAAAGAGATATGGTCCCTGCCCTCTTGGAGTTTACATTTTGCAGGCAAGATACACATTGAGCAGGTTTTTCAAGTGTGATGAGTTTGTAAAGTAAGGGATCCAACCTGTATGAGGGGTGACAGAAGGTACCTCATAAAAGTATGGCATTAGCCTGACACCTGAAAGATGAATTAAGCAATCAAGAGAAGACCATGGTAAGTTTAATAGTAAAAAAAACTGGTTAATGATTATAATGTATCATAAAACTTTCAGAAGGAAAGGAGAATGTTTTGTGGACCATTTGGGTTTTTGTGTGTGTGTGTGTGTGGCAGTTTTTTAAGTTATTAGTTTTTAAAATCAGTACTTTTAATGGAAATAAGTTGACCAAAAATCTGTCACAGAATTTTTAGACCCCATTAAAACAAAGTTTAATGAGAAAAAAAAGAGAGAGAGAGAAGGTCATGGTCTTTCACAGTGAGGGGACAACTTATGCAGAGCTTAAGACAAGACTTTTTAAACTTGAAAGAAATTCAGGAAGGCACGGGATTAGACTGAGGGACAGGATGGTGTTTGATAGGGCTGGAGACATAAGAAATTGTTCAATTGTGCAAAAGAATTCAGACTTTCTTCCAAAGACAACATAAAATCATTGAGAAATATAAAATTTGTATTTTAAAATGCATCAGGAAGAGTAATTTGAAGAGGGACAAGAGTAGATATGTGAGGCTAATTAAGAGGTAATTGGAGAGATAGATGATGGATTCTCAGATGAGAGTGGTGGGGATAGATGCAAAGAAGTAGATCAGATTCAAGGGAAGTTTAGGCAACAATAATTTAAGGCTTGGTAGCATGGTATGGGGAATTTGAAAAAGGAGAGAATCAAGGATGGCCTTTAGATTCTTGGCTTGAGTTTGGAAGTACACAGCATCATTCACGGATATTGGGAACATAAGAGGAGAATGTTGAGATAATAAGTTCAATTTGCAGTAAGCTGATTTGAGGTGCTATTAAGTTGGCAGTGGGTATACATGGCTAGAGCTCAGAAATGAAGTGTGGTCTGGAGTAATCCTGTATTATTGGCACATTGATAGTAATTGAAGCCCTGGGCAAGGATGAGGTTGCCAAGGGAGAAAGTGAAGGGAGAAGAGGGTCTGGGACAGAATCTGAGGGAACTCCAATATTTAAGGCTAGGTAGATGAGAACTTGTGAAGGAGATTCACAACAGCCAGGAAGGTAGGAGGAAAACCAGGAGAGTTGACTGTCATGGAATCCAAGAGAAGAAAGTTATCCAGTAGGACTCAGTAGTCAACTGTATTTAGTGTTTCAGCAAGGGCAAGAAAGATGAAGACTGCAAGGTGTCCATCGGATTTAACATCATGGACACCTTTGGTGAATGCAGGACTGAATTTATCTCAAAAAACATAATGTTACATTGTAGAAGCCTGGCATGACATGATTTGCATGGAAACCTACAGTGAGTAGTGAGTGAGTACGTTGTGTTCTAACTTCACTACGTTGGGTATTAAGGGCATATACTATTATGCTAAGGCAAGAAAAAGTAATTGAAAATTTTTTCATCATTACATCTCCCTCACTGACTGCTATTTGAGCTTTAAAATTCCTATACTTTCTATTAAAACCTTCAATACCATTACATGAACTATATCAGAAAGAATATAGAAAGCCAACTCATTTATTTTCTAGGCATTTCTTTGTCTTTGTTCAGTATTTTCTCCTTCCCCTATTGTTTATTTACTATAAAATATAGGAGGTCTGAGAAATTCTACCTAAATGAAAAGCATTCTCTCACACAACTTCTTCTAGCTGCCACAACACACTTCTCTGAATACACAGTAGCATCTACACAAGCTATGCTTACCACATATTTTTAAAGTTATCTTGTGATGATTATTTCATGAGAATGTATCTTCTTCCCCCACCTACAAAGCTCCTTGAGGGTAGGGACAAAGTCATTGGCTGCTCTCCTTCCTTCCCAGCACACCTAGCAAAGACTTGGGAAAGTAATCGATAACTCTAACTGAAGTCTAGTTTCTTGAATTGTTGGCATTTGTGATAGTGAGATGTGATAACCTCCCACTTTTGCATCACTCATATAAGCAGGCGTTATCAACATTTAATTAAGTAGTTTAAATCTCATTATTTTTTCAGGTATGGCTTCACAAAAGAAATCTTGCAGAAATATAAGGTAAGACTCGTGTGTTTTTTTCTTTTTTGTATTCTCTTTGTTGTCTATACATAGAAGTAAAAAAAGAGCCTTCAGGAAAGGTGATAGGTGAACTAGTCAGAATCCATACCAGTAAAATAAAAGCACAGCAGGAAGCCCTGGCCATGGTAGAGGCTTAATTTTCTTTCTGGACTAAAGCAAGCTTTTTCATTGTGACTTTTGTGTAAATTTCAGCATAGGTACAAACATGTTCCATTGTTTTAAAGGTACCTGGGATTTGTTTTACTCAGGTATGCAGACACAGAAATGGCTGTCATAAATGAAGAGATTTTTATTCAGTTACATAGAAACAGGAAGTACAGCACACGAAATTGGGGGCCACATGGTGAATTGCCAGGGATGGTCAGAAAGTAGAGGGAATGAAGGGAAAATGTGGGCAAGAGCCTTTATTGTGGTTTCTTTGGGCGGGGACGGGGGAGGCAGTTTAAAGGTTTAGAGTTGGCTACTTTGAATAATTTCAGCCCCATAAAGGAGGTGGTTAAGGATGTGGGCTCTGGATTGGTTAGCATATGAAAAGCAAATCATTTACTATATCTAGAAATTAGCTAGCTCTGAGAGGGGCAGTCTCTCCTCTAGGGTCATCAAGTCTCCAAGATGTCAAAGTATCAAAAATACAAAATAAGAAGACATGATTAATGAATGCTAGTGGGTTAGTGACTCCATGCTGCCTTCCTTTGGGTGGCATGAAAACTGCTTTGCATTTTGTCCAAACATTGGGACTAGTCAATAAACTTGAACTTATCAGAAAAATGAAACTTACTCAAGCTCTTATTTACAGCTACATGGCAAAAAAATCTTACAACTCTTGGAAGAACTCTATGCCTGGCTCCCAATTGGTACAATCGTTGACAGTGAAGTCCTGGTCATACACGGTGGGATATCGGAATCCACAGACTTGCAGCTACTTTACAACATAAAAAGAAACAAAGTAAGAAAGATATTTACATAAATCCTGTCTCAGAGATTTATAAGGGGATATATACCTCCTTTTTTCATTTATTATTTTGTATTCATTTGTGTTTTAGTGGTTGTTATAATTGAAAAGATTAGTACAAATTTTAAGAAAATCTATGATTGTGTGATAAAGAACTAAATGAATAATTTCTACATATGGGAAAATTTTTTAATTCATGATAAAAGTAGGAAATTTCATATAGTTTCTAAAAGTAAAAAATCTTGATTTTTAAAAATTAAAATCCCTAATTAATGTTGTGGTAAAATATACATGACATACATTTACCACTTTAACTATTTTTAAGTGTACAGTTTAGTGGCATTAAGTATATTTACATTGTTGTGCAACCATTACCAGTATCACCTCCAACCATCTCCAAAACTTTTAATTATCTCAAACTGAAACTCTATGCCCATTGAACACTAACTCCCCATTCCCCTGCCCCAAGCCCCTGGCAACCTCCATTTACTTTCTGTCTCTATGAAGCTGACTACCCTCGGTGCCTCATATAAGTGGAATCATACAACACTTGTTTCTGAATTGACATGATTTCCCTTATGCTCCAAATCCAAAATGGCTCAGGATAATTTTTTTTTGAAATCTTTTAAATCTAAGTAATCATTAAATACAACAAAAGCATTACAAGGGTGTGTATAAAACCTCTGAAGCTTGTGTTGTGTGGGGTCTGTAAAGCTCCCATACTTTGTGAAAGGCTCCTTTGGCCGGGCCTTGGAGGGTGACTGCTGTGGTCTTCCTGCCATATTGGAGCCCAGCCACACCCCTAGACCAGGGGTTTATGGGATGCCACACAGGCATGAGGAGCAGCTCTGGAGCTAGCTGATCATAGCTGGTCCTAGTGAGAAACCTGAACACTTACCCCTCGGGACTGATAATCAACTTCCAACCAATCTAGGTGTGTGGTGTCTGGAGCTGGAATTTAATTTGATATAGACAGAAATGTGACCCCTATTCACCTTGAGTTTTTAGGGCCCTTATACCTTTATACACATATGATAATATTGTTGCTAACTTCTTCTCATCCTTTTAATTTCAGCTTAAATACACCCCCCCTGTGCAAAGTCTTCCCTGACTTTGCATCAAGTCCCCTTCTTTATGCTCTCAAGCCCCTTGTACGTATTCTTCATAACAGTTACCAAGATTAAATAAGGAACTGTGGTATTGTTTGTTTACTCTCCTCCCCTCCTTCTCTAGTTCACTGATATAACCCCAGAACCTGTGATGCAGTAAGTACTTAATCAACGTTTGTTGAATATCTCATAAGAGACATAAAACCAAAGCAGGGCAAACCTAAGACAAAACTGGATAAAAACTTTTTTACAACCCTTTTCCTGATTCTGTGGGTGATCTTACAGAACTTTCTCCCCAGCCTCACCCAGTGAGGACTATACTTCCTGGTTTTCACCTGTTATCTTGGTGTAATTTTTAGTAGCACCTTCCTTTACTTTCAGAAAGTATCCCAGTTGCAATAAATTTTAAGGCTACTCTAACTTTAAGGCATCTTTCTCATGATATCAGCAAATAGTCAAGACGTTTTGATCAACATGAAATAGTCAGCGTTAACATAATGAGTGGATATGATTCTAGCCAAGAGCAAGGGAACATGATGTTTTTGTCAGTCAAATATTGGCAAGCACATGGCAGGAATGCAACACTCCACCACCACCTGCCCTTGGACAACAGCACTGATTAGCCATGACAGCCACTATCAGTTGATCAGATTGAAACTTTTCCCTTCCTGAGGTTAGCCTGAGCAGCTAGCCCTCTCTAGGGCTTTTGAGATACTAAGATCTTGTTTCTGGAATGTCTGGAGACCCTAAGTTAAGAGCCACCTTGACCTAAACACCATGAGGCTCTGACATCAGACAGATGTATGTAGCTATATATCATGCTTCTGCCACTTCCTGGCTGGGTGACTAGGCAAGTAACTAAAGTTTTCTAAGCCTCAGTTTCCACACCTATACATTGAAGCTGAAAATACCTACTTATATAGAATTGTTGGGAGGATTAAATATAATTAACTAGATGAAAGAAACTTCATAGAGTAAGCTCTGAATATAAAGCTCTCTTTTCCAACTCTCTCCCCCTTTCCCTGATACTTGGAACTGAGGTTTGAATTTCAGTCACGAAGACAGACCCTGGGGAGATGTATGTGGGTCTGGAATTTTCTCTAGATACCTCAAATTTCATGCCTTCAGGGATCATTGTTCCACCTACTCATAAGATGAGTTTTAAAGATAGAAATTTGACTTGCATATTTTTTATATCTTCTACCCCTTCTAGGGTGAGGTTTAATTGGCAGCACATATTTGTTATATTCAATATAATTGAGCAGTAATGAAAGTAGTAGGTTCAAGCATTTGGAACTCTACCAGATGAGATATAAAAGTAGATTTTTAACTCCAATTTTATAAACCCCCACTGTCCTATTTCTTAGGACCCTTCAAGTGTAGATGGCCATGCTTTCTGGATTATACCTGTTGTGGTGGTATAATTGTTAATTGGTGATGGATACGTTTGGGGGAACCTGATGACAACCTCTATTCTAGGTACATTCAAAGCATTTTGTGAAGTGAGCAGGTTGGGTGGGGAGGGTCAGTACAGAGAGACAGTGAAGGAAGATTCTATAAGAGTAGGACTTTGGTTTAGTATTCTTCAAACTCCCTGGCAGGTAGTATGGGAAGGGATGGCTAGTAGAACTTTCAAGAGAAAATGATGGTATGGGCAGGGGCCTTCATTCCAAGTGGCTTTGAAGATAGCAGAGCCATGCGTACTTAAGAGACCATGTGGCCTTGCCCAAGGAACTTATCAAAAGTTGTGCAGACCCAAGTCTAAGGGCCCTCCCAGAATATTCCACTCTGTCTAAAACCTGGAGAAATTAGCTAATGGGAAATGGGGAGGGTGGGTTGTGAACTCACTAATAATAGCTGAGATTGAATTTCCAACCATCTCAATGAGACAGGAACTCAGAATAAGTTTCACTTTTATATTTGAGAGTAAAATTAAGATTTCATATACAACTTTAGTTTTTAGAAGAGACTAAGGTCCTACTACAGAGAGTTGTTCATCACTGAACTAAGGCCACAAACATAACAGAAGTATTGTTTCAAATTGTTTTGTATACAATTAGTATAAAACTGCAGTCTCAGGTTATGTAAAGGAACATGGAAGGGATTATAGTAATTGATGTACTAACAGTAAGACGTTTTATTTTCCAAAGAAATGCATCACTTTTTTTTTTTTTATTAGGACCAGAGAACATCAATTGTTGGCAGGGTCAGATTGAGACCACATTGCATTTAAGTTGAAGGGCTTCCAAAGTTTTCAACTTATGCCCCCTTGGAGAACTTCCCTGGACGCAGATGTTTTCACTCTCATTTCTCTGGGGAAAAAAACAACAAAATGAAAAGCAGCCAATCTCATAAGAGGTGTTTCTAAGCTCAAAGCCTGTTGGTTCTCTCTTAGCCCCAAGTATAGATTAAGGCTCAGAGGGAGATTAGTTTTTCCCTTAGCATCTTGCATTCTGTGTGGTGATACCCTTTAGAACATGTCTAGCACTGACATCTGTGCCTCTGAGGTGCTTTAGAAACTCTAGTGGGAAACTTTCATGTAAGGCAATATCTCTAGTTGAAAAATGTACTAACAGGATTTAACAAGCTCACTTTGTAGGGATTGGGGGATCGCTAAGATAAAGAGATCAGTGAGATTGAAAAGGTGACCATGTGTTTTTCATATTGTTGTGAGACACACAATACAGACCATATAGCAACTGGTACTAGAGTTTCTGTGTATAGCACACTAAGCATAGGATTTGGCTAAAGGATGAATTTGTTTTTTAGATGAAATCTGTGCTGATGCCACCAACTCCAGTTGATGAAAGCCATGCTGTGGATGGGAAGAAAAATAAAACAGGCATGGCTCGAGGAACCAAATTAGGTACATCCTTTTCTGATCAGTTGGCAAAGCATGAATGGGAACAGGTAGGTAATCTAACTGTTCACCAAGTGGCAAAGAAGATTCAGCATAGATGATGTCCTTATAGAGATAAAAAATGACTTACCTTTATATGCAGATTATACCCTTCTTTCTGAATTTATCACTCCATATAGTTTTACTGAGATATAATTCACATACACATATCTGTTTTAAATGTACTCATTTAAAATAGATAATTCAATGGTTTTGATATATTCACAATATATCAAAATGTTGTGCAGCTATCACTGCAATCTAATTTTCATCAGCTAATAAAGAAGTTCCATATTTATTACTAGTCATTCCCCATTCCCTCCACATCCTCCCCTCCCATTTCCCCACCCCCTTCCCCGCTACCTTAGGAAACCACTAATCTACTTTTGGTTTTTATAGATTCGCCTTTTTTGGACATGTTATAGCAATAGACCCACACAATATCTGATGTTTTCTGTCTGGCTTCTTTTACTCAGCCAGAGTGAAAGAAGTGCTTTTGCTTTGAGCTTTTGGTGTTGCAAGATATTGCCTAACCCAAAGTCGTGAAGATTTATTCCTATGTTTTCTTCTAAGAGTTTTGTAGTTTTAGCTCTTACATTTATATATCTGACCCATTTGAATTAATTTTTGTGTGTGGTTTGAGGTAGGCGTCCAAATTCATTCTATTGCATGTGGATATCCAGTTATCCCAGCCCCATTTTTTAAAAAGACGATTCTCATAGGATTTCCTTGGCACCCTTATCAAAAATCAATTGACCATAAGTATGAAGGTTTATTTCTAGATTCTTAATTCTATTCCATCATCTATATGTCTGTCCTTACATCAGTACTACACAGTTTTGATTGCTGTAGCTTTGTATAAAGTTTTGAAACCGCCAAGTGTGAGTTCTCCACCTTTTTTCTTCTTTTTCAAGATTTGTCAGATTATTCTGGGTCTCTTGAATTTCCATATGAATTTTAGGATCAGATTGTCAATTTCTACCAAAAAACAGCTGGGATTTTCCTAGAGATTGCCTTGATTCTGTGAATCAATTTGGGTACTACTACAATCTTAATATTATATCTTCAATTCCATGGAATTGGGAAGTGTTTCCATTTATTTAGATCTTTAATTTCAGCAGTGTTTTATAATCACATATAGTGAGCCACTTGTTTTGTTAAGGTTATTCCTAAGTATTTTCAATGCTATTGTGAATATAATTGTTTTCTTTATTACATTTTGGATTGTTCATTGCTGGTGTATAGAAATATACTGATCTCATGTTGTGAATCTTGATAAACTCGTTTATTCATTTTAATGGTTTTAGTGGATTCCTCTGGATCTTCTATATACAAATGCATGTTATCTGTTAATAAAGATGATTTTACTTCATCCTTTTCAATCTAGCTGCCTTTTATTTCTTTTACTTTTTAGTTACCCTGTCTAGAACCTCCAGTGCAGTGTTGAATAGAAGTGGTGAGAGTAGATATCCTTGTCTTATCCCTGATATTAGTGAGAAACATTCAATCTTTTACCATTAAGGATATTACCTGTTTGTTTATTTTTCTTTTTTTAATTTAATTATTTATTTTTATTAAGTTTATTGGGTAACATTGGTTAATACAATTATATAATTTTCAGGTGTACATTATCATTTGACATCTGTATATTCTATTGTGTGTTTACCACCCAAAGTCCAGTTTCTTTCAGCTACCATATATTTGATCACCCTTTATCCACTTCTCCCTCCTCTATCTCTGTATTTGACCCCCGTTACCCTATTTACCTCCCCCCTCCTCCCCAACCTCACTAGTAACCACTAGTCTATAGTCCTCTGGTAACCACTAGTCTATAGTCCATGTCCATGGGTCTCTGTTTGTTTGTCCTGCTCATTTGTTGCTTTTAGGTTTATATCTCACATATAAGTGATATGTGTTTTTCAACATTTTCTGTCTGGCTTATTTCACTTAGTTTGATTATCTCAAGATCTATCCACTTTGTCACAAATGACAATATTTCATCTCTTATGGCTGAGTAATATTCCATTGTATATATGTACCACATTAGCTGTTTTTTTTTTTTTTAATTTTAGCTGCCCTTCTGGGCTTACTTTGTTGAGCGATTTTATCACAAAAGAGTGCTGGCTTTTGTCAAATGCTTTTTTCCACATCTATTAAGATGATCATGTGGTATTTATCTTTTATTCTATTAAATGTGATATATTGATTGATTTCAGGTATTAAACCAACCTTAAATTCCTGGGATAAATTCCACTTAGTCATGGTGTATATCCATTTTATATGTCGCTGGCTTCAGTTTACTAATTTTTTTTAAGGATTTTTACATCTATATTCATAAAGGACATTCGTCTATAGTTTTCTTGTGAGGACTTTGGTATTAGCATAAGACTGTCTCATAGGATGAATTGGGAAGGAGTTTGTTAAGGATTGATATTCTTCCTCAGATGTTTGGTAGAATTCATCAGTGGAGCCATCTGAGCCTGGGCTTTTCTTTGTAGGAAGTTTTAAAATGATTAATTCAATCTTCATTTTTACTATAGATCTATTCAGATTTCCTATTTCTTCTTGAGTAGTTTGTATCTTGGTAATTTTAATAGTTTGTGTCTTCCTTGGAATTTGTCTATATCATCTAATTTATCTAAATTGTTATCCTAAATATGTAGAATTCATATATGTATGTGTGTGTGTGTGTGTGTGTGTGTGTGTGTGTGTGTGTGTGTGTGTGTATTTCTGTTAGGTTAGTAGTGATGTCCCTCTTTCATTTCTGATTTTAGTAATTTGAGTCTCTCTTTTTTTTCTTGATTAATCTTGCTAAGGTTTGTTGATTTTATTCATCTTTTCAAAGAAACAACTTCTGGTTTTATTTACTTTTATCTATTGTTTTCTATTCTTCATTTATTTGTGCTCTAACCTTTATTATTTCTTTTATTATTTCTGCTTATTTTAGATATAGTTTGCTCTTCTTTTTCCAGTTTTCTAAGGTGAAAGTAATGTCATTGATTTGAGATTTTTTCCCTTTGTAATGAAGCTATAAATTTTCCTGCAGTTACTGCTTTAGCTCTAGCTTATAAGTTTTGCTATGCTGTGCTTTCATTTTTGTTCATCTCAAAGTATTTTCTAATTTCTCTTGGAATCTCTTCTTTAGCTCATATGTTATTTAGGAGTGTATTGTTTAATTTTTGCATATTTGTGAATTTCTCATATTTCTTTCTCTTACTGATTTTGACTTGAATTCAGTTGTGGTTGGAGAACATACTTTACATGAAATTTAAATCCCTTTAAACCTGATTAAAGCTTTTTTATGGCCTTGCCTGTGGTCTCTCTTGGAGAATGCTTCATGTGGTCTTGAGAAGAAACTGTTTTCTGTTCTTGTAGAGTGGAGTACTTTATATATTGGTCTTTGAACATATTTGTAACAGTTGCTTTGAAATCTTTGTCTGCTAAGTCAACATCTAATCCCTTCAAGGTGATTTCTATTGCCTGCTTATTTTTCCCTGCATATTTTTTTTTGTTTGCATGTCTTATAATTTTTTGTTGAAAACTGAGTATTTTATATCATAGTAACTCCAGATAGTTATTCCCATGCCCCACTGGGGCTTGTTATTATTTTTTTTCTCATTTATTTGTTTAGTTGCTTATTTGGACTAGTTTGGTGATGTCTATTCCCTCTCAGTGTGTGGCCTCTGATGTCACTCTTCACAAGGTGTTGTCTTGGGTGTGCACACAGTTTCCCTGACTACCAGGGGTGGTCGTAGTTTCAGCTAGGTTTTCTTTGATTGTCTTTTCCCTGGTTTTTCTTTTAAGCTTTGGCACATCTGTGGGGCTCACAAATAGCTCCATAATCTGATCTCATTAAAGCTGGGTGTCTTTGCAGGGACAGGGAGGCTTATTCTGGCCCCCCAAGAGGGCTCTTCTCATCATTCTCTTTTCTTGATTCTGTCTGTTAAACTTCTAGCTGGTCTACTCTTGCTACTACTATCATGGAACTACTAGCCTTCTTACCCCCAAGAGGCCTCTATTTCTTGATTCTATACCCTTATACCTTGATCACTAAATTGTAATTTATGATATAAAATATTCTATAATCAATGAGGAGAAAGAAAGAAAGAGAAGTGGGGAGATATAAAGGTATAGAGAAGGAGTGGTCAGAGAGAAATAGCATTCATCACTGGCTTTTGCATCCAAAGTACTTGAAAGTCAAGTAAGTATAAGATACAGCCTATAGCAAGTAGGAAAAGATGTGTCCTTAAATTTTGACATCTAAATTACAAATATCAAAAGTTAGAACGAGCACTTCTAGGATTATAGTATATAAAAAGGATCATACCAAAGAGATGGAGTTGGACAAAAAGAATACCAGAGCCTCTAGAAGCCTAGATGAGTTAGAATTACAGAGAGAGATAGCCTTAAGAAGTGAGAGGGAGGAGACTGGGCATCATTATTCTGTGATAGAATCTTTACCACCCCCACCCTACCTCCACTCCCCCCAAACAACTTAGATAAGACATCTTACAGACTCCATGTCTGTGACTGGAGCTGACACAGGGTAAAAAAGGACCAGAATCTCATTCCTAATATTTTAATAATTTGTTGTACCTTTAATTTTCTTTCCTTAGTTACTAGTACATAATGGACATACACATTTTAGTTACCTAGAGTTGAAATTTCCATATAAAACAGATTTTACAATTGCTTTATTTTTTAATATCTGAGCTATGTTATAATAAAGATCATAGGTTCTTTATTTGTTCCATTCTCATAGAAGTACATCATTCTTGGCAGAGTCCCATAATTTAAGTTTTGTTTTGTATTCACTGAGATGTGGAAGATATATGTTTTTATAGCTCAGTCATTGTAGAGAGAGAAGTGTGATATTCTTCCTGTAATAGAGACTTGCAACAATAAGGAGGCCAGAGAGGTTTAAAAAATAAATTTAATGATTTATATCCTGAGTGATTTTTCTCTTTTTTCATTTATTTAACAAGTATTTATTGAGTACCTACTATATGTCAGACACTGTTCTAGGCTTCTGAGAATGTCAAAGATCTATTACCTTATAGAGCTTTTATTCTAGGAGAAGAACTAAATATAATATGCAAATAAATTATATAATATATTGAATGAGAAGTTCTATGAAAAAATTAAAACTAGAATAAGGTTAGCAGGAACAGGAAAACTGGAGGTAGGAGATAGAGTTGCAATTTTAAATAGGGTAGTCAGTGTAATTGAGAAGGCTCCCAAGAGTGAATTGGCTGGTTTGTAGTCACTTGGCTGGTCACTGAATGCTAGAGCAGTATTTGATCCCAGGTCTTATGCTAATGCCATGCTCTTTTTCTGAAGGAAAGGATGACTCTCCCTTCAGAAAAAGATAGGAGTAATAGGAGGTCTCAAGAAGGAAACGAACTACTCAAGTCTCCCCTCATCCAATGTGACAATGGGTAGACAAGGAGTAGGCATCTAAAGAAATCTAGAAAGTTTTGGTTGAGCATAACTTTTATGACAACATGTTCAAAAGTTAGATGGAGGATACTAGGGGAAAATAAAAGGATGGTGAATCTACAGTATTAGTGTTTTAGAAGAGAAATATTTAGATATACCTTTTAGAGCTATTCTTCCCCAAAGCATACTTTTGGAAACTGGATCACTTAACAGGCAAGCACAGGGCATTTCTGCAGAGAATATTTTGGATTTAGCTTTAAAAGCTGAGGCACAAATTGATTTTGTTGACAAGGTCATATAAAAGCTGTCATTCAGTAAAACTTGTCCAATTTTTGGTTTGAAAATTTCAGGAAAGAATATTATAAATAATTATTCTTGTATGTACTTACCACCCAAAAGGCCTTTGCATTTCCGAGGAGAGAATGTTGTCAAGAGGAAAGAGATTGTCTCTGCCTAGGAATTTGTTTCACCAACCAAGATCCCTTTATAGAATTTTTTGTCTGTGAGAGCCTCAGAATTAAATCTATTTTGTGGCCACAGTCTGGGTAAACCTAACCAAGTAAATGAATTCTAGACAGAGAAAAGAAATGTAGAATTCATGGAATGGATGATTCTGAAGAAGTTCATTTCTATAACTTTGAATCAAAGAAAAATGAGTGTTAGATATATCTTCCTCATTTCATTGCTGAGCCATCTAAGGCCCGAATAGGTTAAGTGATTTGTCCAAGGTGACACAGGTGACACTCGAAGAATTAACTCGATGGTCAGGACTTAATCTAGTTCAACAGAGTCCCATCATATGTATGTTTAATTTATGTAAATTTCAACTATCTGTTTATGGCAAAAAGGAGATAAAAATGTAAAATTTTATTTTCTTGTAATTTATTATATTACACATTATCACATATATAAAAAATTGCACATTCATATTGCTGTATAGTGTTGTATATACAAAATCATGTATACTATGCTTTAAGGTAATTTAAGAAGTTTTCCTGGGGTAATGTTGCATCTCATGTAGGAATTTAAAACTTAATCCCTTCCTTATAAAACACAGTTCCTTGAGTTCCATATTTCCTTCTTCATTATATTAAAGGTCAAATTATATCCCCTGAACATGAATTTATGGTGTAAGAGCCAGATATGATTCAGTTTAAAATGCAGGTATTATTTTTATCATAAACACCAGCAAAGTAAATGGATTACATTATATTTATTTGTAGGGTAGGGTTATACCGATGTTGGAATTCAGTGGAGGAGAAAGGAGAATCTTTGAATGATTTTAATTCTCACTTCAATCAATCATCAAAACCTCTGCAAGTGTCTGAAATATGCCTGGTGCCAGGTTTCTGACCAGGTGCCTGGTCAGAAAACTAGTGCTTCTACTAGTTTTGTTCTGTCCTCCTCATTGTTTTTCCCTTGCTGGTTTCTAGCTTCCCTTCAGTGCCAAACCTATAAATGGCTGTACAGCCATGTTTAGTGAAATTGCCACTTCTGGTTTTTTTTCTTAAGACCTTGTTTGGACCCACCAGAATACCTGCATAACTTAAAATGCTTGCTTCTTCATGCCCTCAAAAGAAGCACGTGGAAAAATATGGACTCTTAGAGTCATAGTTTGTTAGAACTTTGAGAGATACTTTACAAGTCATCTGGCCCAAACACCTGATTTTAAAGACCTAGAAAGTGAGACCCAAAAAGTTTTCTCAAGGTTGCACAACTTTAATGACAAACTTAGTTTTTCTCACTTCTGCTTTAAGCTCCTATAGGAGATGTTTAAATAAAGAAACACTATACGTAGATCAGGACGCCCAATTTTTTATGAAAAATATTCTTGGAAACTTGAGACTTCTGTCCTGGGCATCATATAGCCTGTATTTGACTATTTCAGCCCCAAAAGGAAATGTTATGCTAATAAAATACATGTGGATTTAGAGGAATACCTGTGGAAGCCAATCAGTAGCTAAATGTATTGCTAAAATTGAGATGTAGTCATCAATGGGGCTTAAAGTGAAGGAGATGCTTTAGGAGGTATTCCTGGATGAGCAGTTGTCTATATTTGTGATGGAAAAGGGGCTTCCTCATGTTCTGTACTCAACAGGAAGAACACGAGGGCAGAAGCTATAGCTGAGAGACCTACCTTATCTTTTTTGGCATATTAAGAACACTTAATATGTGTTTGCTGTGGGGAACTACTTTCTCCTTTGAACATGGCAATGAAGTGCTTTGAAGAGAAGACAACTTTGTAGGTTCAGCAATTATGAAACAATTGTGATGGAAATTTTAAAGACAAAAAAAAAGCTCCACATAGGCTGATTTTTCATGACTACTAAGTATTGCTACATTAATTATTATTATTGTGACATTGGTTACTGGGGATAAGCAGAAAGAGATTGTGGTGGCTATGGGCATTAAAATCATTCTAGAAAAGATTTATGGAGGAGAAAAATATGAAACAATTTTGAAGGAGGAATGAGAAATAGTAAGACTTCAGGTGGGATACTATTTCTGTAAATATTTCTGGAAAAGAAGTTAGAATCTAGCAAGATAAACTCACTTGTAAGTAGCAGCCTAATCTAATCTAATCTAATTTGCCGTTTCAAGGTTATCAACATTCTGTGGAGTGATCCCAGAAGCAAAAGAGGTTGTTATCCAAATACATGTCGAGGAGGAGGCTGCTATTTTGGACCAGATATTACCTCTAAGATCCTTAATAAATACCAGTTGAAGATGATTGTTAGGTCTCATGAATGTAAGCCCGAAGGGTATGAAGTCTGCCATGATGGGAAGGTAAGGTAACATTGTTGGTGACATCACGACAGACATCTTTCTCCCAAGCATAGTCTTTCTTCATAGGATGTATCTTAACTAGAGGTCCATGGGAAGATGTCTGCCCTAGTACCCAAAAAGAAGGCTAAACTTATGAGACTGTAGAGTTCGCATAGATTGTTTGAAGGGGCCTCTCTCTTTCCCTCAAAGATATTTGGTTTATTTCCCTGAACTTCCCTAATCCCAGAGATAGAAACTCTGACATGTGACACTAAGTACACACACAGAAAGCCTTTGTTCTTTAATGATTGCATGGCGACCCTCCAGTACAGTGGGGTTAAGAATGTACTTATCCTCACAGAGCACATAAAAGGCGCAGTGAATGCAGTTTGCTCTTTTCCACCTTTTTTAATTTGCTTGTGCAAGGCAGAGGCACAAAACACACTCCACTCACCGAGTAGGTGATCTCTAGCAAGTCACTCTCTGTGGTCCATTTAGCTGCAGCCACTATCATGGAGTGTGTTGCGCTCTTGCAGTGTGGTGTATGAGAAGGCCAGAAGATGTGGAGACTGAGGAACTGGTTTTTTAGTCCCAAGTTGTCCTAGGATATCCTTTTTTCTAATACTAAACAGCAATAAATACAAAAGAATACCAAATTGTAGGGCATTTCCTTCTATTTCAACACTTTTCTTTATTAGTTCATTTGAGGCTCATACTAACAATTGTGAGATGGTTAAGGCAAGTATTATTTAGGGTTTCTTTGTAATAAGAAAATAGAGAGAAAACTGCAGTGGCTTGTCTGAAGTGACATGTTTACTAGGGCAGGACTGGACCTAAGCCATGTTTTCTGTCACTGCAATGTTACCACTGTCCCAAGGCTGGTTCCTTCCCAACAGAGGGGTCATGGTACCTTATTCTAGCCACTATTTCTCTGCCCTTAAGGTACTGGTTTTGTGGGGGGCCCCAAACCCTCTAAACCAGACATCTCTAACAAAAGAAAAAGACTGTGATACTAGACAAGTTTTATTTTGAATGCTCAAATATTGCAAGGAAAGAAAATAAAGGCTTTACCCCCTTGGAAAATTAAAATTTGCAAAACCAGGCAATAAGGAGGATTTTAAGATACGGAGCTGAAATTGTATACAGGATTGCAAGGCCATGCACTGTGAAAATGAGGGTTGTAAGTCAATACTTTTGGGGACACTGATTTAAAAGCCTTATTTTTCTCTGATAGAATCGCAGGAAATCTTGTTAGACATGGATAATTTGTGTGGATTTTAAACTTTTGTTTTGTTTTGTTTTTGTTTTTGCTTTTTAAAGAATTGAGCTGTTTCTGACTTTATTGAAGGAAATTTTGAAAACTAACACCTTGTGAACCTAACCCTCTTTTTTCTTATCAGGTTATTACAGTATTTTCTGCTTCTAACTATTATGAAGAAGGCAGTAATCGAGGTGCTTACGTCAAGCTGGACTTTGGTTTGGTCCCTCGATTTTATCAGTACCAAGTAACCAAAGCGACATGCATGAGGCCTCTTTACCAAAGGTGTGTATACTCTAAGGGACATTCTAAGTGCTGCTGCTGGTGACCAAGTAGAAACAATCCAGAGAGACTAAGAGCAGCCATAGGAGTGAAGACAGCTACTTATTGGTTACTCATTGATATAAACAAAATGGAAATAGTTCCAGACACCAAATAGCGGATGCACTCATATTTGACATCAACAGGAGCAATTTTTAATTCACACATCTCTTTAGATAGATAAAGTGGTCAGCATCCACACACAGTCCCTAATTGAATATAAGAAAAGGAGGTCCTCACACCCACCCAGCCTGACCTACAGCCTTCTCTACCTGCAAACAGCCCAGTCTCATCTTGCTTCTTTGTCTCTTCTCTACCCAGAAGTGTAAATAACAAGACGAGTGTGTCTCTCCATGTGATGACATTTATAGCTTATCTTCCTTTTCTCCCTTCAACATTATCTTTTAAGAGTTTTTCATTATAAAATGAATATGTTTATTGTTAACAAGTGAGACATAGAAAAAGATGTATAAAGAGAATGCTGCTGATTTTTTTTCCTCCCTATGTCTCAATAATCCTTTTTCCTCATAGGCTACTGAAATTAATGGCCTTCTACCCTTTTCTCCCTGTTCCTACAAAAATAGACAAGCAATTATTCATTCACTGAATAAAAAAAAATTCGAGCACCTACTATGTGTCTGGCACTGTTCTAGGCACAGGTGATACAGCAATAACCAAAACAGGCAAAAGTCCATTCCCTCATCAACTGCTTATCCCAGTGGGAGGAGAAAGTCAGCAAACACCATACATGCATTTTTTTTTACAAAGGTAAAAGCACATTGCACATTCTATTCTGCACATTCTATTCTGCAACTGACTTTTTTCCTGAAAATTCTATCATGAACATCACTCCAAGACCCAATTCATTTTTTTAGTAGATGTACAATATTCTATAATATACATATGTCATGACAATTATGGAAGACCAAATTGTATTCAATCGATGGCCATCCAGATTGGTTCTAGGGTTTTGCACTTAAAAACAATACTATAACAAACATTTCTGTGTGCATGTGTATATACATGTATACATATACATATACATACATATATAAGTTTTAGTTTTGCTTTTATGTAAGATTACAAAATGTGAAACTTATGGATTTACATGTTTAAAATTTTGCTAGATACCCCAAAATAATTGTAAAAATTAACAGTCTGAAAAACAACATGCCAGTTTCTTCACATCCTCAGTAATCTCAGATATTATAAACCTATTCCTAATTTTTGCCAAGCTGATAGTAAATATCACTATTTTAATTAGAATTTTTTAGACAGCCGAGTTTAGCCATCTTATGTTTTTAGAAATTACATTTTCTCTTCTTTGAATTTCCTATACATATTATTTCTCCAATTTATATTTATTATGTTATAATAGTTCTTTATATATCCTAAATGCATGTCAGTTACTAGACATGTATTTTTCCCTTTGTTAATGATATTTGCAGCACAAAAGTTTTTAATTTGATGAAATTTGATATATCCATTTTTTTCTTTTTTGCTTGTGCTTTTGGTGTTGTATCTAAAAGCCATTGCTTAACCCACAGTTACAAGAATTTATTCCTGTTTTCTTCTAAGAATTTTATTGATTAAGCTTTTACAATTGGGTGTCTGATCCATTTTAAGTTAACTTGTGTGTGGTGTGAGATAGAGGTCCAACTTCATCCTTTCACATGTGGACGTTCAGTTATCCTAGCATCATCAGTTGGGAAGACTCTCCTTCCCCTGTTTGTTTTGGCATACTTGTCAAAAATCAATTGATCATAAAGGCACGGGTTTATTTCTGGACTTTAAATTATATTCTATTGATCTATATGTCTATCCTAATGCAAGTAACACACTGTCCTGATTTCTGTAGCTTTGTGGTAAGTTTTGAAACTTGGAAATCTGAGTTGAACTTGTTTCTTTTTTAAGGTAGTTTTGATTATTCGAGATTCCTGGCATTTCCATATGAATTTTAGAATCAGCTTTGGTGGCTATTGCCATCTTAACAATATTAAGTCTTCCAATCCATATTGTTCTATTTATTCAGATCTTTCCTTTCCTTGAACAATATTATGTGCTTTTAAGTGTACTTTTGTTAAATTCATTTTTAAACATTTTATTCTTTTTGATGCTATAGTAAGTGGAATTGTTTCCTTAATTACATTTTTGGACCATTCATTTCTAGGATATAGAAATACAATTTATTTTATGTATTGTGCAATCTTGATGAACTTCTTTGTCACTTCTAATAGTTTTTAGTGGATTCATTGGGATTTTATATATACAAGATTATATTATCTGTAAATAGACATAGTTTTACTTCTTCCTTTCCAATATGTATGCCTTTACTTCTTTTACTTGCTTAATTTCCCTGGCTCGAACGTCCAGACCAATGTTGAATAGGAGTGGCAAGAGCAGATATCCTTGTCTTGTTCTTGATCTTAAGAGGGACACATTCAGTCTCTCACCATTAAGTATATTAGCTATAGTAGCTATTAGATGCCACTTCTCAGGTTAAGGAAGTGCCCTTCTATGCCTAGTTTGTTCAGTGTTTTTATCATGAAAGTGTTGGATTTTGTCAAATACTTTTCCTGCAACTATTGAAGTGATCATATTGTTTTTGTCCTTTATTCTATTAATATGGTATATTACATTGATTAATTTCAGATGTTAAAAAAAACCTTTCGTTTCTGGGATAAATCCTACTTGTTCATGGTATCTAATCCTTTTTATATGTTGCTGAGTGCTGTTTGCTAGTATTTTGTTGAGGATTTTTCATCTACATTCATAAGAGATACTGGTCTGTAGTTTTCTTGTGATCCTCGTCTGTTTTATTATCAGTGTAATACTAGCTATATTATATAATAAGATGGGTAGTGATCCCATCTTTTTTATTTCTTGGAAAAATTGTGAGTGATTGGTATTAAATCATTTTTTAAAATGTTTGATAGAATTCACCTTGTTCTAGGTATGTTCTTTTTTTTAAATTTCTTCTTGGTTAATTTTGATATTTTGTCTTTATAGGAATTTGTCCATTTCACTTAGGTTATCTAATTCGTTGGTGTACAGTTGTTCATAGTATTTCCTTATAATCATTTTTATTTCTACAAGGTCAATTGTGATGACCTCTTTTTCATTCCTGATTTTAGAAATTTGAGCCTATCTTTCTTTTTCTTTCTTGACCAGTCTAGCTAAAGGTTTGTCAATTTCACTGATCTTTTCAAAGAACCAATTTTTGGTTTTGTTGACTTTCTCTATTGTTTTTCTACTCTCTATTTCTCCTCTATTCTTTATTATTTCCATCCTGCTTACTTTAGGTTTTAGTTTACTCTTTTTTTCTAGTTTTTGAGGGTAGAAATTATGTTAGTGATTTGAGTTATATTTTGAATGTAGGCATTTAAAACTATAAAATTTCCTCTAAGCACTGCTTTAGTTACATCTCACTATGTTTTGGCATGCTGTATTTTTTTTATATAGATTTATTTATTTAAATTAGTTTTAAGTATGTAGCACATTGGTTAGACATCTATAATGTTCATAAAACGATCTCCCCAATTGCTCCCTCCCTCCCCTGGCCCTCCACTTAGCCATCATATTGATGCTAACTGCATTCCCTAAGCCATGCTCCCCATCCCCAGCTATCAACTACTAATTTGTACTTCTTTAACCCTTCATCTCATCTCCCAGCCTCCCAAACCTCTCCCCTCTGTCTGTCACCAAATTGTCCACTATATTTGTGAGTTTGGTTTTGATTAGTTTGTTCTTTTTATTCTTTAGATACCACATATAAGTGAAATCATATAGTATTTATCTTTTTCTGTCTGACTTATTTCACTAAGTATAATAACCTCTAGGTCCATCCATGTTGCATGTATTTTAATTTTCATTTATTTTGAAGTATTTTCTAGTTTCTCTTGTGATGTTTTCTTTGACCCTTTTGGCTATTTAGGATTGTATTATTTAATTTTCTCATATTTGTGATTTTTCTAATTTTTTTGTTATCAATCTCTAATTTTTTTGTAATCCCAAAAGATACTTTATATGATTTTAATAATTTAAAATCTATTGTGGCTTATGTTATGACCTAATAGGGTCTTATGGAGAATGTTCCATATGTACTTTAGAAGAATATATGTTCTTCTGTTGTTGGATGGAGTGTTTTTCTCTTATCTGTTAGATCTAGTTGGTTTATAGTGCTGTTAAGTCTTTTGTATCCTTTTTGATTTTCTGCCTAGTTCTATCTATTAATGAAAGTAGAGTATTGACATCCCCAACTATTGTTGAATTGTCTATTTCTCCCTTCAATTCTGTCAGTTTTTGCTTCTTGTAGTTTTGAGCTCTATTGTTAGATTCATATGTATTTATAATTGTTTCATCTTCTTGACCGATTGACTTATCATTATAAAATATTCCTCTTTATCTCTAGTAACAGCTTTTGTCTTAAAGTATATTTTGTCTATTATTAGTATGGCCACTCTTACTCTCCATAATTGCTATTTGTATGATGTACCTTTGTTCTTTCCCTTTCAAGCTCTTCATATCTTTGAAACTAAAGTGTGTCTGCTATAGACAACATATACTTGGATCTTGTTTTTTTCTATCCAGCCTTACAATTTCTGCTTTTTAATTCATTTAATCTAATCACATATGATGTTATTATTGATATGATTAGCTTTATATCAGTCATTTTGCTTTTCTTGGTGGGGAGATATGACTCATGACTACTTTGTTTCTCTGTTTCTCCTTTATTTTGAATTTATTTTTGTTAATGGTTTGAGGTAGAAGTTTAGTATGCAGTCAGCTAATTTACTATGCTAGCATCATTTTTTTAAATTGTCTTTTTCTTCTGAATTGTAATACCTCCTTTGTTATACATATCATTCCCACATGTAGTCTGTTATACTTATGATATTTCTATTATGTTCTATTCAAGTATCTGGCTTCTCCTGTGTCAATACCTGCTGTTTTGGTTCAGTAACTTTATGGTAAATTTCAATTTCTGCTATAGCAAGTCCCTCTTTATTTTCCTTCTTTTTCCAAATTATCTTGGGCATTCTCAGACATTAATTGTTCATGTGAATCTTTGAAATCCAAAAGAAAACACCAGTGGTAATTCTTTTAAAATTTCACAAAACATGCATACACATACATACATGTACACATATTCAACACCTGGTAACATGGTGTGTATGAAGTTGTTAGGCAATTTATTTAAAGTAGAAACTGGTAAGTGGTAATATGGCACATTAAAATAAAACAACAAAAATAAATAAATAAACAAACAAATAAATAATAAATAAAATGGAACAAAACAGGATGATTTATGTAATTTTTACCTAATAATTGTTTTCTTAACATAGAGTAAATACTATTGAAGGTAGTGCCATCAGGATATTAAAAGAGAGAATGATTTCACGGAAAAGTGACCTTATTCATGCTTTCCAACTTCAAGACCGCAGTAATTCAGGTAATACAATTATGTAATGTTTACCATTTTTTTAACATACCAAGTTACATACAGATTAGTTTTCATTTTCTTTGTTTTCTCAAGATTTCAGTTCTCTATTTTTTCTAGTGAGGAATAATATAGATAAAAGTAAAATATAATCCATTATATGTTTGGAAAAGGGCATATTCCTTCTTTTTGGTAAGCTTCCTTCAACTTAACAAAACAACAGCAACCCTGAATTTGACTTCTGTTCTGGTAATATGTAAGACTAGAGACTCCAAAAGGCCTGCCTGTTAAAAAAAAAAAAAACAGCTAGATTCTAGAGGATGCAGAATTGTAGTGCATTTACAAGGCTCAAAGTAAATGAGTTAAGTCTCTAGGCTATATCTCTTCTCCCCATGATTTTGGACTTCTAAACTCCAAAAATGTAAAAGAATAAATTCGTGTTATTTTAAGCCACTAAGTCTGTGATAATTTGTTACAACAACAATAAGAAACTAATACAGATTCCCACTTGCAAGACTCTGTTCAACATTGTACTAGGGATGCTAGCCAGTGCAATAAGGCAAGTTAAATAAAAACATAAGGATTAGAAAGGAAGAAATAAAATGTCACTACATTTAGACAACATGATTTAATATATAGGAAACCCAAATAAATCCATAAAAACTATTATAATTAGTAAATTAATTTAGGAAGTTGTAGAACACAAGGTAAATACACAGAAATTGATAGCATTTTCATATATGAGTGTATCAGTTAGTCTACTCAGGAGAAACCACACCAGTGGTTTGAACAGGGAAATTTATATAAAGAACTAGTAAAAAGTGATTTATTACAAAAGGAATATAAGGGAACTCTAAAGAATATAGGCATAGGAAGTGTAGGGAACAGCTACTATCTCTAAGGCTGAGAAAGAGTGCCCAAGGAAGGAACAAATTTGGAAGAACGCTCAACTCCCAACCAAGACTAAAATTCAGATCTTATTGGAGAGGGTGTGGGTGGGGTGGAAGTTCACCAAGTAGTTTCAGGTCAAAGTTGGTCTGCAGCTAGTACGCCAGTATTGGAGAAGATGGAGCCACCCAATGTGGTGCCAGCAAAACTCTTTGAGCTATGAACTACTGTGTCTTCCACACACTGTTGGCAAGGGAGGCACCCACGGTGGTGTCAGTGAAATTCAATAGAGAGTGAATGCTATTGCATTTCCCACATACCTCTGGCAACCATGCTATGCTGTAGATGCAAGAAGCAAAGCACACCAGAACCATTTCTTCTGCTATGTCTTAGAGCATTCTTCCTGCATGCTCTGCTAATAAAGCCTAACATTATAACAACTGACAAAAAAAGGAATATTTACAGAGTTAAGCTCCAATATTACAAAACAGGGCAAAGAACTGTAGAACTGGAACTGAGTAGGAATAAATTGATAACTAGTATACCCAGCAATTAACTTTTAGATAATGGAAATCTTAAAAGATACCATTTATAATAGATAATCAAGTGCCAGAGAAGAAATTAAATGATTGATATATGAGATTTCTAAAATAGTACTAAGAGAAATTAAAAAGGATTGAAATAAATGAATAGATATTGCTATGTTCAAGGGACAGCGTTGTCAAGATATAGACTCTCCCCAAACTGAGCTATAGGTTCAGTGCACCAAAGGGGCATGTACAGAAATGTTCTTAGCAGCACTATTTGTGGTAGCCCCAAACTGGAGATAACTCAATGTCTATCAACAGAAGAACAGATATATAAATTGTTAATAGTCATACCAAGGAATACTTATATACATCAATGAAAATGAAGACACCATAACTAAATGGAACAGCATGGCTGAATCTTATGAACTTAATGTTAAACAAAAGAAGCCAGACTCTCCCCATATATATATACTTTATGATTCTATTTCTGTATAGATCAGAAATGCAAAAAGCAAACTATAGTGTTAGAAATCAATATAGCAGCTCTCCTTGGGAAAATCGGAGGTGATAGTAATTGTGAGAGGCCACAAGAGCCTTTTGGATATTGACAATATTCTATTTCTTGTCATTGGTGGTGCTTACATAAGAATTCTCTTTGTGATAATTCACCAAGCCCTGTATTTGTTTTTTTTTTTTTAACTTTTCTGTATTTGTTAAACTTCAATTTAAAAAAAAAATGAATTATATCCTTAGTAGATAAGTGTGTAAGAAATAGTTCCATGGAAATGTGAATGGATAGTTTTTCTTGGAAGCAGTTTGGCCATATATATTAAAAACCTTAAAAATGTACATATCCTTTTTACTCAGCAATTCCACTTCTAGGAGTGATCCTAAGGAAATAATGAAATAGTTTCATAATCATTAAAACAATGATGTAGATCTATGATTATTAACATAGATGGATGTCCATGATTTTTTGTAAGTAAACAATTGGGTTAGAATAAATATATATTTTTTTGGTGTATGTGTTGCCATATATAATCCATGTATGTAAGACATATATTAGAGTACAATGTATATTTGGCTTTAAGAAAGATAAAAAATATATACATTCATACATGTTTATATACAGAAGAAAACAATGGAGATAATAACATTGTTTTCTGTTTATTCAAAATCATTTCAAATGAGCATATCTTTAATAATCAAGAAAAAATAAAGATATGTATATTTTGAAAAACTGTATAATATTAAGGGATGAAAGGATATTACCTAGGAAAATGAGAGGTGAATAATATGCCAAAATGTTAAAAATCAAAGTAATCTTTTTATCCTTTATACCATTTTTTCTTTATATTCTTTGGCATTTTCAAATCTTCTATTATAAACATACCTTATTTTGTTAATCAGAAAAAGGTAAAAGAAATCTAACACCTAAAGTCTGATTGCTTACACATAATAGTAAGGGAAAAGGCTATGGAACACTGAAGACTTTCTTTAGTTGTTCGGAGCTATGGGACCCAGCAGGACAAATTGTAAGGGGACAGGAGGCACCCAGGCCTCAAAACCCCAAGCTGCCCACTGGCTCCCCTGAGGAGGTTGTATTTCTTTATCAAATTATCAACCAATTAATAAGCTATTTTTTCTTCTTCTGTTTTTTTTTTGGTTGATTATTATTAGGAAAACTTTCTATGGGCCAGTGGGCTTTTTCCATGGAGAGCGTTTTGGGGCTGAACTTACCATGGAGATCATTGAGCTCTCATTTGGTCGTCACAGACAAAGATGGAAATATTGACTACATGTCCTGTTTTGATGATATGCACATTCAGAAGCCTGTGCAAGAGGCAAGTGAAACAGCCCTGGCTAAATCCTGGCCACAGTGAAACACCCTTTAGATAACCTATAAGCATAACTTATAGTCCTTTGAAAAGTTGCGAGTAGGGTCATAAAATGGATGGGAATAGAAGTCTTAGGAAAGGCTTGAGGATGATTGCCCAGGTACATTGCAGTCTGTTCAGGAAATGTGATGTTTTGAAGATAGGCAAAAAGAAGAAAAAGGTTCTGCATGCAAATCCTTGTCAAATGTGTGATTCTTCTCTTAAGGGCTGTCCAGCAGAAGGACAGATGTGACATCCATTCTTTTATATAACACACTAAAATACTCAACATATTCCCTATTAAGTTGTGAGTATATAGACTTACTGACATGACATCTTATACCTTAGAGACTTTGAAAGTTTAGAATTCTTTATTAAAATGGGAATACCTCAGGGAAAGCTGTTAGACCTCCAGTATTCATTAGATAACAACTCATCAGCAATTAGTTATAATGTTGGGCTGAAAGTGAGCTGATGGGAACTAGGACTGGGGTGATTGTTTGTAGGGCAGATAAGAAGTTAAGAGTAGATAGAAGGAAAGCAAAAGTGTAGGTGGGAGCCTCAAATATCCACAAGAAGGAGGCTTTGAGTTTCACATAAGGGGCAGTTTACCGCAGTCAAAGAGCTCACAGGCCTTGGCTTCAGACAACTGAGATTCAAATCCTACTTACTGGCTATGCAAACCTTGGGAAGCTTACTTTACCTCTCTGTAAAATAAGAATAGTTCTGTTTCTTGGGGCTATGTTGAGAACTGAATGAAACAATCCACAGAAAAGATAATGCAGAGCCTGGCACACAAGATGTTCTCAGTAAACGTTGGCTGTTGTTATTTACTGCTTCCTGTTCCTCTTCAGCCCTGCGCTCTGTGGAGCACAACTACAGATGCACCAAAACTCAAGAGCGTGGTCTTCTATCTGATTAAAGAGGGTTGGGTTCCATCTGTCTAAATCACATACTTTGAATTGGTAATGATGTATTGTGTTTGGTATGTTTACTAAAATGATCTGTGTTATTAATTCTATGTGTTTTAACATTTAGCAAATCTTTATTTTAGGTTCAGTCTGCTCTACTTGAAACTCTGTACAGATACCGATCGGACCTGCAAATCATCTTTAATGTCATTGACTCCGATCACTCGGGTAAATGAACTTTGATTAGTTCACGAGCAATAGAAAGCAAAAGCTAGTCTGTTTCTCTGAAACCAGAACGATTTTCATCTATTGCATTCTTTAACCAAATTTAATTTAACTTGGGGGTGGAAGGGGACTCTTCTTTAATATTATTGTTATTTTAGTTTGGCTACAAACTGTATTCAAGACCATATGGTCTTATATAGGCCTATGTATCCATGAGTCAGACAAGAATAGCTCCTTTTATAAATCATAGCACAGATAAAAAGAGAGCTCACTGTCCATTTAAACATAGCTATTCCTGGGAATAAAATCATTCCTAGAGTTCTACTTCTGTTTATGGGACTGAGGACTATGAAAACTCATTTTCTGCTTAGCTTTGATGCATGATTACTTATTTTCAAACTTTAAAAAAATCACCAGATAATCTCTAATTGCAGAGATCACTGAACACCAAAAAAAATCAATAATCAAAACACAAAAGTAAATTATTATCTATAAAAAATGGCTGAGCCATTGTTTGCAATGTTCTTACTGAGTCCCAGGGTATCTTCTCCTTCTGCTTTGCTGTTGCTCTCCTCTCTGCCCTCCATCCATGTCCCTCTCTCTCAGATTTTAGATCTTGTAATTTTCGTACCACATATAGTCCCACATCCACAATCTCCCCACCCCCATTCCTTCACTGTTTACTCATTTCAGCTTTAGAATAACCTCAGGATCACTTGGTAGTTTAAAGGGACATATTGTTTATTATACTCACAATCTCACTTTTCCATTTCCTTCAGTGTCTTGATGGTCAGGCATGTTAGTGAGCTAATTGGGACTAGTCAATCAGTATGGCTTCCCCACCCCTCCCTAAGTGGGTCTTAAAATGAACACTCACAGCCTTCTCCTATATTCTTTTAGGTCTGATCTCCATGGAAGAATTTCAGTCCATGTGGAATCTTTTCAATAGTCACTACAATATTTGTATTGATGATTCCCAAGTTGATGAGCTTGCTAGAAGAATGGACTTGAACAAAGATGGAAGCATCGACTTTAATGAGTTTTTAAAGGCTTTCTATGTGGTGCACAAATTAGATCGTCATAACAAACCAGATACCAAGCAGGTGTAACAAGAATTAGGGCTTTCCCTCCTTGTAAACAGCCATGGACACAATCTTTTCCAGGACCCTCGAAATTCATAGCCAGTAGTAGAGAAAAGAATACTCCAATTAATGCCATAAGCAGATGTATAGTGTGGGTATTAGAAGTCCCTAGTAAGGTGTTATTCTTAAGACTAGGCTCAATGTCAGCTGATAGATTTGGTTCCAGTGATTTGGACCCACACATTTTCATCTCAAAAATGGATTTGAGCCTAGTGTTGGTCTCAGATGCCACCTAACCAGGAGACCAGAGCGGTTTGGAAACATACTGAAAGGAACCCACAGAACATCAAAGAACAACATACCATCTATGCGTGGCTGAGGGACATGAAGAGGAATACCAACCTACTAATAGAATAAAATACTTGCATCTTTCAACTGTAATCTTTTTTGGCGATACCATAAACTAGTGATTCTCAATTGTGGGGGAATCACTCTTCAGGGGTGGGGGCCATATCAGATGCTTGGAGGAAGCTGTGGGAGTGTATTATTTGAAAGAGCATATTCTTGTCTATTGGAGATACAAAGTGAATACATTCAGATTGAGCCCTTAATTTAATATGGTTTAACACCTTCACTGGTAAGATTGGGCCTTGGTTATGTATACATTGTGCAATTTATTCTGCTATTCTAATTGCACTCAAACATAATAAGATTTCTGTTTAATGGCAAATATATTTTAATTTTTCTCAAAGTTTGAGAATTTCAAGATCTACCAATATGCCAGAGTAGATATATAATAACTTTGCTTGTTATACACAACCGAAATAATGGATAAAATGTAAGAAATATCTTTTTTAAATGCATAGCTGAGCTGGCAGGAAAGTAAAAGAAATCCCTGGGGGTGGGGGTGGGGCAGAAAAAAAGCGTTATTTAAGTCATAACAATATTAACATTGGATAAGATAGACGTTAAGGCAAAGAATATTAGGGATAAAAAAGGTCATTACTGAATGCTAAAAGGAATTCACTAGGAAAATATAATAATTATAAACATATATGAATCTAATAACAGAGCTTTAAAATTTGTAATGCAAAAATTGATCTAATTACAGGGAGAAATTGATAGAGGGAGATCTTAAATATATCTCTGTCAGTAATTGATCATATAAATAAAAAAATCAATGTATAAAAGATTGGACAACCCAATTAATCCACCTGCTCATATGTCTGTATGTGTATCCTCTGCAATCAGTTTTAGAGAATGCACATTATTTTCAAGCACACATGGAACATTTATGAAAATAGAACATGTATTAGACCACAGAAAAATCTCAAAAACCAAGCAAGCAATAACAAAGACACTATATTCTCTGATCATAATGCAGTTAAATTAGAAATAATAAGATAGCCATATTTATGAGCAAAAAAGGGATATAACTGTATCTCTACCAGAAATTGCTAAAAATGGTTCACAAGAATACTATGAATAACTTTATCCCAATAATTTTAAAAAGTTGGAGAATGGACTATTTCCTAGGAAAAAATTTTATTAACTAAAGTTGACTCAAGAACAAAGAGTCTGAAGAGACCTAACCATTAAAGAATGTGGTGGCTTTGTAATGTATCAGTTTGACTAGGCCGAACTACATTTCTCAGAATTCCCTTTCTTGTATGTTTCTGGTTAAGGTGGGCCACAAAGGAGATTCTTGAGAGATTTAGAAGGCAAAGGGAAGCACAGCCATCATGTAGCACCTCCATACTTTTGCTGAGCTGCTGATTCACCTTGTTGGTGTAAAACAAAGCTAGACTTGCAATCATTCTACATTTCCCTGGATCCTGTCAGCTTCTGATTTCTGGGCCAGGTGTGTGTGTGTGTGTGTGTGTGTGTGTGTGTGTGTGTGTGTGTGTGTGTGTGTGTTTAGCTCCATGCAAAAGGGTCTGGCTTCTGCAGGATGACCTCATCACCAAGGCCAAAAGCAATACAAATGGATTCAGTCATGAGTCTGTTCTTGTGGGATGCCAACTTGTGCCTGTGAGTTTGAGCCTGCTTTTGCCTTGTACCAAATTTGATGCTAAAAGTTCATGGTTCCAGAAGAACAGAATCTGAAACATGAGTGCTCTGCATGTGTACAACCTGATATGTACAGACTTTTTGCCTCATTACCTCACATGAAAATCCACTGATAATCCTGGGATAATGGTTTTAAGAAATATCCCATCTCTGGCAGTACTGAGTGAGTCTTCTTGTTGCTTCCTGAATATCATTTGGTTATTTATTCTCAGGGTTCTTTCTGGAACTCTAATTTTCTCCCTTGGGCTTCTAATCTCTGGAATTAATTATATGCCTTTGTTCGAATTTTTACCTAAAAAAATGTACTTTAATTTTACTAAAGATTGTCATTTCATGTTATAAAACTTCTGTCTGACATAAATTGTGCTTAACCACACTTAAATTCTACAAAGCATATTGAAAGGTAGATGGATAGGGTTATGAAATACCTTACTTTTAATTTATAATTCTTTATTACAAATGAGATTGAGCATCTTATTAATTTTTTGGTCAGTCTATTCTAAGAAAATGCTTGTTCTTATCCTTTGCTCATTCTAATACTATAGCTACCTGTCTTTTTCTTACTAATTTCTAAGAACTTTGTAATTCTTCTTGATGCTAATCCTTTGTTCATTATTTGGGGAACAGATATCTTCTTCCAGTCTATGACTTGATTTTTCACTTTCTTTTTTGACATATATTTTCAAGCAGTTTCAAATTTCAATTGATCCAGTTTGGTAATCTTTTCATTTATAATTTGTGCTTTTGCATCTTGTCTAAAAACAAAAATATCCTTTCCAACCCTGGAAATATCATTAAAGAAACAGATGATCTTTATTATTTGCAGATTTTGTATTTGCAAATTCACCTACTCACTATAATTTATTTATAACCTAAAATCAATATTTATGATGGCCATGTGCAAAGTAGTGAATATTTAGAGTCACGCATCTCTAGCTGAAGTTAAAAAGGCTACTGTCTACCTTCCTGATTCAGCTCTCACACTGTAAGCAAAGGTCCTTTTTGAAGTATATTTAATGCCACTTTTTTTTTCATTTTTGTGCTTTTTGTTGGTGGTTTTGCTGTTTAAAATGGCCCCCAAATGTAGTCTAGCGTCCTTAAGTGCAAGAAAGCTGTGAGGTGCCTTATGGAGAAACTACATGTATTAGATAAACTTTATTCAGACATGGGTTATAGTGTTGCTGGCCGTGAGTTCAGTGTTAAATCAATCAACAATATATATAAATTGAGGTGTTTTTCAACAGAAACACATATAAAACAAGGTTATGCCATTGATCAGTTGACAAAAATGTGACCAGAGGCTCATAGGGATCAAACCCTATATTTTCTCTAGGAACAATGCTTCAGATTCGCTAATTCACTGGTCACAGTGATCATATAGAATACAACTTATCGTGAGTAATGAGAATCAACTATATTCTTAGAAAGTTTAAAAAATTTTGCTTCTCCAGAGCATTTAGCTTTTTTCATTCCCTGAAAATGTAGGAGTGTGGTGCAGAGGCACCATTTATAAAGTAGTTTATTCTTTCCCACTAATTTGAAATGTCTCCTCTGTTATATAGTAAGCTCTGTTTCTAGGCTCTCTGTTATGATCCAATGGTCTCTTTGGTCTATCATCTCATGAATATCTCATGTATGAAATACTAGACCTTAAAATAATCTTGATATTTGGTATTATGAATCCCTTCTTTCTCACCATTGTTCTTTAAAATTTTTTTGGTCTTTTAGTTCTCTACATAATTTAGGATCAGCTGATTAATTCCATGAAATCTCATTGGATTTTTATGGAAACTATATTAAATTTATAGATTAATCTGGATAGAATTGCCATCATTACTACATTGAGTTTTCCTATCCATGAACATTGTACATATTTTTTTCAATGATTTTTGTCTTTTTCTCTCTCTCTTTTTTTTAATGCCTACAGCACCTGGGATTCCTAGGTAGTGTCCCATCCAAGTACTACCCAGGCCCGACCCTGCTTAACTTCTGAGATCAGATGAGATCAGGCATGTTCAGGATGGCATGGCCGTAGACTTCTAATGTTTTTTAATAAAGAATTTCTCATTATTATTCTTGCAATCTTTGTAAAAAGTTTTATTCCAAGGTACATTATGTTTTTGTTGTTGTTGGTAGTGGTCTATTTAATTTTTTAAAAAATTCTTGCTCTTTTTAGGGTTTAGTTCTAAGAACTTGATTGCTCTCCAGTCATTTTATGTATTTTATAATTTCATTCTAGTTATCTCTGTATTTGGAGTTTGTGGGGGCATAATTGTATGTTTGTCATATATGTAGACTCGATCAGGTTGACTTGTTCACTCTTGGACTTTGTCATTTTTTTATTGTGAACTCATCATTAGTGGGCCTGATATATTTTTTTTTCTGTGAAAATCCCATGATATTTGGGATTTGGGAGCATCTTTTCAGAAAAGTTTTTGTTTACTCCTGCCTTGTGCCTTAAGAGTATCACTGCTTGAGGAACAATTCTTTCATTACATTTTGTCTGGAGTTTTTGAACTATGTGGGTAGAGTAAAAGCAATGTGAATTGTGGTCCTGTGGTTTTAAATCTTCAGAGAGGTTTTCTTTTTTTTTCCCAACCAAAGCCCTGTGCCCTCTAGTCTCTCTTGTTTTTAAATCCTTTCATAAATAGAATAGTCCTTTGAGGGTCTTGGCTTTATGGAAAGTTCTCAGTTCCAATTCCCTACCTCCCAGAGCCCAAAGCCTCATTTGCTACTGCTCTGTGGGAATTAACACCAAACCCCTGGGTTCTGAGACACATATCCACCCACCCTCATTAGCTCAAGCACTCACCCCTCTGCTTCGTCACTTCCCTCTGTGTTTCTGGCACCTGGGGATTTGCTTTTATTATTTGTGAGCTCTAGCTGTACATTTAAAATAATTGTTACATTTTACCCAATACTTTTAGGTGATTAGTGTAAAAGGATTTTCAGATTGTCTTAATCCACTAAATTGCTAGAAGCTAATAAATAGGCTTTTTTGTATCCATTGCTATTTGTTAATAATCTTGAGGCTTCATATTTTTATTTGGACAATGATTGAGTGTTCATAATATGCTGTGGTGCTTTATGTGTTATTTACCAGGTCTCAAGTTTTAAACTCTGGTAGAAATTATTTCTAAATAATTTTCCTCTTTAATTTTTTTATTTTTGTATTTGCATGCATGGGATCCTATTATACTTTTTTAAAAAGGGCACTTTTTTTTTCCTTTTACCTTGCCTCCTCCAACATAAGCATGGCCCTCATCATTTCTTCTTCCTCACCTAGGGAAGCCATGTTAACCTACTGTATGGACTTCAATATTTGTATCTGTCCCATATAAACCTATGGAGACTTACATATGTCCTCATATATGCATACATTTACATACATAGTAATACATAATCAAGGTGGTTTTATTGTTGTATGCTGTATAAAAGTAGGATTATATTATACATTATTTTCTGCATTCTGCTTTTCTCAACCAGCAAAATCTAGTTGAAATCCCTGCAAGCTATAATGGCTCTAATTCTTTTTTGAATGCACAAATAGTAGGTGTACTGCTTGGTAGAATTCTACGCTAAATACAACCATGTAACCAGCACCTAGATCAAGAAACAGAACATTACCAGTGTCCCAGAATCCCTATCATGCCTCCTTCCATATTCCTCCCCCCTGCATACTCAAGGATGACCATCATCCTGACTTGTAACAGCATAGATTTTTTTAGCCTGTTTTAGGCTTTATATAAATGGAACCAATCGGTACATACTTTTCTGTATAACATTCACAATGTAGTTGTAGTTTGTTCATTCTGGTTACTGTATAGTACTCTATTGTGTGAATATATCAGAATTATTTTATCCATTCTACTGATAAGCGTGGGGGTTATTATGGACAGAGCTGCCATGAACAGTTTTGTTCATTAATTTTTTTCTTTTTAATCACTATATAATAATTCAGTGATATAGAGGACCAGTCTTTATTCAGCTATTCTGCTTTTGATAGGTGTTTACTTTGTTTCCAGCTCCTGACCACTAGGCAAAGCAATACATACTGAAGGTATGTCCCTATATAGGCATACTAATCCATCCTTGCTAATGGCACAAACTGCCAGAAGTCAAATTGCTGGTTACTATAGCATTGTCTTTCAAAATTGAGAGCTGTTGCTCTATTGTCTTCCAAAAAATCTTTGGTGATACCATTTCCATCTGCAATGTATGGAAATTCCTCTTTCCCTTATCTCTACTAGCATTAGATATTATAGTTCTATGTTTTATGAATCAGGTGGGTATAAAATTATAAAAGTACTTTGATGTATATGCCCTACTAGAGAATTTGACCATTTTTTCATGTGTCTAAACTTGCTCTTCTGTAGATTGAATATTCATATTTTTCATTTTTATTTTGGGCTATTCATCTTTTTTTTCTAAGTTTGTAAGATATTTTTGTATAGTATACAAATTAATCCTCTGGTGTTTGTTATGAATTACTGCAAATCCACTGTCTATTGATTTTGTTCATGTTGACTTTGCCACACAAAAGTTGTTATATTTTTAAAAGTAAATATATTTATATTTGTTTTTATAAATTCTAGACTTGCAGAGCTCCTTCCTATCTCTCTAGGTGATATATCTACTCTCAGAATTTCTTACAAGATTTTTATTTTTTACATTTGTTTTTATATCCCAGAGTTCATTTTTATATACTATAATATGTGGCCTGTTTGTATATTTTTTCATAGAAATACCCTTTTGTTCCAACCTCATATATTGAATAGACCACACTTTTCTCACTGAATTGAACAGCTACATTTATCATATACTAATTTCTCAAATATACTAGTATTTAATTCTAGATTTTTTAGATGTTTTCTTTAATTTTTGTCTATTTTTATGCTAATGTTATATTGATTTGTTTTTTGTGGCTTCATAAAACTGGTATCTAGTAAGGCAAGTCTCACTTTACTGTTCTTTTCATAGTTTCCTTAGCTATTCTTAGATATTTATTTCTTCATATGAACTCTAAGATAATTTTATACAATTCCCAGAAAAGCCCTGTTAAGATTCTAACTGAAATTGAATTCAATTTATACATTACATTTGGGAAATTTTACATTTTTTATGATATTAACAGTTTTTATATAAGAATAATTATCTTTCCATTTGCTCATAACTTGTTTTCTGTCTTTTAATAGGGTATTATAGGTTTCCTTTTATGGGTCTTATGTCTCTTATTAAATTCCTAAATGTTTTATAGTTTTTTTGCCACTGTTATAAATAGAAAACAATCTGATTTGCATTTCTAGGTACTCATTGTTAGACTAAGAAAAAAAAACACTACTTATTGTTGCAGTGTATCTGTTATCCAGCCTCCTTACCAAATATTGTTATTAATTCTAAAAGTTTTTTAGTAGGTTCTTTTGGATTTTTGAGGTAGACAATTATAGTATCGGCAGAGATAATATATATTTCTTCTTTCAGAGTTGCCAGGTATAGCAAACAAAAATACAGAGTGCCAGTTAAATAAGAATTTCAGATAAACTGGGTAAATTTTTAGGATAAGTATGTCCTAAATAATGCATGGGACATACTTATTCTAAAACAAGTTATTCATTGTTCATTTGAAAGTCAAATTTAATTGGGTGTTCAGTATCTGGCAACCCTACTTCTTTCCCCAAGATTATACCTGTTTTCTTTTCTTTGCATGTTGCATTTGCTGAAGCCTCTAAGACAGTGGTTCTCACGCTGTGGCTGCACATTAATGTCAGCCAGAAAGCTTTTTTAAAAATTCTAGTGCTAGGCCTCTTAGGTTCAGAGATTGAATTGGTATATATTTTTGAAAAGCTTTCCAGATGATTCTAATGGGAATGGGCATCTGGGGTTGAGAACTACTACCCTAAAACAACGTTAAATATTAATTGTGTTAGTGTATACCCCGGTCTCCTTCTTGATTTTAATGAAATATTTTAGTGTTTTGACATTTAAAATGTTTGTTGTTGGTTTTTGATAAATATCCTTAGTTTTGTTTCCATCTATTCCTATTTTACTTAGTTTTTATTATAAATGGCTGCTTTTAGCATATAATATGCTTATATGGTTTTCTCTCTCAGTTTATCAATATAAAGAGTCATTTTGCTAGTTTTCTTCATATTAAAGCACTTTCTAGTTCTTTTATTTTACGCTTGAGTCTATTTGCTAATATGTTATTGAGCATGTGCATCTATATTTATAAATGAAATTGAGGTTGAGAATGTGTTATTGTAATGAGCGTTGTCTGATTTTGGTATGTATGTTATGCTAGCTTAGTAAAATGAATGGGGAACTTTATATCTTTGTTTCCTACTGCCTGAAATCCTCATCATCTTGGAGCTGGTTAGAAATGCAGTCTCAGGCCCCACCTCAGACCTACTGAATCCATTCTGCATTCTGACAAGAGCCCCAGGTCATCGGTGTACACATTCAGTGTGAGAAAAGCGAGTACAAAGAATATGGACTCATTTGTCTTCTAAAGGTCAGCTAAAACCTAGGCCTGTGTGGTCTCTAAGTTGGTTTATTTTGGTGGCTTCAATTTCACAAAGAAATCATCCAATTGTTCAAATTTACTTGTTATAGTTTCTTATGATTCTTTTCATTTCTACTTTATCTGTGGTTAAATCACCTTTCTTATTCCTCTTCTGGTGAACCTCCTTCCCCTCCTCTGATTTTCTCCCTGATCTGCCCTACAAGAGGCTTGCAAGACTCTTGTTTGTCTTTTCTGAGTACCAGCTTTTGCATTTATTTTCCCTTCAAGCTATTTTGGGGGAGGGATATTTGTTTTCTGTTTCAACTTTTATCTGTACTAATTTTCTGATTTTTGTTTATTATTTTGCTGTCCCCCACCCCAATTTCTTAAGAATGGTATTTAGGTTCTTCATTTGTAGACATTTAAAAAAAATAATGAATGTCTACAGCCATGCCATCCCGAACAAGCCGGATCCCATCTGATCTTGGAAGCTAAGCAGGGTTGGGCCTGGTTAGTGCTTGGATGGGAGACCACTTAGGAAGACCAGGTACTGTTAGGTGTAAAATATTTAAAAAATAAAATAAAATAAGGGATTGTAAACTGACTAGGTCCTTGCAATCTGTGAGGTCAACCAAGGGTTGCCTTGCCTAAAAGAAAGAAAGGAAGGAAGGAAGGAAGGAAGGAAGGAAGGAAGGAAGGAAGGAAGGAAAGAAGGAAGGAAGAAAAAGAAAGAAAGAAAGGATAAATAAATAAATAAAAATAATGAGCATTTATAGTTATAAATTTTCCTTTGAGCCCTGCTTTCACTGTGTCCTGTACATTTTAGTATGAAATGTTCTCTTTTTTTATTAGTTTCTAGGCAGTAATTTCCCCTTTAATTTTCTCTTTAATCTGGGACTGTGTTTCTTATTTTCTACATCTAAAATGTTTTATATTTAAAAATTTACTCTTTTATTATTCCTTAAAGATTTAATAAGATTTTCTTTGTGGCCATATACTTGACTTATTTCTATAAATGTTTCATGGACAAAATGTATATTTTCCATTTGAAGAATGTCAGGCTCTCTATGTATTTGTCACTCTAAATTATTAGTTGTATTAATCACTTCATCTATGTTCCTACTGCCTTTTTGCTTATTAGATATATCGAGTTCTGAAAGAGGTAAATCGAAGCATCCCTCTAACACTGTATCTTTATTATATTCTATTTGCATTTCTATAGGGCTTTTTTGCCTTTGATTTTGGTATCTATATTATTAAATACACATAAGTTTATGAATATTATATGTTCTTAATTGTATATTTTTATCATAAAGAGTGTCTTTTTTATCCTGTTTAGTGTTTTGAGCCCAAATTTTCTCCTTACCTCTCATATTCCTGCTTTGTTCTTGTTAGCTGATACCTTTTTGGCATTTTATTTTCAGTCTTTCTTTGTCACTTTATTTTGTTTTTCTTCTAAGCATCATACACCTGGATTTTAATGTATAACACTATCTGACAACTTTTGTCTTTTTTTGGGTGAATTCAGTGTAATCAACTTTGGTGAATTGACTGATATTCTTGATTTTTCTTTACTCATCTTACTCTATATTTATTAAACTGTTGTTTGTTTTTCTCTATTTTTCTAGTTTAAGTTGCCATTCATTGCATTTCCCTCTGATTAATATCTACTATAGGTAGACTTTAAATGGAACTTGTAAGTGCATAGGTTTTTTTTTTTTTTTAAAAAAAACCTTTTATATGAGAGTTTTAAGTGACAAAGTAGCACAGATAAATTCATGGAATTGAAAGTCAAACAGATGTCCTTTTGATTTTAATCCAAGTGATCTTTCCACATCACCAGGGATTTAGAGTAAAGCCAAGCATTCGTCACTGAATAAACATGGCTCATGCTCTGATCAGTTTAGAGTTGAGGTCTGTTACTCTCTCTCAGGGCACATCAGTGAGGGTCTTCAGTGAGCCAGAACTGAGGATCCAGGAGGGAAGGGTGGCTCCACAGGCCTGGTACGGTCAGAACTGCAGGCCTGTTGGCTGTGTTCTCCAGGAGGCTCCTTAGAAGAGCCCTGGACTTCTGCCCTTCTGGGAACATGTCCTTACCAGTAGAAAGGCACACCCTTGGATTCTGACCATCTTAGAGCAGGAGTAGAGCTTAGGACTCTGTGCTAGAGGTCCAGGAAGTTGGCATTCTGAGGGCCCCTATGGCTTTGGAGCTGTCACCAAGGGAAGAGGGCCCTGAGTCATCAGAGTAGGTAGTCCCTGCCTTGGGCACAGGTTCAAGGGCCTGTTCCCAGCACCAGCTATTAGGTCCCTTCCTCTCCTGCACTGTCACCTCCTTGGGTCCTTGCCCAGTCTTTATCCTGTGGGCACTTAGACTGCCATAGTGGATCAGAGCCCATGGTCCCCCTCCCGGGGTCCTTGGACCTCCTGGGAAGGAAGTCATCTTAACAGGAGTCCATGAAAGGCTGTCATTTTATAAAGTCCTCTAGAGACTCTACATGGAGCTCCAATGAGACATCTCAGGCCAACAGAAATGTTACTTTTTTTTTTTTTTTGCTTTTGGAAGGAATCCCAGCCACTCTGCTTGAGAACACCATTTATCTCTTGCTGAACAGAAATGTCATTTGGCCATTATGTTGGTCTCTTATTAATAAATTATAGGAGAACAAATTAAGTTACTTATCATTTACAGCTTGATAGATAACATCTTTCAAAGAATAGAGAAAATGGGGTGATAAAAAATTCCTGTTGGAAAAAAGTTGGGGATCCTTGAGGCCCTTTACATGTTGGATCTGAGTAGATTAAATAGCTTTCGATTAACTAGCTCCCAGGGAATCCACAATCAGGCCAGATCCCCTGCCCCACTAGCCTCCTGGGATTAGTGTGAAGATCTGGATGAGGTGACACAGTTGGAATTTGCCACAGCCTGAATGTGTGTGCTGAGTGATGAGGGTGGTTGTGTCGTGGTAGTGGGGGCCCTGCCTACACGGTCTGGTGTGGCTCAAAGTGGCAGACAGTTCCTTATCACATTTTGGCATGGCAAGTCTCCTAATGAGGAAAATCTGCTCCCCTCTGCAAGAATGTCAGTGGGGCAGGACCCCCAGGGAACACAGGAAAGGGCACCGGGTGGGGCAGGCGTCAGAAGAGAGCTCTGCTCCTGCTTGGTTGCTAACATGTATGAGATGGGGCTTGAGCTTCCTCACCTGCAACAAAAATGATCTGAGAGAATGGAGGGAAGGCCCTTGGCAGCTTCCATAGCCTGTGGCTCCTGCCTCTGCCAGCTCTCCTGCCTGCGGCTGTCTGCACAGCGAGTGTTGCCCTGCTTCCTCCGTGCTTGACACTGTTGCAGAAGGTCTGATGGTGGTGGTGGTGGTGCTGAAAGCTCGCACGTTAGCATTTCCTTGAGCCAGCTGCTATTCTAAGCACTTCGCACATATTAACTCATTAATCTTCACAACCACCCTAGACGGTCAGTACTGTTATCATCACTCCTATTTCACAGACAGAGAGCTGAAGCCAGGTGCTCAAGGCTCTGCTGCTGGTGCTCGCTGGAGACGGCTGTGAGCCCTTGGGCCTGTGACTGTGCTGTCTGGTACCGTCCTGGGACCTGAGGTAACCAAAAGCTATGCGAGGACATGGAGAATTCACGTTAACATGGAGCCTCAACCTCTTCCCGCTCACCAAAATTTACTTTTTGAAAAAATATGATGTACTAGCAGTGGTCAAAATGGCCAGATTTGCCCTCCTTTTCTCTCCCAGTGGCTCGGGGGCATCCGCCCTGGTGCTTGTGAGATGGTTCCAGTGGTTGGCCAGGCCCTTCCTCCTGCTCTCCTCCTTCCTAGGGGCTCAGTTGAACCGGTAGTTGTGCCCTGGCTTGAGGCTTTCCCTTAAAGAGGGAGAATAAATGCAGGGGGAGAGGGCCTCAGATCCTGAGGCAACAGATAAAGACCCTGAATAAAGCAAGTGGAAACTGCGGCTGTGGGATTCACTTCAGCATCATGACTCATGCTCTGCTAAGGTTTCCACGAACAACGTGCTCACAGTCTGATTTAATTATAGCCCGATGCACTGCTGCCTGGGTGAGCCTCGGGATCGCGCCCCATCCCTCACTACCTCCGGGGCGCGCGAACTGAAATGCCTCCCGGTGCAAGAGTGGGAGAGGGCCCTGGAAACGGTTTGCCGTAGGTGCCATTTGTCACAGCACGTGCACAGACAGCTCTTGAGGACAGCTCAGCAAGGCGGGCGGCCTCCTCAAATAAGCCTACAGCCTTGTGGTAGGTCTCAGCCCACAAGGGTGTCTGCCTCTTGGGCTTCCCTTTGTGCAGAGGCTGGATTGAGATGCACTGAGCGCCTAAGCATGGGTGTTTGGAGTGATGGATTGGGGGAGAGAAAAAGGATTTCATCAAATCTCCCTGGCGAGGGTGGAGGCAACTCCAGCTGCCTGCCTGCTCAGACGGCGCCGTCCCCACTCATTGCTCTGCCGCTCCAGGGAGAACATCGGAGCTGCTGCACTGCAAGGGGATCATTTCACAAATGTGGAGATGCGCTCACAGTTATGTCCTTGGTAGAGGACCAAACCAGTACGTCCCTCCCCTGTAAAGCATGAAAGCATTCGTGCGCATTCAGTCGAAGATGATGCCCCTGCCCGGAATCCCCCGCATCATGCATAATTCACATCAACTGGCCTCTGTTTGTTGAGTAACTAATGGTGGCTTCAGGGTTGCCAGATATAAAATACCGGCTACCCCGTTCAGTTTGAATTCCAGATAATTTTCTAGTGTAAGCATGTCCCAAAATTATTATTAAAAATTTGTATTAGAAATTTATTCATTGTTTACCCGAAATTCTAATTTAACTGGGCATACTGTATTTTTCATTTGCTGATTCTGGCAATCCTACAGAGATAGGTCTGAAGTTTCACAGCTTCTGCCTCTCTGCCTCAAGGGGCTGTAAAACCCTGGACAAATGAGCATTTGGAGCCTCAGTTTCTTGTTCTACGAAATGTGAGTAATGCAGTGGGTCAGGACTATGGGAAAGATGAAAGGGAATACAGCTGTGTGGATGCTGTCGCTGGCCGCCGCATTCTCCAGCCACTGTGACTAACCACTCACAGCTGTCCCCTTTTCACCTGATTGCCATAGGATGCCGGGAGGCACCTGCCTGGGTCATGACCCTCTCCCATGCCACCGGAAGCAGCCAGTGGCAGACAGTGGCTGACGAAAGGAGGGGCATACAGCGCAGCCCCCTCCCCTCAGAGCAGGATGCTTTGTCTTGAACTAGACACTCCAGAGCTCCCCAAGGGCCGACGCTAAAGCACTTGAATTGGGCTAACGCCAAGTTCTGCCAGCTTGCAGACCTCCATTAAAAAAAAAATTTGCTCCTATTATTTAATTTTTGATGGTCCTCCAGAACCTGCATTTGACAAATGAGGAAATAGCTCAGAGAGTGACTTGTCATCTGAGGTCATGCACCTAAAAAGTAGCCTGTCTGAATTCGTAACCCAAATTCATAAGCACCCTGGTCTACCTCCCATGGGGTTAGGAGTCTGCAGATCTTGGTGGGTTGCCACTGGAGGTAGGCAGGTGACTGAGTTTCTGCAATGCGTCAATGGCCTGTATACATCATCATAACATTATTATGTAGGTTGTTGTTGTTATTATATTACCTTGTTAATCGCCGGAACTGCCCAATGAGGACTGTTTACACAGTCACCGTTCCATTTCCCAAAGGAGGAAACTGAGGCACCAAGAGACCATACAGAATCCCAAGGTGCCTAGCTCTAAGCAGGTGCGTGGAGATCTGACTTCAGGCCCAGCTGACTCCAAAGTGCCTGGCAGATAAAAGGCCGGGGCCCCAGGAAGTGGTTAAAGTGAGATGCCATACCTTAAGCCAAATGCTGCCTCCATTCCAATTTCGCTGAAGGCTGACCTTCTGGTCAAGGCCTCTTGCGTGCTGGTATCCACATTATGACAGATACTCTAGTCATCAAGAGCTGTGGAATTTCCAAAGCACTAACCACATTTTTTTTCTGATTTGAAACACACCCTTAGAGCTGAGCAGGACCTGGCCACCCTGCTTTAGCTAGGACACTAAGGACCACCTATGGGCCGGCCTCAGACAGTGGCCTGAGCCCAGAGCGCTGTTAGGCCAGCCCCAAGTTATGTGCATGCTCTCCAGACCCCGCAACTGCCTCTCATGGGCATGCCTGCTTCTTAAATTGGGTGGAGGGCATCGTGCAGGCTGGACTGCCCATTTGAAACGTGATTTGGATCATCGTAGGGCTTTTAATCTCTGAACACTAAACTGAGAATTCTGTCCCCTGCAATATCTCTCTTCATATCTACCATCCAAATCTTGTGTGACCCGAGAAAACGCGTCTCTCTTCTGAGGTAAACTTGTAAGGGAAATGCAATATTTGCCCAGATCTAGGTAAACACAGTCTCCAAACACGGGCTTTAGTGCTGATCGAATGCGGGAGAGTTCATGAAATTCACAAGCCCTCCTGAGCCTCGGTTTCCCCATCTGTAAAATCCTGTGCCGATGAAAGCCATCTAACTAAGCAAATGGACAACAATGATAGTGTGTGTGCTCTTTACCGATGTCTGAGGGATGCTACTCAACTGGATGTATGGCTTAAAGCTGTGCTTTCTTCTCTTTTCAACACACCTGAGGCGTGCTCAGATGTCAGACACATGGAAGACAAAGTCACTAATTCCAGGGACTCCTGGGAGCCAATCTCATGGGCCTCGACTGTTCCCAGTCCCCCTCCTGCTCTCTCTGCCCTCTGGGCACCCACCCCACCCAGCCTCCTGGGCTGTTCCCCTGACCACAGCCTCCAGCAGGGAACTGCTCTCCTCCCAGGATGACTCACTACATAGCTTGCTTGCTTGCTTTTCATTGTGCTTTTTTTAAGTTCAAAAAAAGAAATGTGTCAAATTTAAAACTCAGCACAGCACAGCTATTTAAAGTGCAAAGGAAGCAGCCTTTGAATGACTTGCAGAAAGGTGAAGTCCTTAGAGCCTAGGTTTCAGCCCCAGTTTTTCTCATGCTTTCTAAGGCCTCCACTTGAAAGGCAGGTGGGTGCTTGCAGATGGCACAGAAGAGGTCTGAAGTCCCCTGGGTTGGGGATGGGGAGAAACTTCTGCAAGGGCAGGCAAGGGCAGGCAAAGCGGAGCCTGAGGGTGACACCTGCCCAGAAGGCCATTTCTCTGACACCCCTCAGGGCACAGGAGTCACAGCCCCATCCCCAGAAGTGCTGCGGGCAGAGAGACAGGCTATGGCTGGGAATGCATGTATGTGCATTTGCTCGAAATGGTGTATAGACCATGTGGGGTTTTAGATCCGAGACAGGGGAGGAAGGGTTGAAGGGAGTGAGAATTATTCCCCCGTTATTCAGTCATTCAATCGCCTCACCTTTCCAGCTTCTTTCCCCTAAACAGCAGCAAAGCAGAGACTGCTCCAGGAGCTTCCAGGCTTCTCAAAAGGGCGGAAGGAAGTTAAATCACCTCGGGCACTTGCTCCATTCCTCGCCCCTCCAGACACAGTCTCTCCAAACCTCCTGTACAGTGAGAAACCCTTCTCCCCTATGCTTCTAGCTATTGCCCCATTACCCTGCATCCCCAGAAAGCGAATACCTCTGGAAGGATTGGCAAGAATTGGTGTCATTCCTCTGTCCCAATCTCCCCCAGTGACTTGAGACAAAAGCCAAAGTCTACAGTCTTCCCCTTGATGGTTCCACTTCTGCCCTCTGATCTCCTTCCTGTTCTGTAAACATATTAGGTGTACTCCTGCCTCGGGGCCTTTGCACAGGCTGTTCCTGTGGCCTGGCATGCTATTCCCCCAGGTATTGCTGGCTCAGGCCCTCACTTCCTCCAGGTCTCTGACCAAATCCTGCCTTATCAGAGATCTTCTCTATCAGCCCATATGACAGTCCTCACTGCCCTCTTTCTCTACCTAATTCCCATTTTGTCTAGGGCTCTTGTCATCTCCTGACACATTATGTATTTAATTGCTTGTTCACTTATTGTCTGGGCAGGAGAGGGAGGAGGTCAGGGGTTGGTGTCTCAGACCCCTTGGCGAAGCTACAGGGAAATGTGGAGATGGCACTGGCCTTGCTCGGCTACTGTATCCACTTCCGCCCCGCAGCATGGCACTTTGACAGGATGAAGTTCAATACTGATGGACCATATTCTCGAGCTCTTAGCCCAAGGCCGTTTCATAGGGGAGCATTTTACTCATCCTTGACCTCCATGGGGTGGGGGTCCCTTCACTTCCAGGGGAGGGTTTGGGGCAGACGACAGACTCCTGAGCAGCACCAGTGTGGCCTTTGCCTTTCCCCTTGCGTCACCAAGAAAACGGGGCCAGTCCTGGTGGAGGAGTAGTGCCTGGCGTCGAGTGACAAGGGGCTCTGCTATGGCCTCTCTGACCACCCTCCCCAGGTTCCAGCCTCAGCTGACCCCTTGTTCAGAGTGAACCCTTCTCCAGTTTTGGGTTCTATTTTGTCCCCTCTCTCCCTGTTGACTTTCTTTTTTTGTCTCTTCCTCTACAGGGCCTGGAGCCGTCTACACTGCAGCCTGCCAAGCATAGCGCCAACTACAGAAATGTGTGCTGACAGCACAAAAGCTATCTCCGGTCTCAGTCAGGGGACTGGGGACAGAAACACATATAGCAGACGTGTGTGTGATCACTGCAGCTCATTGCTTCGGGGGATGAAAAGCCCAGAGACTGCCAGAGATTCAAGCTGCGAGGTCAGTGCATGCTCCGATGCTTTATGGCGAGGGCCCACTTAGCCGTTTCTTCGTCTCCTGGCACAAAGAGCTGCTCCCCTGGCTGTGTGTGCAGGACCTGTCCAAGCCTCCTCGGAACCTCCTGGGCCATTTCAGCTTCGGGTCTCTTGTGGTTAAGGAGTGAGAAGGAACTGCGCAGGTGCTCATGCTGCTGTCACAGAGGGAGACAAGCGGAGGGGGAGAAGGGGAGAGG